>JAQJVL010000093.1:72338-136485 GCA_035578905.1 Stictocephala bisonia | reverse complement strand
TTTTTCGTATCAAGCAAAACAGTGTATCCTGTATAATTGTTGTTCATTGGCCTATTCTGAATATTTCTATTCTCACAAATTTGAATACGAGCTTAGTGTTGGTGCTACAAATATGAGAACTGAACCATGAATTTATTTTTTTAATTGTAAAATTGTTTTTTTTTTTTTTTTTTTTTTTAATACATCTAAGGTTTCCGACCCCTCAGCCCTCACCCTTTAAACAAATAAGCATTCTAAAAGTCTATGTTTGCTAAAGTTCGAAAAACTCTATTTTCCTTTATCATACTGTTATTAACTTTACATGGTGATTTTTAGGTTAGTTATTCCCTAACTCGTTTCCATAGTTCATAAAAGATTCGCTAACTATCTGACACTACATTTAGTATTTCAATGTTATTAGGGATCACCTGAGGACCAATGTCTAGGAGTCAACTTCAAAATTTTAAATAGGAACGTGGTCATCTGATGTGGTATTTTAACAATTCTATTATAAGCAAAAAACAATAGTGCAATTAGAATTTAAAAAGGATATGCTGTTCTTTAGTTTTTATTTATTTATTATTATTTGTATTAATTTTTTTATTATGCATTGGGTTTGGACCGTGGTGGCATTTTAGATTATCCAGTAGGATGGTGCCATGGTGGCATTCGGATCATCGATTGTGCTGGGGCTTGGTGGCATTTCGAACTATCAGTTGGGCTGAAACCATGGTGGAATTCCGGATTATTTGATGGGCTGGGACCATTATTGTAGTTTTGTGGTTTAATAAATAACACATAAATTATGGCACTTACTATATATACTTTTTGTTTTTTTGTTAATTTATACCAAAGTCTACACATAATGTTGAAATAAATATTGCTTTATACTACATATTGATTAAATAAAAGTCAAATGATACAAGTTACAAGTACCAAGTCTTAAGCCTCTAGGAGCAACAATGTTAATCTGCAAACTCTCAAGTTTTTAATTGAAAAGATCTTCTCGCACGAATAATCAAACTGTAAGACAATTTTCCTAAAAGATTAAAGACAATAAAACTTTTCAATTTTCCGATTCCTTTCACTTTGCTTGAACAACCCTTTTTAACTGAGACTGAATAAGTTAAGGGATGCAAAGAGGGGAAGAAATCTTCTCTGATCCAATATTGAAACTACTGATTGCTTGAGGACTCCGGAGGGAAGAGAGAGGTGACTGATTTCTGGGCTTCACAAGTATTATTAAACATTGAGATATTGTACAATCAGGGTTGGTAAATGTTATTTAAGTTCTAATTAAAATAACTGAAACATTAATGTTTTTCAATTGTAAAAATGTATACTTTTAAAAATAATGTCCAAGAAGAGAATACAATAAAGTATGAAAATAAATGTTATTAAAATTGAATAGAATGACTTTTTTATTTAAAACTACAACTATAAATATTGGTTTGTGAGTGAAAATATAATGGGATAGTAGAAGTAGAATGGCCTGATTTTGTTAGTTCACTTTCAATTAAGCAAGCCTAAATATTTTATAAATACATACAAACAAAACTAATTCATGAATAATAAAAAAAATCGTAACATTGTAAATAGTAACAAACAATATTATTTGTGAAAGGAAATATTGAAGTTTTCGAATAAAAATAGGCAGTGGTGCTTTTCTATTTGACAACATCTAAAAGTGGGTGTTTACAATAATAATATTCAAACAATTTTATCAAAATACAACAATATTTTATTTTATCAAAACACATGTATTGGTGCTTACTGTCGTAAATGTAAACTAATATAGAAATAAATAAATCTGCACATTATTCAATTACATTACCAAATACGTAAAAGTACAACTCCTTGATACACAGTTACTTGAACACTAGTAGTTCGAATCCTACTATGGTACGCATTATTAGCTAGGGTATTTATGCAATGCTAGATTCTTCGTGAATTTGACATTTTTATCATCAATTGGTAGTAGAGTCAGGTTAATATTTTCTGGGAATAGTTTTTATTCCATGGTAAACTAGTTTTGTACAACACAAATTGAACATTTTAATTTTTATCAAGTCTTAAGAGTCTGTTCTTAACGCAAATTATTTTTTTTTTTTTTTTTTTTTTTTTTTTTGTATCTACAGGATTAGTATAGGTTATGAGAGTGCGAAGTGAGTTTTTTATTCTTCAAAATAATGTTATTAGAAAACCAATAATATATTCGTATTCAGCATAAAAAACAAGTTAAATAAGAAATATTGTTAGAAATTAACAATTAAAAAATGGTTGGCGTTTTCATTGGTTAAAAACGAGTTTTGTTATTTTTTTTATAAAAGATCGTGTTTTCCGCGGTTCAAAACAATCTCTATAAATATAAACTCTTTTTTTTTAAAAACATATTGTAGTTTCAAAAACACCTAGAAAGATTAATAATTACCGTGAATAAAATAGTTAAAAATTAATAATAAGAATGTTTTTAAAAACCCGTAAATACCGTAATAAAACATTACTCTATTTTAGGTAGTAAAATAATTAAAAACCATAACTCTGCGATTCTTACAAAATATGATTTTCGGGCCAAAAAGTACGGCGTTGAATTTATTTTTGCTGTAAGTTTTCTCTTAAACATTATGAAAATATAACTAAATGGGTAGGTAATTCAGTATTTATTTATCAAAATAACTAATCTAGTTCTTGTATTTTAGTTGTATTGTAATTTAATTATATTTTATTTAAACTATAAGAATTACTGCGCACATAGGAGTATTTATTCAGTTACTTTAAAATAATTAATTTTATGTCCACAACCACTCACAAATAATAACTTACTATAGAGTATTACCGACAGTAAAGTTAAATTTGGATATTGGACATTCAATGTTGAACTTGGAATCAAGAATGGGCTTGGAATTGAGAAAAAAAATGTCACATGTACAAATTGTTGTAATAATAATATTGCTATTTTATATAAATTCTATAAAGGTTATTCATACTATATAATATCAATGACATTATATTCTTCAGTTAGTCTTTCACAATAACATTTTATGCTGTAGATAGAAAATTATCAATAACAATTAACTTCAAACAATAATAAACCAGATCTTGAAGTATATTACATCATATAATGCATAGGCCTACCAATAGTATATTAAATAAATAAACAAGATTATAACCTATATATGTATACAGGGTTGGGCAAAAGTTTGGAATATATTTATTAATTTCAAAACCATTGAAAGAAATGTAATGGATCTTTGTAGTTATGTACATGTTCCTATACCAAACATTTAGACATATTTTACTTGTTTTTCGCATATCCAGGTGATGGCCCATGAAAGAGGTTTTGCAATTTTTAAATGTAAGCCTACCTCGAGTTATACCTCATTTTAAAGGTATTTGTTTGTAAAACAACAAGAGTTCAAACCTGAGGTAAAAAGGATGACTCAGTTAGAAAATGCAGCCACTCAAATAATATAAAGTCAAAGTTGGGAAAAAAGTCTGGAATGTATTTATTAATTTTAAAACTGTTAAAAGAAAAGTAATGAAACTTTGTATTTATGTACATGTCTCTATACCAAATATATGGACGTATTTTACTTGTTTTTTGCATATCCAGGGGATGGCCCATGAAGGAAGTCTTACAAATTTTAAATGTAAACCTACCTCGAGTTATACCTCATTTTAAAGGTCTTTGTTTGTACAATACAAAAGTGCAAATCTGAGATAAAAAGGATGATTCATTCACAAAATACAACGATTCAAAGAATTTAATATCATATTACTAATTCTTCTCAGTTATACGGCTATTTATTTAACAGTTTCAGGTCCCTGTTGCTGATGTTAATTGTTGATTGTTAACAATCGTAACAAACGACTGCGTTATAAAAATAGCAATGCTATTTAACTAAGCTAAAATGAGAAAAAATTATTGAAACGCTTTTGATAGTATATTTACCTAAAATAGTTTAAGAATATTATTATAATAATTTGTTACCTATATTTTTTAATTTAATTTTTCATATTCACTTAAATAAATTATAGCTCTACGCAGCAGTAGATAATAACTATCTTACCTTTGGTCTTAAGCAGTGTTTGCTGTATGACATTAAATTCATTGAGAGGCTATATTTTCTGACTGGGTCATCCTTTTGACCTCATGTTTACACTCTTGTGTTTTACAAACAAAGACCTTTAAAATGAGGTATAACATGGGGTAGGCTTATATTTAACATTTTTAAGACTTCCTTCGTGGGCCATCACCTGTCTATGCAAAAAACTAGTAAAATATGTCTAAATATTTAGTATAGGAACATGAACATAACTACAAATGTTCATTACATTGCTTTTAATGGTTTAGAAATTAATAAATATTACAGTCTTTTGCCCAACCCTGTATATTGAAACTAAATACTGTATTCATTATAGCGTCCAATCGTTAACGAACATTCAATTTTACTATGCATATTTATTACATATAGAAAACCATTAGTACTAGTATAAATATATATCTGTTTAGAAATTTACTGAAAAAGGTTCAGAAATTTATTATAACATGTATAATTTATCAATTAACTGTACCTCGTGTAAGGTATGCCGTTATATTTTGGGGGTATGTTTGGTCATCAAATATTTTCAAACTAAAAAAATTGTATAAGAATTGTAATTAAGAACAAAATGAGAAGCGTGTAGGTGGCTTTTCAGCAATTTGACTTGCAAACATTTCAATGAATATATCCTAAAGGAGCAGTTACTTCAGTAAAAAATAATATAATTGATTAAAGTAATTTTTAAACAATTTAGTATACCCCTTCTGTATTAAAAATTATATCCAAATAACTCCACACAACACAAAACTGTTAAAAAACATATTATTTATAGTGCATTTTTATTGGTTTACAGAAGAAAATTAGAGGAAAACTAAATATTAAGATTTCGATAAAAACTTTAAAAATCGTGCCCTGTTACAAAATTACTTTTACTCAATAAACGAATTGTGGAAAGTTCTCCACAATTACTACAAAATAATTTTACTTTATTTTACTTGATTATTTAAACTTGTAATTAATTGACAATTTAAATTATTATTGTTTCGTAATATATTTGTTTAATACGACTGATTTCTGGAGTAATTAACCAAATCCTACTAAAAAATTGAAAATAAAATCAATTGATTGAAGGCACATGTATTTGGAATTTGTATTAATTCAAAGTCAAGTAAACGTTTTTGAAGTGTATGCTTTTTTTATAGTAGAAAACTCCACAATGAAAGTTCTCTTGTATCATTGTTGTACAAGGGTATTAAATAGTAATACAATACTGAGTTTATGTCTAGTATAGTGCTGGAGCTTTTAGGCTTATGATCAACTATAGTTTATGTGCTCTTCGAAAAATTTTGTGTCTACAATTTTACGTTTTACCAGTTTTTAAGACGTAGGACAAAAATATATTTTTAAAAAATGGCTTCAGTTGTTAACATAAAATATTTTGGACAAAATTATAAAACAGCGATCATTTGTATCGCAACCTAACCTCAAATTATACTCATATAGACCTTTAGAAGGCACGTTATTGAACTGTAGCGAGTGGAGGAGGGAGAGAAGTCGCGCCATTAGCGGGCTGCGAAGTATCAATCGCGTGTAAAGACCTTAAGCCTGCTGAGGGAAGACGATATTACTACCTAAGGGCCTTAATGTGAGCTTTCCGCCGCCACCACCACGACGCGGCAGCGCCACCTGCACTGCAACCTTAATTACACAAAGTGTTCTTTAAAGCTGCCCTTTTAAGATGCAGTAATTGATGTAAACCTCGTCTTTTCATAACGAAATTTGACGTAAATGGCGAGTTTTACTTGAGGTGTAGTTGATGAAAAATAAATAAGCTATAAGGTGTTTACAATATAGATGAGTTCTTTTTTTTCAAAATAAATCTTTAAAATTATTAAATATTTCAATGTCATCGAAAATCATAAAATTTATTTTATTACAGTTAAATGTATTTATTGAATTCAAAAGTTTACGCTCCCTTTTTAGGGAGAGAGCGAGATTTGTGTTCTTGTTATCGTTGATGCCCTTCACGTGAATAGTTTATTTAGAACCCTAAGCTTGTTGGTTTTAGGCACTACCACAGCCCTTGCGATAATCACGAGAGAATCGAAGGTTCCACCCAGTGCCTAATCGTAAAACAGTATAAACACGTTACAAGATAAGAATGGAGATTTTATGTGTTCTCACTCCTTTTAATACCCATTAGACGTCTTCTCAGTGGTTGCCATCGACGTGGTCATAGGAGAATTTTAAGATTGAACAACGTATCCTCTTATGATGTCTAGGTAAAACTATATATCAGGCATATATAGTTGAAGAAGCTCATTAAGCCAAATCTATACCTATAAAAGGCAAAGCCCTCACTGACTGACTGACTCACTTACTCATCACTAATTCTCCAACTTCCCATGTAGGTAGAGAGCTGAACTTTTGTACACTGTTTCTTTAGGTCTTAAATAGGACAACTAAAGTATTTTCATCTTGATAAAGTACTCCTAAGGGGTAGAAACCACCACTAAAAGATTGCTCCATAAGGATAACATTGGGTTGATTTTAGTAAATTAATAACAGCTGTTTTGTAGATAAATAAACATGTCTATTTTGAATGTTTGATATTGAAGCATTTTTATTATTTTACTATGACTTTAACCTTCAGCTGTTAAAAATATTAATTAAATGAACATGCTTGAAAAAATCTAAATGGGTGGCAAAGCAATTAGTATGAGTGAGATACTGTGACTAAATTTAATATTGTAATTTTACGTTATATAGTTAATCTACTATTATTTATATTGAATAGTTACATACTGAGGTCGAAGACCGAGGTGTATCGAGGGCAGTGAACGTCGGGGTTGGCTCGCGAAGCGTGCAGGGGTGTCCCCTAGTCGTTATATAACTATAGCTGGAAAATAAAATACCCTTGTAGACTGTGTTTTTACTTACAAAATATATCTGATTTAATAGGAATATGTGTGCCAGTGATTTGGTTAGATAGTGTGGTCTGTCACACTACTGCTTGTTTAAACTGAATTACACTTACACATAACTACACTACTGCTCCACTAGTGGACCATACATTACCAGGAAATTTCACATTATTTTTCACAATATTTTTGCCTGAATAGTTTTTTTTGTTTTTTTTTTTTTAAGGAGAGGCTGATGTTCTTCTTAACCCATTCCAAATAGACTATTGATCTACGCGGAGAACTTATTCAGACAATGTACGGGGGTGAACCAGTACAGTACAAAGTGAATATACTAATGGTTACTTCTAGGCCGGTTTCGAGCCTTTACTATACGAAGTCTGCACGTTCAAAGTCCTGACGGCCTAGACCGCTCTGCCACCGGCTCGCCCAATGTCTCTTCAAATTGCAAACCGATAATTTTGATTAAAAGTGTGACGTTGTAGATGATCGCATAAGGGCTACTTATCCCCCCCCCTCCCGACAACCGTGACCAACAAAACACGTGTTGTGTTCGGTGGCCGGTAAACAAAGGCTATCAGGGGCGAGGCATTACAGATCACGGGGCATTGCGCGCATGACGCCTCACAATTAATTGCAGGCCTGTAATGTGTAGGGAGCTCCCCCAGGAGGCTGTGCCATCCGGTGGTTCCCAGGTCCGTCTTCCATCCTCACGCCCTGTTGCCGCTGTGACACTTCCATTGTGATGACCGTCACATTTCTGCAGTAGTTATCATCGACACTACACGATCAGCTGTTCAATGATGATACGACGACAACGTGACACCGTCGTAGTGCTACCTCTTGTAAAATGTTAACTTGTGAACTGAGTGTAGATTCCTTGTTATTCCTTTTTATGAGGACTCGCCACATTATTGCCTTCTATGAGGCTGCTGTCATTCATCGTCTATTGAGTTTTGGGGTACTTATATGTAGCACAGTTGGAAAAACATAACTAAAGATGTGGAAAACTGATAGTACCCATTTTGTTTTATACATATACATATTACATTTAGGGAGATGCAAAGTGGTGCAATCATGTCATAGTTAGTATAAATGGCCTTATAGATTTCACGGTAGTAACCAAATGAACCGAGATTTTATAGAAATAATACTGGTTTAGTTTACTTTTTTCTGTCGTAACAGTTCTTCAATTACATTACTGCTATGTACATTTTAAAGCATCAAAGCTTCATCATTAGGCTTCCAAAAACGTCACTGTTTAAAATATTAAAACATTTAAATATATTAAAACATGAGTACAGCACATTTGCCGGCTGTTACTGAACTGTTACGACAGATAAAGGTAAACTAAACCAGTATTATTTCTATAACAGTTCTGGAGGCTAATAAAACAAAACAAGATTTTATGTTTCTTGTATGAGCTGTTTGAAATAAATAATTAAATTAATTTAATACCAATGGTAATCTTGGGGGAAATGAATAAATGTTGCGGGCCTATTTCTACCCCTTAGAAATAGAATTTTGAGAAATTCTTTTTCAGTGGATTTCTATTATACAAAAGCTAATAATAAAATCTAATTATTTAATAAATATAATTTAATAAAAATACCCTACCTCCAAATTTAATAAAAATCTAATTAGTAGCTCTGGAGGTATCGTGATGAGTGAGTACATCGTTTTTAGATTGTATACATTAAGTCCACAAAGTCCCTTAATAACCCACACATATTGTTTATTTATTACAACAAATAACTTACCATGGTTCATGGTAATTCATTTTCATTTGAACACTTAAATGAATGACGGTTTAATGTCTGAAGTTTTGGTTCGTCCTTGGCCCAAGCATGTATATATTACTCTGATTTTTTGAGTTGTTTTCTTATACTCCTGGAAACGCTTCCATGGTCATTTTTATTTATGCAAGTTCTTGGTCTTCTGGAATCAACCCTATTAGTTGTTTATGTTCCCTTTACACATTAATTGCCCACATTTTTGTCACTTCACAGGTAGTTATTTCCAAGGTAATATTTACACAAACAAAACACTTGTTCAGCTTAACGAGTTCAACCAATTAAGTTGGACGAAGTTTGTGTTAACGTGGACTATCTTGAAAATGACTGTGAAGCGTCCATACATTCTTAATTTATGTAATTATTGTCCATAGCCAACTGACCCACCTAAGACAAAGAACTTGTACAGTTTCCCCTGTGATAGATGCTGTATTTATTCTTTGATTTCATTATGATAATTATCATGACATTTTCTTCATATTGCCTGTTGGGTGTGGATAGTGGTGATTCAAAATTAATCATCGAGGAATACATGTTGTTTTCTGTGTAACCAATTATGTTCATGTTGTTTACATCTATAATTTGTTGCTATTAGGATTATTGTGAAGTTTTTCTACTTTTCCGCCACAGTCATTGTGATGCTTCTACATAGTTTTGATGAAGTGACGTTCTAATAGGTTTACTTTATCCTTTTAATTTATTTTATGGGAGTACTATTATCACTGCTACTTCTTCTGAGTCACCACTGTCAGCAGATGCATCCGCCATATTGGATTTGTGCCCTTAAGATCAATGTTAAATGCGAAACAGCACTGTAACGTAATAATCTGTCGGAAAAATATAATTTTTACATCGTTTGAAATAGCGTAAAAGTTACTAGAGAATCTGCTTTTGAATGTTAAACAATTTGGGTTATTGGTTTACGATTTTTATGAAAATACAATTGAACAATAACAATTTAAAAAAGTAGATTTTCTACTACTTTTACGCACTTTCAAACTATGTAAAAATTATAATTTTCTGAAAAATCATTAAGTCACAGTGCTGTTCCGCATTTAACATTGTTCTTATTGCAATAAATCCAACATAGTGTAGATATTTACTCTATGACTTTTAATATATCGCCTTCGTGAACCTAAAAACATTTACCATCGAGGTAACTGTTCTGTTTTTACTGAGTCCACGGTAACAGTGATCATATCTGTTCATTGCTGATTCTAGGATACTAAGGCTTAGGTAGATAGTGCTCTTGTCAATCCAAACACCAAAATGACAGTCATTTTTATGTTTTACTGTTATTTTAATCGAAATAGACTATTTAATGTATGAGACAAATTACTTACACCCAAGTAGCCTAGATTGTTTTGATAGCGATTTTAGCAGGTTTCTAAAGATGCTGAGAGTATGTGACTTGAGTCATTCTCAACAAGTTAAGCCATTTTTCTCGAGTGTTGTACGAGTGGGTGTCAAGGCAGTTTTGGACACTTGAGAGATCAACTGCCCTGTGTCATTTGGCCTGTAGGAGGAATGAGGTGTAGAGGTGAGAGAGAGCCCCTATAGAAAAAATAAAAAATGGATTAAAATACGTCTGTGTTCAATTAGGTTTAGGTATAAACAGTCCTTTAGTTCTTACTTTTAAAGATTCGATCTCGAACACCTAACCTAACCTAACCTATAAAGTAGGTATTAAATGAAATGCGAGTTTAGTTTGATGGTTCGAATTCCACGTGAAGCTGTAAGTTCCTTAGTTGCCCTGGCTTTGGGCTATTAATAAATGGCCATTTCTGAACACAAGTCGAACTCTGTTAGTAACCAGACCACACATGTAATCCACACTCGTCCTACTCTTGTGTAATCATTCTAATTGGTCTTAAAATACGCACAAAGGTGTGCCGGCATCTCATATCTGAGAGTAATCTAAGAAGATAGTAATGATTGAACAAAAAGGAAAAGTCCATTCAATAACTATAAAAACAAAATACTTTAACATTTGAATACTTACAATTAGTAATCATCTCTTTCATGTACAAGGAGAATTCAACCATGGGATATCATATATGTAGATAATATTTGGAGATCTCCAATGCTTTGAGTCTTTAAGAAACAAACACAACGTTTCGACAGGTATAACAAACTCCTTCCGTCTTCAGGTATCCTTACTAACTTAGCCAACATCTAAAACATTTTTCCCCCTTAATCCATACTAAATCAGAAAAGACTTAATACTACATAGTAAAGATTACTGTATAAAGTCAAAAGTTCTTAAAAAAAACAATCACACATAACATAATTATACCAAATATAATACACAGTATGAGATACAAAAGAAATGCAAACTATGAAATCAGTCAACAAAACACAGCGCAAGCTATTAAATAGACCAAATACTCAATGACATACAAAAATAAAGCCTAATATGGGGGAAAAAGGAAAAGGAAAAAATACAACAGAGAATAGATCAGGTATACAAACAGACAAAATATTCAATGAGATACGAAATAAATGTAAAAATATGAAAATTATTCAACAAATCATAGAGCAGGTTATTAAATAGACAAAATATTCAACTTATCCAACCAGCTTCCAATTCCACTGAGGCGGTGGGAAGGGAGTCCTCGCACCACTACACTCACGAGATCAACTCACCACGACCGTCAAAGACGAACTGGACGGAAACGTGTAGTCATTGTGATGGTGAATCTGAGAAATAAATGTATATTTAATCAAATTAAGCTCATAGTTAATATGTGAGAAAAACGTAAGAATGCAAATTATGTATTTAAATTCACAGTACCAAGAATAAAATACGGTGGTAAATATTAGGCACATTTTGCATTGTGTTACATGGACGAAGTGGCAATTGTTGGAACAACAAATAAACATAAAAATAATTGTTTTAATTCCCTTCGTTACAGTTCAAGCTGATTAGTGATAAATAGCTTGCTGACTGTTCAGCTGGATGCTTCAATGTTATTGGTATGTTTAGCTAAAAATAATCAAACCAGCTATTTCACCCGTATGACGTCACAGTCTATTGCGTACACTCGGCGTGATACCTACTATATGTTGTTCCAGTTACTGTGTATATAGGTATCATTTTTTTTGTTTTCAAAATCCGTTACCGTTTTCTCTGGAACTGATTAAAGCAAAGTTTTCTTTATTCCAGCTGTGCAACATGAGAGAGGGCCTCGCAAGCCAAAGCTACACAAGGAAGGGATGAATGGTGGCGAGCAGAGCGCCCCAGTGGCACCTCTCAAACTGCCACACCCCCCGCTGTTTCCCCCGCCGACACTCAAGTCCCCCGAGCCCCCTCACCACATGTTTCTACCACACCAGCCACCCCCACCAGGACTACTTCAGATCCTCATGAGTGCCGAGAAATGTCAGGTGAGTTGTGGTCAGGTATTTTTAAGAATTATAAATATTTTTTAAATTTACATTTCATAAATAAGGAGGAGATATATTTTAATTAAAGAACTCTTTTATTCAGCTTTTGGCAATGTATATTTTTGCACCACAATTAAACATCAACATGAAAGCGCCATTTATGCAAAGCGTCAAACAAAATCAAGAAACATTTTTTCATTTATTCCCAAAGTTGGTCATTAAAATATAGACGCCGCACTACTTTGTGTGTAGGCAACACCTGCAGTACATAATGGTATAGTATTGCGTCTACGAAGCTCACGGCGCGCTGACCAAATGTTTGGCAGTACAGTACATTTGAAACTCTGTAAGACTAATTCTAATGTTCATTGAGCTAGTAATCTACTACACTAGTGTTTATAGGTGTAATAGACTTAGTAATGAAATAAAATTTAGCATAATCAACATTTTATATTCTTATGTTAAATATTTACAATAAGTAGATAAATGTTTTTGGTTATTAAACGTTTTTAATCTTTAAAAGTTTATTTAGAAATAAAAGAAACTCAACAAATCTGAAATAAATAAACGATAAAGATATGGAAATAAAGGAAACAAAAATAATTAAAGTAATTAAATTTACAGAACACAGAAATAAATATTCTAGAAAATCTTTACTTTTTAAAGGTCTTAGTGTTTTCGAATAAATAATACAGGCTGCAGTATTCGGATGAGTAAATAGTTTATCGTATTATTTTTTGTAAATAAAGATACTACAAATCTGTACGTTTCATAGCCACAATTTTATTCATAAGTACTTCAAATTCTACCTGGTAAGTTAATTTCGATCAAAATAAAGTCAAGATAAAACTCAAATTCCGTCCATTTTTCTTCAATGCTTTACTAAAAGCATTCACTTTTCCATCAACATTTTTTAGTCCTAGATTTGAAAGCCTAAAGCAATACTTGATTTACAAGTACAGCTTGAATTAATGTTAATTTACGTTAAATCCCGTAAAAACGTGGAATTTATTCACATACGTCGGAGCACTTTGTCCCCAAGTAGACGGGTTACAACACTGCGCCACCAGTGCCGACTATTCAAGTTCAATGTCTATTCAGTAATCGAATTAATGCCAGTATAATTTCAAGGTTGGTAGGCCTACAAACACTTAGTGACACGATATTGTTTGTATATCATAGTCGGCACTGGTGGCGCAGTGCTGTAACCCAGCTACATTGGGACAAAGTGTTTGGGAGATTGTAGGCGATAGGTTGGATGCTCGGTCCTCTTAATACCGACATGGCGTCCGCTTGATGGTTGCTATCGGCGTGGACACTACTAGAGAAGTCTGGGGTGTACATGTTGGGTGGTAATTATTGTGCGGATGTTGTGTGGGGGAGATAACTGAGTATCAGGCTTGTCAATTAGCTGAAAATCAGACCAGCACTATGTGGTTCGGATTCCACGTAAAGATGTAGGTCCCTTAGTTGCCCTGGCTGTTGGGCTATTAATAAATTGCCCTTTCTGAGGAACAGTTGAACTCAGTTAGTAACCAGACTACACTCATCCACACACATATAACCATTCATATTCGCCTTAAAATACCAACAACGTTGTGTCGGCGTCTCATATGTAAGAATGTAAGAATTGATATATGAAACAAAGTGTCTTTAACTGAACACGGTTTGTAGGTGCTTGGTCGTGTGGTTTTAGTACCCACACTGGTCTCACCGCCAAGGCCAGTGGCACGCGAGCGGCTTCACCAGGGAAGAGTTAGAGATATCGATTGTTGATGAGCGATCACAGCTGGTTGTTCCCAAGGTCATCACATTGTCTAACCATGACGTCACGTGTGAGTTCCCACAGGCCCTTGACTTAAGCTGTCTGACCAGCCCGTCTTAATACGCTTAACTTGTGTGCGAAACTAATAAGATTACGAGGGACTCCGAGGAAGGACGGGTGTGATGAAGATGAGTCATCGAATGGTCTTAGACCCAAGTTGTGGGGTCTTAGACTGAAACTCTAAAGTCCACTTGGGATATGAACATAATAGACCTACAACCAACTTAAAGGATTGTCGTTCTTTATAAAAAGTTTTAAATGTCTGGTTCTTATCAGCATTTAATTAAAGCCTGATTATGAAAGGAATTATCACTTATAGAAATGAATTTGTAAATTGTGGATTCGAATTAACATGTCTATTTGTACTTAGATAAAGTTATTATATCTAAGGATCTAGCAGGTTACAAAGTATATTCTGAATCAAATGAATAGCCTCAGAGATTCTAAGCTTAGGATACTTATCAGTCAGAACCTTAGAAACCAATTTTGTTGCTGGTCACTTCAGGTACATGTATTTACTAATTTACTAATTGTATAAATCAGGGCTTCGAAAACGCTTAATCAATACCTCGAAATTTTCTTTTGATATGCTACATTACTGGAGTCTGTGCGCTGATTTCAAGTATAAAATTTGCTGTCAGAAGTTACTTCAATCAATTTATTTTGTGGTTTAAATGTATAAGGTTCTAAATTTCTAACTTAACCTCAGTAATCATAACATAGACAATTTATTTTTACTTTTTTTTAAGATTTAGGCTGTTTCAAGCAAGGCTTTTACTATTTTATGTATTTTGTAAAACCTATAAACTTAAGGAACGTACATTAAACTTAAAAGAACAACCATTTAGATAAATAAGTTGTTTAAGGTATATTATAATGTATTGTTGCTGTTTTATAACATAATATTTCAGGCTAAGGTCATTAAGTAGAAAAATTGTTTATGTGTCAGACAGTATTTTATAGGAAAAAAGACAAAAGTAAAAAATTCTAACCTTTATTCAGGAGGACAATATGCGAGAATATCAAACAAAAATTTGCTCCAATAGGTCGTTGTTTTGGTAGGTTATGTTACGTTTAGATATGTTATGTTACGTTATGTTACGTTTAGATATGTTATGTTACGTTATGTTACGTTTAGATATGTTATGTTACGTTATGTTACGTTTAGATATGTTATGTTACGTTATGTTACGTTTAGATATGTTATGTTACGTTATGTTACCATATGTTACGTTATGTTACGTTTAGATATGTTATGTTAACTAATCCTTTCAATAACATTTATTTTATTTTATCGCTATTGATAACTTTACAATATTGCTTATAGTCCCCTATATATAACCGAAATGTTCTGAAATTGGTTCAAACTGGCCAAACTATACTAAGTTACCTTAAAATAATAGTCAAGGTCGATGAGCAAACCTAAAGATCCAGATAGGTAATACACTAAAGAATTGATGAGTATCATCATCATCATCATCTATTTTTGACCCGTCATCCTTTGTGACAGGAAGTGTTGTGGAGCGGGAAGGGAGAGCAGGACCGTCTACCGCCGCTGGGGATGACCTCACCCGTCAGCCCAGCACTACCCCTCACTCTCTCACCCTCCTGGGAGGTTCTGCAGGTGAGTCAAGGTAGATTAGCGGACAAAGTGGCAAATGTATTCTATTAGGTCTAGGGAAGCTCCAGTCTATATCAAGGGTGTGACAAAATGCTTTCATTTTTTAATTATATCTGCAAAATCTATTTTAATCATTGTAATTTGGTTATTTGTACTTTGTTATGAGTAAACCTAAATATTTCGCAATTACTGTACTTGTATTGTATATTTTACTAATCTATAGGAGAATTCTATTTTTAGAAACCAAGTTTCCATTTGTTGTGTTCAATTGTTCCAACTATTATTTGTAGTGTTGAAAACTAATAAGTCAGATTGAAATAGGGATGCAATCTATAGTAGGTCCAAGAGAGCTTCAGACTAGATCAGGAGTGTTGCAAAGATGTTTCTATTCAAACTATGTAGGAATTGCCTTATTACGTTACATCTTAAGGGTTCACCCAACCAGTTTCACCAGTACTTTATATATAGGGGATGGACTGACTTGTAGGACTCACCTTATTACACTACACCTTAAGGGTTCACCCACCCAAGTTCACCAATACTGTATACATGGAGGATGGACTAACTCGTAGGACTCACCTTATTACATTATACATCTTTAAGGTTCACCCACCCTCGTTTACAAGTAATGTATATATAGAGATCATGGACTGACCTGTAGGACTTACCTTATTACACTACACCTTAAGGGTTCACCCACCCAAGTTCACCAGTACTGTATACATGGAGGATGGACTAACTCGTAGGACTCACCTTATTACACTACATATTTAGGGTTCACCCACCCACTTTCACCAGTAATGTACATTTAGAGGGTGAACTGGCTCTAAGGACGTACCTTTAGTACAGATACCTACCCACTGTTTTACTACCCGCCCATACATCCTGTACCCCAACGTACCAATTCGTTGGATACAGAGAATTTTGTTCATTTCCGCACTTTCTTTAAAACACTTCGTTTTAAACGATACTTTCTAAAGATTTCAAAGTAATCACGAGATTCAGAAAATTTCAGTTCTCATAAGAATGAACAGTGTCTGCCATTCATTGAGAACCCCGTGTATCAGTTGTTATCAGAAGTTCAGGCTCGTGTCATCTGTCGGTTTGACTTACAGTGTGGCGCCGCACTTCGACGACTGCCACTGACACAGCGCGGAGGCGCGGGTGGCACCAAAGGGGAGTGACTTGTTGACTTATAAGCCGGCCTGCTATTGGCCAGACAATACCACCAATCACGAGACTGCATTCAACCGATGAATAAAGTACAGACCTACTGCATTTCACATTTCTTACGTCTGGACATGATTACAAACACATAACTAGCCTATTCATGCGTACAAACGAGAACAATATCATGTATGTAGTTACTCATTTTTAATTAGCAGTTCATGACAGTTCTAACGACATAGACTATGTAATGCTCTTTGGGTGCGTGGGAGTATTTGTGTGGCGGTAACAGCCAAACGGTAAATCTACCGTCACGAAATTTTATATGTGAGTGCGTCTAACAATAGAAATCCACATATATATAATTTCTTTTTCAGAAATATATAACTAAAAATGTGGCCACTTTTCAAAGATGATTACTGTTATAGGCTGTTTCCAATTACAATGGCTAAACTCTTTGGAAAGAAAAAAAAAACTTTAGAGATCAGGGCAGAAGAAAATTTAATTCCAAGCAGTGTAACTTTTATCGGGTTTAAATTTTAATAACCGTATGTAACCTAATTTATTTGAAAAAAACGAAAGCCATGCAGGTTCCGATTTCCATTCAGAGTAATCGTTTTAAAAAATTAAGCTCTTTAACTAAAATGGGATAAGCTAAAAAAAGTCAATATACCAACATTTTATAAACTTAAATTCTTGACTGTATAACTTTCATAAGATTTGAAAATCAATCAAACATTTTTTTGTTTAGTTATAATTGGAAAATGAAAGCCTTATGTTTACGATGCGTTTTTTATTTTATACACTTATTCAAAAGTAAGAAGTTTTTTAAGATAACGGGTTTACAATCTGTTAAAGTTAAAGGTTTTTTTAGATCACATTTCTTCCGTCAGATTAAAATGTTCTATAAGGTTCTTTAAGGCATAGACGAAAATCCTGAGCAGTGCTTCCAATGTGTGTTTTCCATCTTTATTCGTTATTAAGACGCCGACCGTAAATATATTAATTAATATCATAGGCGAATGAGTGTAGATGAGCGAGTGTCGGCATTGTTACTCATTAAGGTCACCTGCTCCTTAGAAAGAACAATAGTCCAACAGCCATAGCAACTGAGTGACTTACAGCCTTTACATGCATGGAACCTAAACTACCTAGTATTGGTCTGATTTTCAACTAGGCCTATCTGACAAGCTTCCTGATACTCAGTTCTCTTCCTGCACAACACCCAGGCACTGACTACCGACCAACATGGACACCCCTGAATTCTGTTGTAATGTCAACCACTGAGAAGACGCCGTGTAATCGAGCATGGAACCTATCTCCACAACACTTTGTCCTCGAGAACTTTGTTATATTATTGTCATTGTTAATTGTAACGTTTGTCGTTTGGCCAGGAGACGACGGCTCGGCTTTTGTTCATGGCTGTGCGGTGGGTTCGGTGCCTGGCACCCTTCCAAACGCTCTCCAAGAGGGATCAGGTGAGCATAACATTTTCATATAATGTGTAGTCAACGTCCAGTATTTTTAATCCTACATCATTTTCTCTCTGATGTCACTTTTCCAAAGTTCACTTTAATTTCCCCGGGAACCATGAATATATTATGTGCTAAACATAATGTAGAAAAGTGTTTATCAATCTTAAAATTATTACAATCTTAATTATTACTGTAATTGTTAATCATTTTACGTATTATTTTGATTTCATACAGTATGTTCCAATTTGGTAGTTTATTATGACACAAATTTTTGCTTGTGGAAGATAAAGACATTAAAAATAATGTAGAAATTGTGACGGTATGAAAATAAAATTCACTACACTGCTATACGTGTATGGTGATTTTTAACCTTTTATTATGATATATTGATGGTAGCCTAGGGGTTAAACTCAACATATCATAATAAAAGTTTTACTATTAGATAAATAAAAATTAGCTATTTGTCCTAAAAAAGAAAAACACACAATTAATCAACAACACAAGCAAAAAATATTGGTCTTTCTTATCATCCACAAGCCCCAGAATATCTTGACTGTGCTAGAAAACACTGTGGGTCCAAACTGTCCAGATGGTTGGCCAGTTCTACTACAATTTGAATCCATCTGGGTGGCTACCATCAACTTATCATAATATATGGTTAAAATCACCATACACGTACTCACGTACAGCAGTAATTACTAACCCGTCCACCCATAGAAGTACGCCGTATTGAAGTTATTTACTACAGAGTACAGAAGTACATGGTAGCCTATCTGAGTGTTATTGCTGGCATTCCTAAGGTCACTCACCACTTCGGTCAATTAATCCAACAAAACTTTCATAAACTATCAAGTGGCTTTCCAAAATTACTTTAAAACTCTTGCTAATGTAGTGTAACAGTGTTGTTTTAGTTTAACAAGCCATCTCAATAAAAAACAAACTGCATTCACTGTAAGACATGCAGGTTTTTTTATACCACAAAGTCTGCCAATTTCAGATGACCCTATTCAAAATTCTTTTATATGGCTATAAATTATCATAAAAGAAACTCTTTTATGAAGGACACAGGAAACTGGATAACCTAAAACAATTACTATAATCATTTGTGTTTTTCTTATTGTTATTTGCGTTATTTGAAATCAGATAGCTGATTATTCTGTGGTATTGCTCTTGGTTTATTTATTTAACTTATTTGAAGGGTACATCACCAAATAATCAATGAATAATCTGAATAATGAGAATACAAAAGAACACAATATACAGTATTTTAAACACTAAAAAGCCAAATAAAACAATTTTTAAATTTATTTAACAGTTACTGCTTCTCCAAGAATCTTGGAAAGAACTGTTCCTGCTGCACTTGGCCCAGTGGTCTATCCCATGGGATCTCTCCCTGCTCTTTAACTCCTCCAAGGCAAGGGAACGCTTGCCTCCCGATGATCCAGTGGTTAACAATGAGATTAAGACCATCCAAGAGATCCTGGCCAGGTTTAGGCAACTTTCACCCGATGGTAGTGAGTGTGGCTGTATGAAGGCTGTAATACTCTTTACACCAGGTATGTTGATGTTCCCTCGTGTAAGTAATTCTAATTCTGATAACGAAATAAGTTTTTCTCTCAAAAACAAAAAAAATTTTCAGTTTTTGCTTAAGTTTACATTTGGTAATCTATACCTTATTGTAGTTTAGTTTCAACCAATTGAAGGGGTCTAAAAAAAATTACATTGATAATAAAACAAACATTTTCCGCAAAGTTGTACGTTACAAAATGTCGTTCAGGCAAGTATATTTTTGTTATTTTTAATTTAAATTTGAAATTGGATCCCAATAAATGTTTATTCTAAACCTTAGCATATAGTTAATCAATGCATGAATTTTATATTGACTTAGGTAGTTTTAGACTTTAGGCATCACTAAATATTACATTAGCACAAACAGCTAAAACCAAATAAAAATAATACATTTGACAAAATTAGAAGAGTTAAATATTAATTTAGAAAACAGACTATACTTGTTATGACTGCAATCCATAAGTTGGCAGAAAATATATTACAATGTTAAATGATGCTGCTAGCCGTACAAACAGGAGGGAGAAAGAGGTCATGGTGTTGAGCCACTGCTGACCTCATCAGTAATGTAGAGCTAGACTGTGAACGATTTGGTAATGAACAGTAACTTTGCTACTGTCCATCACTTGCTTAAGTAGTCAGAAGAAAACATTCCTAAAAGCTCAATCATAAATAAAGTTGCAGTGAACAATTCAAGGACAATATACTTTTGAATAGTCCATTTCATCCTTCAATTAAAAAGATTAAAAATTAATTAGATTACTTGCTCTGTGATTAGAACTAGATCTAAGTTGTAGCACAGAGAAAAAGACATAGAGGTTGTTTTTTCATGGCCCAGGAAACGCCTCAGTAGTAGTTATAAATAGATTACAACTAATGTAGGCTACATCTTTATACATCAATATTAACAATTACTACGATTATTCCTGAGGACTGACAAGGTGCTGGCCCTACCATCCCTGTGGAAAACTGGAAAAATAACTACTCACCACACATTTGATTGTCTTGATCATACTCTGATTTTTAAAAAGCTGAACAACTTGGGGATCAAAAGAACTGCGGTGTTAAAGAATACTTTAGTGAACGATGTCACTTAGTGGAAGTGTAGGAAAATATTGGCGGAACAATCATAAGTGCCAGATCAGCTCCATGTTTTGTAAGTAAAGAAGTTCACAAGGTTTGGTGTTGGAACCTGTCTTGTTTATGCTGTTCATATGCGATCTCCCTGTGTTCATTGTGAGCCCTACAGTAAAGCTGTCATGTTTATGCTGTTCACATGCGATCTCCCTGTGTTCATTGTGAGCCCTACAGTAAAGCTGTCATGTTTATGCTGTTCACATGCGATCTCCCTGTGTTCATTGTGAGCCCTACAGTAAAGCTGTCATGTTTGCTGACGACACTGTTTTACTTAATAATGACTAGTCATATGAGGTTTTAAACTTAGCAACTTTCATATACACAAATATGGCATATGACTATTGCATAGCGTATTTCCTAGTTTTCAATGCAATACAACTAATTTTAGAAAAACACAAGGACAGGATTAATATACATATCACCCGTTGTGAACGGTGAGCAAACAAAGCATCTAGGAGTGATCCTTGATGACAGACTTGCATGGGATATGCATGGTGATTCCTTATGTTCAAAACTTCATAGTACTTTGTATGTTAGTAGAAGAATACAGATAGAAGCACAGAGTTAGTTTGTAAGATGGCCTACCATGCACTCTTTTGAGTCACATATAAAGTATGGAATCTTGTGGGGGTTCTTCAATTAAGAATCTCAAGACTGTACTTGTGATTAAAAAAACAGGCTCTCAGAATCATGGCTGGCCTTCAAGCACAACATAGATGTAGACAAGTGTTCAAAGTACTTAAAATACTTACTGTAATGGCTATGTATATAATTGAGGTCATTGTACATGCTTCTAAGCAGGGGCTAAAAAAATCAAGATGTTCACAGCCTTCTAACTGTGTAGATTAGGTTCCCAAGATTCCCAACACTGTAATTTACCTGTACACAGAACTTTATTTTCCAAGAAACCATCTACAAAGCTGAGTAATCTACTTCCAGCTATAATGAAGGATGACATCCCCAAAACGCTGAAGAGAAAAGTGAAGACCTGGCTTTTATTCAGTGTATTGATGAATGTGCAGCATGTACCAATAACTTCTAATGACACGAAAATTCTTTGTTAAATTTTGTATAAATTGATTTTAGTATTATAATCTTGACACGTATTCTGTATTTGATGTTCACGAATAAAGACTTCTGATTTCAATACTTCAACAATCCTTATACTTGGACACTAGTCATGGCAATGCGATGTAGCAATATTGTGTCGCAGGCCTTAAGGGACCGTGGTTTCCGCTATGTGGCCGGCTGCGGTCATTGAAATAACAGTTTGCAGTTAAAATGATTAAAATTTACACAGTTGTATACCTTCCCTAGAAGTACTGTTCTTTCTGTATGATAGATATTAATTAACATATGTTTTCTATAAGTTGTTTTGAAGCAAGCTGGTCAAGCACTGAGAGGACACTAATGAAATAAGCTACATTCATGAACGAACAAATATTGAAATATGAATGTTGACCTTACCATCCTGTACATGTCCAGTTGTCACACATTGTGTCTAAATATTGGGTGAAATCGCATACCACAAGAAACTATGAATCAGTAAGATAGCAAACCTTTTAAAATTAACCTGTAGTTTAAGATTTTGTTTTTGTGTCTTTGAACGATAGGTGAAAAAAATATTTGTATGATTTATTTTTTATTGAATTATTTCACCTACTTACTCATTTTTTTAGTATAATTGTATTTGTAAATTTTAGGATTTAAAATTGCTTTCTTGTTGTTTTTTGTTGATTCTAAAGATTTTATTGAGTTATTTTGTTGTATGTATAAGAGTCTAATGTTATATTTATTCCACTGTTTGTTATGTTATTTATTTAAAATTTAGATAATTATTGTTATCTGATTTATTGTTATATTGTTTTTGATTTAAGGAAAGTCCCAAAAAAAGTATACTATAATATATAGTATACTTTTAGAATTATATGTGAAAAATAATGTATATAAGTTTCACATATAATTGTAACACTCATAATTGTAAAGAAAATATTACAGTTTTTCTCTCAATTAGCCTTGAGCTAGAGAGACAAATATAAACTGCATGTATAAATTGTATTTTTTCGCAAGTAATAAATATTTCCGCAACTAAAAAATATATGATGTAGCTTAAATAAAGCTACTAAGTTAATTCTTCATAAATTATTTAATTACTACAAGATATTACAATGGCGACGAGTCAAACCATTCAGGACATTATAAGTATTCAAAATGTTGAAGAGAAACTAAAGAAATTGAAACTACTACGAAAAACTTTGAATTACAAGACAATTACATATTTAAAGGAAGCAGAGTCATAATTAGTGCATGTCTACAGAACAAAGTACTACAAGAATTGCACATTGGCCACCTAGGAATGGTTCAAATGAAAGTTTTAGTGAGTTCTTATTGTTACTGGAAGAACATAAGACAAGGATATTGAGAACTTGGTAGGTTCATGTAAACAATGTTGTTTGAAGCAAAATAATCCTCCAAAAACAGATGTTCATCCGTGGAAGCAACCTGAATCTATTTGGGAAAAGATCCACATTGATTTTGCCGGATCTTGCTTTAGAAACAACAACTACTTTATTGTTGTCGATTCATTTTCAAAATGGGTAGATGTGACCCAGACTAAATCCACTACATCAGAGTGGTGCATTAAGAAACTCCAAAACCTATTTTCAACTTTTGGTCTCCCTTCAATTTTATTTTCAAATAATGGATCACAATTTTCTTCCCGTGTGTTTCAACATTTTTAAAGATGCATGGACTAGTTCACAAAAAATATGTTCCGTTTCAACCACACTCTAACGGGAAAGCAGAAAGATTCGTGTAAACCATAAAAAAATCACTGCAATGATGGACGAACAAGGAGACATGGATACGAAGATTCAACGGCTGGTTATGCAACTGAGGAAAGTTCCAAATTCAACTGGAGTGAATGCTTACAGTTTAATGTTTGGACGAAACATAAGGACACAAATTGATTTAATGATACCACTAAGGAGTAAAGACAAAGTTTATTCTTGCCCGCCATTATGAAGAGTATTTAAGGACGGAGAGAGGATTAAAGCTAGATGCTATACCAGAGGAACAATTACATTACAATTCTTACATTTAGTACAATTAGTTAGTGGTGAGGTTTGGCGGAGACATATCAACTAACTGACGAGCTCAAAATGTACGGAGGAGGAATGATAGATATTAATTAACATATGTTTTCTATAAGTTGTTTTAATTATGTGTTGCTAGGCAACACAAACATTGTATTACTGTGGTATTATGATGTATGTTACTGAAATAAAGCTACTAAGTTAATTCTTTATAAATTATTTATTTACTACAAGATATGAAACTGTACTTAAATAAATGTGTTATCAATAGGTACTATAACTCTATATCGATATTTAGTAAGGCATACATAGGTTAAAATAATATGTTGGTTGTTTTTAGTTTTGTTAAATATTATAATACTTATAAAAAAAATCACAAAACCTATAAAAGTTCTTACTTTTACTTTCATGTTAACCAAATTTTTCTTAAAGTTAAATGTATAGTTGACACTCACATGAGCCCCAAAGTAATGAACTATCAAAGTTTCACTGTAATTAGTAAATGAATACATAATGAGCTAGCTGCCTATTGGAGAACAAAGCGAAGAAGTAAACCACTTAAATAGACTTGTAATATTTACAGAGACACCAGGTTTGGTGGATGTCCAACCAGTGGAGATGCTGCAGGACCAGGCTCAGTGCATATTGGGAGACTATGTACGAGGTCGTTACGCTCGTCAACCCACACGCTTCGGTCGTTTCTTACTCATGTTGCCCAGTCTCCGTGCTGTGCGACAATCCACTGTCGAGCGACTATTCTTCAAGGAGACAATTGGCGACATTCCCATCCAGAGGCTACTGGGTGATATGTATCTCATGGAAAAATCATACGCTTAGGCTGTAGACTAGAAATATAATGAAGTACTTTTCTTTATTCTAAGTGTCAATACCTAAATGGTATTCTGAAAAGGGTAATGGTGAAACTTAATGAAACCAAAGAAAATTAATAAAACACACAACAAAAGGACAATACTTTTACAAATAAGACTCAATTGTCCTATCATGCAACCATACTGAAAAATGTAAATTCAACTGTAAATACTTCTGACCTTGTTCATCCATTTTTCAAAGCCTTTAGAACAAGTACAGTATTATCAAAAAATAGTGTCGTTAGTCCAAAAGTAAAAAATAATTTGTGTATTTTCGGCAACATCATTTTATCAACAGACTTAAATGTAAAGAAATCCATCTTTCAGTTAAAGGAGATGTCAGCATACATAATTTAAATCAGAAAAACACTTAATTAGACATGAACAGGCTGGTAATACTGGCCACTGACTCGAGTAGACTAATTAAATACACATCTATGTCAACTGCAAAAATGTAGACAAAATAACACAATACACACTTTTTCAAAGAGTATCAGTCAGTCAACCTGTTTCTGAGATGTTCAAAACGTTTGGTGTAAAAACCAATACAGACAATAAAGGATGAATTTTAGACCACAAATTTATTGAATATTATGTCTTTGTTGAACTTAACTAAGCATTCCCTTGGGAACTCTGGTCTGCTTCCAATCGACCTCCTGGATGTGTAGTTTAGGTTTTAAATTTGTACATATTGTATATATTTAAAAAAATTTTACTGTAAAGAAGCAATTATAAAAATACACAATTTATTAGTAACTATTGATGAAAAGCATTTGTCCTAATTAGTACTTATTTTAATAGATCTCTTCATTGATGTTTCTTTGATAACATTTGAAAACTGTCTTTAAATATTAGGAATGCTTAGTTTAGTTAAAAAAATGTGTTAAATTAAAATGTTTAGGGTAAATGCTTGAATGATTTTGTTTAGAGATCAAAATTGAAATCACTCGAATTGAAATAGGGCATCCTTGTTATGGCTTTGTTATATTAACATATTTTACTTATTATGGTATAACTCCCATTACAATTATTATATTATGCAATAAAAGAGACAAGTTACTTTTTGAAAGTTAGATATTTCTGTGAAAAAACATTTCTCTTATAAAAAATGTTGTTCCACTTAAATTTACTCTATTCTTACTATCAAACCAACTATTGAGCACAATAAAATATGGGTAGAAAAGATAAGCTAATGCCATCAAGTTAGATGTGAGAGCATATTATAAAATTCAACAATTCAAGTTTAAAAACAGATTATCACAATATTCAGGATAATGAAATGAGTTCAAAATAAATAATAATATTGTTTAACACGTTCACTGCTTTGTTATAATTTCTCGGCTATTCATCCTGTGCGTCACGCAATCTCGTTGCATATGCATACCATCAATTCAGTGCGGGACGAGATCCCAAGATCTCCTTGCGCAACAGAAGTTCTGCGCACAATATTACGTCGTAAATTGAAAATAGAGCACTCTAGGTTATTGTTTTAGAACTATCAAGTTTCTGACGTCATAAGTGCTATGCAGGGTGAATATAGCGTATAAGCACGGATCTCGTGTCGCATATAAGGAAGTACTGTAATAAATTATAATCTAGCTCAGAAATTGAGGTTATGTTGTAAATAAACAGACGATTCAGCAACCACGTGGAACAAATCTCCCGCCTTTTCAAACAACAGATGACAATCTGTCTGCTAATATTGACGTTTAGGCTTCTATGTGATCGACGAGATCTATAGGTCTCATACCGCATATAACTAATACCGTCATTACTCTGGTGCGGCACACGTAAGCTATAGATCTCGTGTAAGATTTAGGTTACTAATAAATTCATATAGAAAAATACTTCCATAGAGTTCAACTCCTACAAAAATGTGTTAATTACAAGGGAAAATATCACAAATGCATATAAGGAATTAAAAGCTAATTTCATCACCGTGCGAATGAATGTAAACCTACGACAGGAGATCCCGGGATCTCGTGAAGCAGTGAATGTGTTAAGGCATCCTAAAAATTTAAAAACTTTTTCAACGACTAAACCTTTTTCACCATATAACGTATATGAAAAATGTAATGGCGTGCACTGTTAAAACAATTATCGGTAAATCGTCTCTTGTGGCTACTGTAATGATAATGATTTCACAGCTAACTCTAACACATATCAGTAATGCTTCTTGCAGTAATTTCTACTGTGTGTTAACACAGAGACATAACAAATGGATGTTGCTTTCTTATGGCAGCAGCGAACGGCTCATTAGCAGTTACCACAAATATAAAATTTTATTAATTTGTAGTAATAGTTACAACACTTATCCTTCAGGATTTGGAGGGGAATAAGGCGAGAGACTGGCAACAGTGCTCGGCTGCCAGCTACCACAACTAAAAACTCGACGCACATTCAGCGCACTAGGGAATGCAGCCTTTCTTGTCAGTGGTGTTACTTTTTAATCTAAAACTCAAAACAGTTTATAATTTTATTTAGGGATTACATCTCAAAAAGTCAGATGACTGAATAAATTTTCACAATCAATTGTCATTTTAACAAGATGTTTCATTTGTTTTAACTCTCAAGTGTGCTTAATTAACATGCTATAATAATAAGTGAACATTCAAAAAATTAATATAATAATCATTAGAGTTTGTTCCTTTTTATAAAAAACTTCAGTTGTTCTTTAAATGATATGGTTTCTAAATTTGTACTTACTTTAAAATAGATCATTTTGTTCTTTAGTAATTAAAGTTACTGCATTAAGATGAGAATTTTTATATAATATCATGATGTTGCATATAAATTAAAATAAAAAATTGTTAAAATGTTACAATTAAACTTTATATAGATTTTACCTTCAACTTTTTGCATTTAATTCATTATTAACTGTACATTAACATAAGATAAACAACTGATGTCTAGTTAGGTATAATAAATGTTAAGTGTGATTGTAAAGAAATAAAGGTTATACTAATACAAATGTAATGAGCCAAATATAACAATAAATCGATAATGTAAATATATTAAGAACTGTGATAAATGTGTAAATATGGTTTATGTGAATTATATGTGCCAAAGACTTTCCCACTGAATTTACTAATATTGTTTTACAAATATAAATTCTTTAGTTTAAAAAAATGTATGTAAAGGCGGTTTAGTGCAATATGTAAGATATATTTGATGTTTATAAATGTAAAATAAATTCAACATTTAGCATTTGAAGTCTAAATTTACTTTATACAACATGTACCTATAATCATCATTTTGTGACGTTTCTGTTCACGTTTTCTACTCAGCATTCTCCATTTTTATCTATCACTCCAAGTTTTCTCTTCCTCCATTTGTCTTTTCTTCATTCCATTTCGCTCCACGTCCTTCCACACTTAATCCTTCCATTTTCCTCTCAGACTTCTTCCTATTTCTCCTCTCCTCTTTGTGGAAAAGTGGAAGCGTTAATTACATACACATCCATTGGCTCAGCAAACAAAAGGATGTGGTTACTGTGCATCCTTTTAAAATCACTAAATGTTATATCTTGTAGCAATTAAATATTTTATACAGAATTACATAATTTGTATATAACATTTTATAACACACATCATAATACCACAGTAATACTATGTTTGTTTCACCTAGCAACACATAATCAAAACAACTTGTAGAAAACATATGTTAATTAATATATCATTTCACCCCCTTAAATTTTGAGCTCAACAGTTGGTTGACATGACTCCGCCAAATCTCACCACTATCCAATTTTACTAAATATAAGGATGTTCCTTCTTTTCCAACGATTACACAAAATTTCCACTTAGGGTTTCCTCGGTATAGCATCTAGCTTTAATCCTCTCTCCGTCCTTAAATACTCTTCGTAATGGCAGGCAAGAATAAACTTTGTCTTTACTCCTTAGTGGTATCATTAAATCAATTTGTGTCCTTATGTTTCGTCCAAACATTAAACTGTAAGCATTCGCACCAGTTGAATTTGGAACTTTCCTCAGTTGCATAGCCAGCCGTTGAATCTTCATATCTATGTCTCCTTGTTCGTCCATCATTGCAGTGATTTTTTTTATGATTTGCACGAATCTTTCTGCTTACCCATTAGAGTGTGGTTGACACATGTTTTGTGAACTATTCCATGCATCTTTAAAAAAATGTTGAAACACATAGGAAGGAAATTGTGATCCATTATCTGAAAATAAAATTGTAAGGAGACCAAAAGTTGAAAGTAGGTTTTGGAGATTCTTAATGCACCACTCTGATGTAGTGGATTTAGTCTGGGTCACATCTACCCATTTTGAAAATGAATCGACCACAATAAACTAGTTGTTGTTTCTAAAGTAAGATCCGGCAGAATCAATGTGGATCTTTTCCCAGAGAGATTCAGGTTGCTTCCACGGATGAACATCTGTTTTTGGAGGATTATTTTGCTTCAAACAACATTGTTTACATGAACCTACTAAGTTCTCAATGTCCTTGTCTTATGTTCTTCCAGTAACAATAAGACCTCACTAACACTTTCATTTGAACCATTCCTAGGTGGCCAATGTGCAATTCTTGTAGTACTTTGTTCTGTAGACATGCAGGAATTATGACTCTGCTTCCTTTACATATGTATTGTCTTGTAAGCTGTATTCAAAGTCTTCTAGTCCCAAATTCTTTAAACTTGTTCCTTTTATCAAAGCATCAATGATTTTCCGAAGAGTGTCTTATTTTGCGGTTTCTTCAGCGATTTGTTTTGCTGTCATGGGCATTGTTTGAATTTGATTAATTTGAAATATAGATGAGGTGTCCATTTGTTCATCTAACTGCTTTTCAACAGGACACTTGAAGAGAAAATCTGCATTGGTATGTTGATCAGTGAATTCGACATTGTAATTGAACCCTGAAAAAAAATGGGCATTGTTAAAAATTCTAGTGGCTGACATGGTAGGTAATGTTCTGTGGGGATCAAATATTGAAACCAGTGGCTTGTGATTTGTAATTAATGTGAATTTTCTACTGTAACAATAAAAGAAGAATATCTTCAGGCCCCAAAATATTGCTGTAGCTTCTTTATCTATTTGGCTATATAGAACTTCACTTTTACTTAGGGTCCGAGACACAAAAGCTACGGGTTTTTCTGTACCCATTTTCTAGTCGATGTGAAATTACTGCACCTAGTCCAACTGGAGAAGCATCAGTAGCTAATACAATTTGCAAAGCCGAGTTGAAATGTATCAATGTGGTATCACTTGTCTAAGGTAATATATCTAAGGTACATAAGTATTTACCGCCAGACATTGAGCTGAAAATGTCCTCTATTCTTGGTATAGGATGGTTTTCATCCTTTATAATTTTGTTCAAGGTCACTTTGTAGTCTGCACACAACCTGATGTTCCCATTAGGCTTAACTACCGGTATTACTGGGGTTCTCCACTTGGAATGATCTACTTTTGATATAGTATATTGGAGAGATAGGACATCAGCAAACTTACCTTCCACTAACACCAGAGTAGTAGTAGTAACAACAAAAAATAAACACAATCTCACAAAGTTTCAACACCACTGGCATTTTCTTCAGGTGAGTAGAGGGAGAGAGAAAGAGAGCTAACTACTTTTGATATAATGTTCAATTTCTCCAATCGTTCAATTTCATTTTCAATTTTGTTTTTCATAGCACAGGGTACTTGTCTAGGTTTTATGTACATTGAATGTGATCCTTCTTGAAGGATGAATTGTGCTTTGTACTCAGGAATGAAACCAACATCATTTTCAAAAACATTTTTGAACTGTTCTAGAAGTTTAAGTTCTGATCCTTGTGTTTCCACAATAGTCTTGATCTCCGCCAAGTCCAATTTTACTTCCCTCATCCAATCTCTGCCAAAGATAGGATCGACGTCTTGATTAATTACGTAGTTTGCCAAGAAACTGTTGTTCCTGGTAATTACAGGTAACAAATGTACATCCTCTTGGTCTGATGATCTCACCTGTGTATGTTCGCAGTTGTACACCAGTCTTAAACAATCTTTTATTTAGGAGAATATATTTGAAATCTTTAAAGGAAATCAATGTCAAAGAAGCTCCTGTGTCTAGTTCAAAGCGTATATTTTTGTTCTCAACAATCACATCAATACTGAATTTGCCGTTCTTAGTATCAGACAACATATTTATCTCGTGTATATCAGTATGGTCATCAGTAGTAAGGTTTACATCTGTAAATTGCACATTTGTACTTGATTTAATTCTATTCTTGTTTGTGAATTTGTTTTTACTCATGCAAACTCAGGCAAAATGGCCCTCCTTAATACACAAGCCACATATCTTGTTTAGACATGGATATACGTTCGCACAATTATACCGCTTAATCAAAAGGGTACAGAGAACGGGTCACTTTATATCCCAAGAATCGAACTTCCCATCTTTTCTAGGCAAAAGTTCATCTCGGTTGTAGTATACATACGTGCAAAGAACCATTCAGCTCCTTTTCGGAACTGAAATTATTGTATATTTCTTGCGAGTCGATTGAGGTCTATTTTGTTTTTTAATCTGGGCAGGGAATTATCCAATGATGATGTAAGAAAATACTGTATCGTATCATATAAAATATGGTAATGGCGTTCTAGCAGCATGTGACATTATTGATTTATTCTCCGTCGAAAAAATCAATAATTAATGTCCGTGGCGAACGTCTATTAATTATTATTCTGTAAACACCTTAGATTGCCAAAATTGTGTGTAATATTTGCGCATACAATATTTTTTCCTGTCAATTTGTTGAACGGTTTCCTGACTAGGTTAGACAATAACACAGTTGGAGTGTAAAAGATAATAATTTTGATTCGTAAACTCACTGAACGGTTCCCTGTTCACATTGACTTCGATGTAAACTGTACAACAACCACACGAATTAACCCAAGTGAGGGAGAAACATGTTGGAAGGCTTTTTCTAAACAAAATACGACGAATTTAGAGATTCGGAAAATAATTTTCATTGAACCGAAGCCTTATCAAACGTCTCGATTTTTATTCATAAGTTTATATATTTCAGACTGCATCTCGTCGCCAATATCAGCTAGACCTATTATATTAACCGACTACGTCTACAGTTTTCATTCGATTACGCCAGGTTTCCATGAATTTCTTGTTATGAAATAATTATTTATCTGTTGTTCAGTGTAGCCTCATGTATCGAAATAGTTTCAAGTTGCACACATTTCATTACCGATCATAATTTAAAAACTAATTCATCCCAAGCGACTTTAAAATTTATTTTTAGTAAACCTACTTAGCTATTATTATCAATCGATTGAACTACAGTCTTTGTCATCCAGATTTTCAAATTTGATTATATAATTCACAGCTTATTTCCGGTTAGTTGTAACCTTGTTATTACTGAATTAAATACCCACAGAATACAGATTCACTCTTCTTGGCGTGTACACAATCAATTTTTTTTTAGAGGAGGCAATTCTGAAAGCAAATGACTGCATTTGGCGATGACGCCTGAATTTCAGCATCCGTTTAGTTGGATGCAGCTTTTGCCAACAAGCTTCACTACGTTTTCGCGGTACACTTTGAACTGAGCCACCAGATAAACATATCGGCCGGCTGTGAAACAGTATAATTGGCTTGCATAGAAAATCTGGTCTGTAATATGAGTCAACAGATTAAATCTTTATAATCCACTTTGTTTCAATTAATAATATACTTTCTTAGTTTCTTTCATCATATTAGTTATGAAAAAAGGAAAAAGGTTAAACAAAATAATGCCACATAAAAATGTAGGAAGCAAATGTTACAGCTACAAACAACAAATCAATGAATAAATAAATAAATAAAAAATCAAAATTATTGTGTTCAGTTTAGATGTATATATTTACGAACCTGGCAAAACTTAACATAGGCTTAGGATGGTGTCTGCCTTTTACAGTTGCCTTGGGTGAACCGGAAATTCTTCTGTAAATACTCGCTCGAAAGTACTCGATACTCGAAAAAAATGCCAACGACTCGACTCGAACTCAAAGATCACTACTCGTACACCCCTACATTGTAGTAATTAAATAATTTATAGCTTTATTTCAGTAACATACATTATAATAACACAGTAATACTATGTTTGTTTCACCTAGCAACACATAATCAAAACAACTTGTAGAAAACATATGTTAATTAATATCTATCACTAAAATTGTACTATATGACAAGTTTTATCTAAAAAGTATTATTTAGTAACTTAATTTATGATGTTAGAATTTTAAAAGAGTAAAACAACAGTTGTTTTGAAAAATATTTGTCTTACGAGACATAAGATTTCGACAATATGTAGTCGGCCACATTGATCTCATTAAAATTCACCATGCTTTCACAATTGGCATTACATGCAATGGTAGGCGCTCCTCTCTAGCTGATCGTCCAATACGAGTTATTGAATCTGTTTTTTTTAGAAAACCAAGTTTATTGCGACCTATTTTTATCCTATCTAAACAAATCAGATAGGAGCTAGCTTTATAACAAACCTATATTATAAACTTATAAAACATGTCTTATTATAGGTATTAATCAATGGTCCAATGATAATCCAGTTAAAGAAATCAAACAAATTTATCTTCTTTTGACAAAATAAAGCAGAACAAAGAGATTGTTCACTGAATCAAAACCAGACCAGGGAGATAATAAAATACAACATTTGTAACAAATAAAATTATATCTGTAATGTACCTGTAACAGCAAAATAATACAGAATTATTATTTTTTTACATAAAAATATACGAAAATATCACTCAAAATTGTTGTGCAATCAAAAAATAACAATAAGGTAATCCACTTTATTAGTTTAGTCCAGCTAAGTTAGAAAAAACTTAGAGATCACTTAAATCAACGGCATCAACTTGATCTTCCAAGGTAACATTGGTTTTCTCAGCGCTATCTTCTTCTTCTTTAGGCAAAGGTTTTGTTGGAATTCTTGGAATATCTAAAGTTGACCAAGATGCTCCATTTGATTTTTTTAACTTGATTTCAACTTTGGTTGGTAACATTTGGACAGAACTTTCTTCTGTTCTAATGACCTGAAACAATACATATTTTTAAGTTTTTACTATAATACTAGCTGAACCCGCCCGCTTCGCCGGTCATAATATTGAATTTGATTATATAATCGAAATGTACAGCGTGCTTTCAGTTTATACTGTGTCCAATTTATATCCAGTTTAGAACAGCTGATGTTATATATGATTTAATACTGTACTCAATTATTTTTAATTTTAAAAGTTTAGCCTAACACAATTTTATTCAATTTGTTTTTATTTAACAGCTGTTAATCAAATGAATAAATCAATTAAATAGCTCCATAAGAATAACATGGGATCTTTAGGAGCCCGTGGGGCGGAACCCTGTGGACGGATCTGCATCAAACTTCACAGAAACCATCTCGGGAGTATACAGGACAACATCCTAAAGTTTCATGGCGATCGGTTGGATGGTTTGGCAGCGCATAAACTTCAAACATATATATATATATACAAACATCCTCTTTTATAAATATAGAAGAAGCATAAATTAACTACTCACATAAAAAATGTGAATTATTTAGCTAGTTGTTCGTACTGAGAAAAAATTGTATATAGAATTATAATATTTTGGTAAAATATACCATAGCAACATACAGTTCATATATCTAAAAAAACCTTAATCTTGCTGTTATTTAGTTACTGATTGTCCAGTCAATAAAGTAGTTTTCCCACTACAAATATTCTTAAATTAAAGCTGTCTCATCGATCTGTTGAGGGATAGTAAAATCTCTGTAAATTTTGAAGAATTGCAGACTTGACCATCTCTAATTAACATTACAGTAGAATGGAATACCATCTTCATTAAAATTCATTGTTATACATCGAAAATCAAGAACACGTAATGCATTCACATATGTGAATTTATATACGAAAATTTATGCCTTTGTTATGTTTTCTTGGAAACAAAACTGAAAAACTAAAACTTCCCAAATCATTTCTCCCTGACAGTTCTTATCCCAAGAACTGATAAATCTTACTTAGGCAACCGACCCATCCTTAAGCCGGTCCCAAACTATTCACGAACATACCCGAAAGTGGTGTTTTATTCTGACACTACAAACCAGTTATTAATATAATTGAATATACAGTCAAAATTCGGATCACCTTTTCTCACATGCACCATTATAATGCATGTTCTTATCGATGACAGCAGTGTACTTTACTTATGAAGATGTTTATTGAATTTTACTGATCCTGTAGTTTTTAATTTCTTATTATTTAAACTGCATAAAGTTTAAGCATCTTCACTTGACATCTTAGGTACAGTTCACCAGATAAAAGGTGCTAAATCTAATACTTGCCATATATGAGAAGATAGTATGATTGTGCAACATTACACTGTACAATGAATATATAAAATGTATATAATGTGTATATAATGTGAATATATAAAATATATTCACAACAATGAAAAAATTATTTCAAAATAATCACTTCTCAGTTTCTGCTTACCCCTCTTAGTTCAATGTCATTTTCATACGTCCCACTTTCTTCAGGGAACACCAGAGATACCTTCAATCTAATCGGGGACAGTTGGATGTATGATCGGTCTGGATCGTACTTCTTGGCAAATATAGATACAAACACTGCAGAACCTGTTTGATGCCAATCCATTCGACATTTCACAGAACTTCCAACCTGTAGAAAAAATAGTAGATTAAAAAAAAAACATTTGACCTATAGACCTTGTTAAGATAATTTATTTTCATTAAATGCATGTTCAGTTAAACACTTAGTTATAAAAATTAAAAAATAAATAAAACAACAAAAATACATAAAATTAACAAGATTGCAAATTTAAAAACAGTAAAACAATAATTTTGAAGAAACACAATCATAAAGCATAAACAAAAAATATATGTTTTTTATGCAAATATTTTGATAAAAGTACTGAAAGGACCTTCAACAAACAGTAATAAAAGTGGGTCCCTCTTGGTGTTGTAGCTTTGCACTCTGTGAACTGCAAGTATGTGCTCCTGCTCCACTGGTTGGCCGATCGCCTTCTCGATGTCCATCAATACACGTAAAGTTGTACCCACCCACCCGCCCTCTCATACATGTACAGTGGTACCCACCCACCCTCCCATACACGTAAAGTGATACCCATCCATGTAAAGTGGTACTGATGTCCATCACCACATTGAGAGTATCCTCTTTAGGCGTAGAGGGGATGCCACTGATTTCAATATTCGACTTCCTTGAGTACTGTTCCAGTTCCCTTACTTTATCAGTCAACTTGTCCACCGCACCTGGTAGTTCTGCGTTCTTCAACACCAACTCTTTGTTTTGCTTCTTCATTTCTTTGAACTCCTTTCTAATAGTATTCATCAGAACGTTGGCGTTATCAATGCCCTTCGACAGGAACTCAACGGATTTCTTAAATTCATTTAATTTGTCATTGTGACGCTTTAGCTCATCAAATATTTCTTTTTTAAATGCATCTAGGACATAAATCATAATTGATCATAAATCAAATTTCATAAATTAATCAAAATTGATCATAAATTAATCATAAATTAATCAAAATTGATCATAAATTGTTTTGTAATGGCTGTGGAAGATTACGACGACTTGCTGCTCAACACAGAGGGTTCCTTCTTCTGCTGACAAAGTTCCTCTTCCGTGGTTCAAAAGTCATGAACTACTAAAACCGTATCCACTGAGCCACCGCACCAGTAATATTATATTACCACGGAAACCGTATCCACTGAGACACCACACCAGTAATATGATATTACTTTGCTCTGATTTTTTTGCTTTTTATAATCTTTAAAAATTACTAATAATAATCAAATCTATTTCGTTTTATGATACTGTTAAGTTCAAAATAAGATTTATCATTTCAGGAGTAAGACAAATTCTTAACATCAAAACATTAGTAGAAATTCAAATTAAAGATATTCTATAGGGCTCACCTTTGCCTTAACCCACACATGGTCATCTGAATTACAACCAACTTGTTCTAGGAAACTGTTGAAATCTGAAGTGCGCTTTTTGCAACAAGACCAAAACTTCATGCCTTCATGAAACACTGGGTATCCAGGATGGAAGAGACATTGCGTTTTCAATGTCTGGGGCCCTTCATATACCTGTAAAATAGTAAAAGCATTCATAACCAAACACAATGTGCGGCATTTAATTAAACAAAACTATAAAAGTAAATTATTAGGTTTTTATTGTACTAAGAACATGTTTTGTCATAAATTGTATATTAACAATTTGAACCCCGGACCCAAAAAAAGTATTAACCCTCGAACTGGCGGTCATATTTATCTGTGGTGGCGGCCGTTTTTAGGCGTTTTGCAAGGGTTTTTTTAAAAAAGCACTAAAAATACAAATATTATCCAAATGAGGTAATTGTACTACCATTGTATTCACTAAGACCCATATAATATTTATGTTTAGCAAGTAAAAGCCCCATATCCAAAAAAGGTTTTTTTTTACACTCAAATAATTTTTTTTTTTAGTTTCAGTTTACAAAGTGGGGAGACCATGATGTAAACTCATAATAATAAAAAAGTAAGAAAAAATCCTAGATAGCCAAAAGTTTCCAAATTTTGTCTAGTTTTCAAAAATATAATATTTATTAGGATTACAACCATAAATGAAGCCTTCAGAATCATAAAACGTCACAAGCGCACAAAACGCAAATTTCAATTTATAGCACAATTATGTATACTAATAATAAATACATAATGATGTGAAGAAAATGAATATGCTATTTACTTCTTATTTGGAGATACGATGTGAACCTTCAAGAAATGTGAAAAAAAAAACTTGAAACTGTTTATATAGGCTATGAAAAACATTATTTATATATATATATATATATATATATATACATATTTACAAGCGGTGATCCAACATAGGTTTAGGATATACCTGTCACGGTAGTCGAATGACATTATAAAACTATTAAATCATACAATAAAATAATATATACAAAACGTAAACTATAAAACTAAACACTACACAACCTAAAACAGTAAAAACTAACGTATTAGAATCACTAACAATGTATAGCCAACAAATTAATAGATGTGAGGTGACACACTGACCGACTCAGATAGAGCGTCTGAGATCTCAGCTGTTTAACTATCGATGTTTTTACTATGGTGCTGTGTTACTCATTGGTATTCCAAAGGCATCAAAGATACTAAAAATAAAGTTTGACTCTCGCTGTACACGGTGATATGATATATAATGCAACTGAATAATATTTACCTAAAATTAAAGCGCTTGGAAAAAACGATGTTTTAAACGTCGATTTTCGACGATTGCCACTTCACAAACAACTTTTGAACGTCTATAATCGATGTTTGCCAGTTTTAGGGTTAATGAAAATTTAGCCCTAGACCAGTTTTACAGAGTACTGTCGAAAACCCCGGATCTATTTTGAACTGTCTTGTAGGATTCGGTCTAAAATATCCTACCTTAGGCATTATTATAGCTATCATAATGTTTGAGGCACTAAAATGCTTATAATAAGTTTATCTACAAAGAAAAAATTAATATAAAGTATTATAAGATTGTTATTTTATACAAAAAAGTTGAATTTATAAAAATAAATTATCATATATGTTTAGTTTTGAATTTTTTTAGCAGAAAAATAAAGAAGAATAAAAAAAGGAACTCATTTTATTATAAAGCACACATACTAGCTTCCTTACTCAAAAAAATAATAATATAAACATTAACAATAAAATTGCCTTTTTACAGAATACTATAAAATCAACAAATTTGCGAATAATGGATATACCGTTCCACTAATATTTTTTTCAAAGTAAAAACCTTTTAGAAGAATAGAAGCAGACTTATCTTCAAAATGTGAGATGAGTTGTAAACAGAATGAAATGTTTTCACCAGGTGTTTTTATCAGGCAGAAAGTGATAAGAAGGGTCTGATAAACAAGGGTGCAGCTCAAGCTAAAGGAGGACTGAACTGTGGACTCTTGAACAAAAACTGAATTGGATTAATTTGATGGCTTGTGAATTCCTATCCATTAATGTTATCTGTCTCTTTTGAGTTCTGATATGGAAGTGGCCCATCTACGGGCTGATATTTTCTGACAAAGATATATTGTTTATCTTGTTGCCAGATATTGTCTGCTAGTTGTGTTTATCAACACTTGTACCTGAAACATTCCTGATATGAAAGCTATTTCCCCTTTGCTGGAACTGGAACCGCAGAACCAATATTTTCCCATCAATAGAACCTACTTTTGGAACCAACCTATCCCTAAAAACTATCACTAAATATGTTATACATAATATATACACTGATAAAACAATATTTATACATCACGAAATAACCAAATAGCGATCAAGTGAAGGGTAAAGCCGACTACTGCATAGTGCGCTGTTGTTTGTTTACTTTCTTGGCCACAGCCACCATCGTACTAGTATTGACAGCTGTTTGTATTCCATAGCTTTTTGACAGTTATTATAGTGAATGCTACAATATGATGGTAAATCTTCAAATCTTATTGTAGTGAACAATTAACAATAATTGCATTACAATCGTCAAGAATACTCTTTATATAAACTAGTCACATGAATAATAATTAATAATAAATAGATACACAACAATAATAAATAAAATTTAACATTTGGATATTAAATATTTTGTTAAGCATGTAAAACTTGTAGTTTGGATATTAGCAGAGGAATTAAGTATGGTTTTGTTAATTTACGTCCCAGTGACACGTCATAAACTCATCAACTGAGTACAATGCCCTCAACACCAGGAGGTGTCTTAGTCAAGTTTTAAATTTTTTGGGGTCATTTATCTCTTTAATGCCTTCAGAAAGTTTATTAATGAACTTGATTCCAGCTTGTGATGGCAGGTGTTCATATGCCACTATTTTGTGTTGCCCTGCTCAATAGTTATCCCTGCCCTTAGTTTCGTACTGGTGTAAGTCTCTACCCTCGACCAAATCACACTTGAAACGACGGTACAAGGTGACCTCCAGAATATAAAAGCAGGTAAGGGTCAACAATTCAAGCTCCCTGAAGGCATTTTTACATGACTCTTGTGAATTTAATTTTCAATGAATTCTGACAGATTTCTTTTCATTCTAAACACTTTTTAGAATTTGTATTTAGAGCAGCTGCCCCATAGTCGCAGACCATACGACAAATGCGGATATATAAGTCCATAACAGGCAGTTTTCAAAACTCCCAAAGAACAAAATGTTGCAAGCTTACGCAGAGCATATACTTCGGAAGCTACCTTAGAGCAGATATAATCAATGTGGTAGTCCCAGGTCAGACCTCGATCAAGATACAAGGACCTTGGCAGATTCTGTCTCTTCCAGAGGAGCATAACCAGCCATTACAACAGTTCGATAGTCCTGGTCCTGTTGTCGGAGGCAAAATGTGATCAAATTTGACTTCAAAAAATTAGTTTTCAAGTTAATTTTGGAAAAATACTCAATGCATGAGTTTACTTCCATAAATGCTTGGAATTCAAGGTCATTGATGGTTTTTAATCTGATACAGAGAGTCGTGTCGTCAGCATATTGAATCACCATTCCATTCTGGATCGATGAGTTCAACCTGTTGACATAGATGAGGAAAAGGAACAGACCAAGAATTGATCCCTTCCTGTCATTTTGATTTATCCTGACATAGTATTCACAACCTGCGCACACATTGGTATCTGTCACTAAGGTAGGGCGAGAGCCATTTGTGAGGCAGGCCGCAAACACCACATGTCCACAACTTTTGCAGCAGTGTTGCATGATGCACACAGTCAAATGCTTTAGAGAGGTCAAGAAATATGGTAAGCACTTTTTCTCGTCCCTCCAAGCCATTGACAACGCAGTCGATGAGACTTGTGATGGCATATATAGTGGATTGGTTTTTCCTAAATCCAAATTGTTGGGGAGATAGAATTTCAAATCTCTCAAGGAAGTGTTCTAGTCTTTTAAGGAAGACTTTTTCAAACACTTTACTGAGAACTAGAAGAATTGATATTGGCCGGATCATTATTTTTAAAAAATTGGTACAACTTATGCTGTTTTTTAGAGAAGATGGGAAGACGCCTTGTGTGAATGATAGATTTATAAATTTTGTCAGTGATACCAAAATATTCTTATAACTGTGCTTTATCAACCATGTAGACATTCCATTAATGTCACTAGACGTTTTTTGTTTGAGGTCTTGTATAACACAAGCCACCTCTGCCTCAGTCACTTGAGACAATGCCATAGACGATACAGGTCCAGACCACAGGTCAGAACGTTGACAGTAATTCCCTTTATATGAAGGATCTATTTGTGCTACTGATGAGAAAGACTCGTTAAATTTATTTGCAGCAATGAGGGGTTCTTCAATTAATTTATTTTCTATTATAAGCTTCAGGGTTGAGAATTTGGAATAATTTGGCTGGATTGTCTCATTTTTGATTATTTTCCACGCACATTTTGAGAAGTTCTCTGATTTGTTTGGTTTCTGTTCAATTTCTAGTGCCTTAGCGGCTTTGATTTGTTTGCGATAATTTTAATTGTATGTTCGAAAGATTTTTTTTAATTCTTCGTTTTCCGAATGGACATAAATAGTGGTAAAATTTTAGCCTTTCTCGAGAGTTTAGAATATCCTGAGTGACCCAGGTATTGTTCTTTTTTTGGGTTTGCTTTGTACTTTTTTGAAATGGGCAAGTAACATCTAAATAAAAAACTAAACAATCATTAAATCATAAACACCTTAAATGCATCCTCAACACATTCGAATGGGTCCAAAATCGACCATGACTCATTATCAAGGTATCTGTTGAGGTAGTCAATATTTGCAGGTTTTATTCTGTTTATTTTGATTGGATAGGGTTCCAGTTTCGGACTGCATCTAGTAAGCAAAATCTCCTGCGCAAAGTGGTCGGAGATGGCACAGTTTAACACAGAGACCGAGACGTCTGGTATATTTGTGATTGTTGTCAATGGCTTTACTCTATGTGACAGTAACTTGTGTCGGTGAGTTCACAGACCATACCAAGCCAAAACAGGTGAGTACGTCAGGTTTTGGCATACTTTGAACCCATACACTGCAGAAGTATTGACCCACCCACCCACCCATACACTGCAGAGGTTTTGACCCTCCCACCCACCTATACACTGCAGAATTATTTACCCACCCATCCTCCTATACACTGCTGAGGTATTGACCCACCCGCCCACCCATACACTGCAGAAGTATTGACCCACCCGCCCACCCATACACTGCAGAGGTTTTATTATTGTACACGAACAGTGATATAGTACACGAACAGTGGTATTGACCCACCCGCCCACCCATAAACGTACAGTGGTATTGACCCACCCGCCCACCCATAAACATACAGTGGTATTGACCCACCCGCCCACCCATAAACGTACAGTGGTATTGATCATATACCATAATAATTAGCATAAGTACACGCTGGGTGAGGGGGTCGGTGTGGTTTAAAACATCTATATTAAAGTCACCAGTGATAATGAACTTCGACGATTTTGAATTAAAAAATTTTAACAAAGATTCAAACTTATCAAAGAAGTTGTTGATGCATCCATTTGGTGATCAGTACAGACCAATAATAATAATTTTTCCAAAGGGATTCATATGAACTTTGATTCCATTCACTTCAAAGTCTAGATCACAACTGTAATCAACTCTGAAGGGATGGAATTGTATTTGAGATTTGATAAAGATTGCCACACCGCCCCCTTTAAAATTTGAACAGTGAAATATGTTGGCCAATTTATAATTTTCAATTCTAAACAGAGCCACCATGTCACGTGTGAAGCCATGTTAGGAAACAATGAATACATCAGGTTGCAGCTCATCAGTCATGAGTGCTAACTCTTCAACTTTGTTGGTTGGATTACTAATTATGTATACAACATAATACCAGCCGTTATTATGAAAAGAAGCAAATTTGGAGTTATTTATATCCGTTTAAATCCCACTGGCAATATATCCTCGGCTGGGGTTTCTCAACAGTTTTTACTGATGATATATCGGCGGCCTTGGGTTTTGAGACAGAATAATTCACCGATGATAAATCGGCGGCTGGGGTTCAAAGGGTTAAAGTAAAAAGTAAAAAATATCACTAACTTAAAATTTCTCAAGAAATATTTCTGTAATGATAAATGTTTTTGAAGCAACTTAAAATTGCTCATTCATACAAACGTTTAACCATTTTTCATGGTTTTTTACTGAATTTGGTTATCTATAAACAAGATTATATGTTTCTATCTATTTTTGTAACACTCTTTATTTCTTTCGTATATCTCAATAACAACAAAATAATTTCAAAAATAGTTAATGAAAGAATATAAAATATATATATATATTCAGTATTTAAAAATAAAATTAAAATCGTAATTTGATCTATATATATCAGACGTTCGTAAATCTACATTTAACTATAAATTAAAATTAAAAACAAGACGGTCACTTTTTATAAAAGAGTTTGGTACTCTTTTTTTTTAATGGAAAGTTTTTGTTATGCCTACTAATTTTTTTAAAAAGATATCATTGATTGAAGTAAAATAGTTTTACAGAGTCCTTTAGCTGTCATATAGCGAGCGATACATACGTATAAAGCTCTTTACATCACAAATAAATATAAAAGAAACACACAAGCTTTAGACTGATTTGTTTGTAAATTCAATTACATGTTAGCATTTCTAGGTTGATACATGGTGTGCATAGGTATTAAATAAGGATTTAAGCTCAAAATTAATTTTGCAAATTATTTTTGCTTTCAATATACTGAAATGATTTACAGTTTCCTTAAATTACTCATGAAAAGTTAATTCATATTGAAGTAATAAGTTACCTGCTTACATCCGTTGTTCTTACATGCTGTACCAATGGGAATATCTCCCTTTCCTTCGTAAGCCTGCGTGGACTGGACCGCATCCTGCGAGCAAGCCGCAACTTGCTGCCTCAGTACATCAGATACTAAAGGAGTCATTGTTGTCTAAAATAAATAAATATGATCAATAATCACAAAAGTCACTATCAACATAAAACCTTTAATTAACCTTTAAGTTTTTAAAACAAATAAACACAAGAGAGAGAAATATGGACAGTAAACATCATTACCTTTTGCTGCTTTCTGCATCAACATTAGCTGCATCATCTGCTTGTTGCAATGGACATTTACTCCCTTAAACACATTTGACCCAAAAGCAAAATAAGAATATTAAAATATCATGCAAAGTACCCTATAATTTGTGTACAACTATGGACCACTTGCATTTGGTTGTATCTTCATTAATAAGAATATTAAAATATCATGCAAAGTACCCTATAATTTGTGTACAACTATGGACCACTTGCATTTGGTTGTATCTTCATTAATAAGAATATTAAAACATCATGCAAAGTACCCTATAATTTGTGTACAACTATGGACCACTTGCATTTGATTGTATCTTCATTAATAAGAATATTAAAACATCATGCAAAGTACCCTATAATTTGTGTGCAACTATGGACCACTTGCATTTGATTGTATCTTCATTAATAAGAATATTAAAACATCATGCAAAATACCCTATAATTTGTGTACAACTATGGACCACTTGCATTTGGTTGTATCTTCATTAATGAGAATGTTAAAACATCATGCAAAGTACCCTACAATTTGTGTACAACTATGGACCACTTGCATTTGGTTGTATCTTCATTCATTTCCAATAAAAAAAGTGCCATAATGGAATTTATTAAATAGGAGGTACGTCCAGAAAGTAAGTTCCGTTTCCATTTATATCCGCTGCAGCGCTGCGATCGCAGTTCCGTGCATGCGCGGCAGACGCTCTGTATCAAGGAGAAGAAACGTGCGCCATTTTGAGATCGCTTTCAGTCTCGTACGCTTTGTTGTGCTTGTTTAAAATGTCGGTGTTGGTCGAAAATCCTGCTGCTTGTGAAATCAGATCTGTGATTCATTTTCTGAATGCTAAGAAAGTGAAACCGATCGACATTTATCGGCAAATTTGCGAGGTTTACGGACAAAATACGATGAGTGATTCAATGATGAAAAGATGGGTCCGACAGTTTAATGAAGGACGTAATGAAGTGCATGATGAAGAACGAAGTGGGCGTCCATCTTTGATTACGGAAGAACTGGTTCACACGATTGATGAGAAGATCAAGGAAAACCGTAAGTTTACAATGAGTGCTCTCGCTATGGAGTTCATCTGTTCTTACATCTGAAGTCTTTCCTTGGCGGTCAACACTTCAACGATGACGAAGAGCTGAAAGAAAATGTTTCCAAATGGTTGAAGACACAGGCGGCAACCTTCTATGAAGAAGGCATAGAAAAACTTGTGCCACGCTATGACAAATGCCTGCAAAATTTCGGCAGTTATGTAGAAAAGTAGTTTAAGAGTTGTAGATTTTAGTGCAATAAATATTTTTTCTGTATCTGTAGACAAATTATTTTTATTACCAAACGGAACTTACTTTCTGGACGTACCTCGTATATACAGTCATTGTAAAATAGTCCATGCCTGAATGTGAATAACTGTTAGTTACAATCTAAACAAGATATGACACAAAATATATTACATACTCTTTAGAATCCTTAAAAAAACTAACAAAAAAAAGGTGAGTTGCATTAATCCCACTTAGTTTTTATTTTGCCACAAATTTTAAAACGAAATACAGAATAACCTCATTATAACGGATCTCACTAGAGTGAACAGACTACACGCTCGTAACACACACTGACTGACTTGAGCAATGGTTGTGCCGACTCATCCTCAGTGACAAAAAATACAATGTACTACATCAAAACAGACTTTAAAAAGGTAATATATTTTTATTTTTTTTTTATTGTTTAGAATTTTACTTCATATTACTTTACTGAAAATAAGTCCGAATATAAAGAATTCTGATATTATTTATTTTACTTCTAACTTAGTTAAATGTTGTTATCACTTACTACCACATTGTTAAATGTTAAAATTATCATAATAATACATTGTTTTGGCTTGTTTTACATGAAATTGCAATTAGAATTCCAATTGAGATTTAAATTAAAATATTGTATTTGCTATTAATTTTAATGAACTGTATGGATTAAGTTGGTGATAAAGCCTTTTGTAATGAGCCTTTTAGCATGAGTGTGTGCGTGAGCGAAGAAGAGCTCACTTGAGAATATAATATAAAACATGCTATATTTCCATTCTAGCATTCAGTTTATTTAGAAGCATTCCTTTCTATCAAACACGCAGTATCTGAGAAAAAACTAAACCTAATAACATAGCAACCACTCAACATCTGATATCAATATCTGATAATCAATAACACATTGCTATCAACTATCCTCTGCATTAAACTGTCTTAATTTTACTATGTCATATGGTTGCCTGTTGAATGGTCATTTTGAAATTATAATTTTGGAGCTTTCAAAGTTTTTTTTGGCTGATGTCTAGTTGCACCGGCGGTTAAAGGAATTTATAAGGGCAAAATAATCCTCTGTTCCTAGCATGTCCAGTTGCACCGGAGGTCAAATCTGGGTATCTTCAGGTAGAACGCATAACCCTACCTAGAGAAACTTCCATTCAGGATATTCTATAGTAATCACAGTCAAATTCAACAAAAAGTTCACTTGTATGAAACAATATCATACACTGATGAATGTTTGGTATACATGATGGTTTCTAATAGCAAAGTAGAATTCATTGAGAATTAAGTATGAACAATGTTTAAATTCAATAGTGAAAATTCCTAAAACAAAGATTGTTTTTTATAACGATTGCCAAACTTAGCCATATGTAATTCTTATAAGAGAGGTTTACAGCAGATTTTCATTTTCCCTGGTAAACAACTTAGGCCTGTAAGTTACACAACCATTGCTTTTTTTATTATTTTTGCTCAACTATAACAATTTTCACTTTAACTGACTCCATCAAACAATACAAAAAGTTTAATTCTTTAGAACATTTATCTAGAAAAAAACACAGTTACTGATAATACTGATAATAAATAAAAAACAAATCTAGTGATAATACTGAAAAGTCGGGAAGAGATAATTTCGAAGTTGATATAAAATGTATTTTAAAATAATCGCTTTTATTAAAAAAGAAAATAGAGGATTTCAACAATATACCAATACTACATTTTTTACAATATGAAAATGAATACAAAGTTATTCAAATAAATTGAGTTCAACCTTTTTTTTGAAATCTCAGAACAATATTGACGTTAAAGAAAAGGGTAATTCGTCTAGTTTAGCAAGCTATTACAAAATTAAATAAAGAGGTCCATTGCACAATGTTTACGATGTGTTTTAAAGCACCTAAACTTACCTAAATAGAAATGCATGACTTTAAAAAATAATAAAATTGAGTCTTGGAAGAAAGTACAGTATTGCTTTTCTAAACACATTGATACCTAAGAACAATAATACAACTAATAATACGTTACATGGAAACAAAATTGAGTCTTGGAAGAAAGTACAGTATTGCTTTTCTAAACACACTGATACCTAAGAACAATAATACAACTAATAATACGTTACATGGAAACAAACTATTTCATCAAAGTAGGCTATTGCACAACATAAGCCTAATACTATTTGTAATGGAAGTAAGATAGCTTGACATTCATCCTAGAAATTAATCTGGCCATGTATTTGTGCTTTAAATCTAAGTTTTCTTGGGATAAATTTGTTTTGAAAATAAATAAATAAATAATCGACTATATTACGTCGATTTAAACTGACCATAGCCCGGTGCAATTGGACACTGTTTCAGAGGGTTCGAAATGACCATCGGTGCAACTCGACAATTAATTAGTACTGATCCCTGACCGTCGGTGTAACTAGACAACCCACGTTTTATTTGATGTAATAAGCCTTAAATCGCTTTTGTCAAAAACTAAAACAGACTAAAAGAGTTGTATATACTGATATAGATAAATAGTTTTAAAACTTTGAGAGCATTAATCAATGTTTTTATCCCTGAGTTGGTTTTATGTTCTCGCCCTTGAATAGTCAGGGGTGGCTGAGGTAGGTTTAACTGGGAGCAGAGTATGGTTGCATATTAATTTTAAACATAATGTTAGTGATTTATTAAATTAACTGATTAGAACCATAGTTATTGAAGGAATATAATAACTAACCTAATTAATATCAATACAACACAGATACATTAGCGATTTTAATCAGTTTTAGCATGTAGCCTATTTTAAAATAAAGTAATCATACCATAGGAGATTCAAACGCTGGTCTTTCCACAAAAGCCTCAGAAACAGATTTGGGTGCTCTATATTCGATTACTTCTGCTGCTTTACTTTTGTCAACAGCCACTTTCTGAGGAGTTTCTGGTTTAACATTACAATGGAACGATGTTGTGCAACCCTAAAAAAGAAAAGTTTAACACTCATTTCAATAAAACATCAATTTTATAATGCATAATCAGTAGAATTTCCGTGACAATTAAATCAGATCCCTCTAACTTCAAACATCAGAACTCTAACAAGGCAAAAACCCAATTTCGTGTAGTGTGCGGCAAACGCTATAAGGTGTTTGACCTTTTCATTGGTATTGAGCAATAAAACAAGTGTCAATGAAAAAAAAATAATTTAAACTGCCTATATTGAAAAGTAATAATAATAATATTTAACAGAAATAAATGATCATATTAATTAAATTTGGAAGAATTTAATCTTGGTAAAGTATGATTATAAACAATTAATTATAATTATAACAAAATAAACACAAATTAAAAACGAATTGCTGTTTAGTGTAGCATAAACTATACAGGTGAGAGTGGTTTCTCACTAACTGCAGTACAATGACATAGCACCTCAAGAAATGGCAGAAAATAAAGCGAAGCAATCGCAACTCCCTACGCCCATGGGCATCAGCCACATGCAGCGTACTGATACCACAACACACATCGGCGTTATCCGCACTGAACATGTTAAAAGACGATGAACAAATTTAGGATGTCCATCCCAAATTTTATAAATTCTTTTGAATGCTTCCTCCTCAAAAGACGGATCAATTAAAAAAAAAAAAAAAACAGAGTTTCACCAGAAGAACGGCCTGCAGTAACCCTCATATAAGTTTAAGTATATTATTTTTACTTATAAAGTCCCTAAAATCCAATGACAACATAATGATCCCTCCAGCCGATAAAGGCCCAATATATCGGCAATACCAGTGAAACCCTTCGAAAACGCATGAATGACCATAGACATGATTGCAAAGTCAAAAATCCTGAAAAACCTGTCTCTGCCCATACTCTTCTCCATAACCAAAATTTTGATCAGTGTTACACCACTAAAGTAATCAGATCCCTTCCTTCCCATGCCAATAGTTCCCAACTCCGAAGGATGGAATTAGCACACCAACGGATAACAAAATCCTGTGACCCACCTAATCTGAACATAAGATAGACCACTTCCCCTCAACCCCTTCCCCATCAGCAAACTTCATATAACTGAAATGCTGCATCTATACCTTAGTGTTGCTCTATGGATGTACAACTCCCACCACTAAACACCCCCACCACAGCCACCTACCCAGCAATAGTGGAAGCTATGACAGTCTCTCTCTCTCTTTACTCACCTGAAGAAAATGCCAGTGTCATTGAAAATTTGTGAGGTTATGTGTTTATTTTGTGTATGTTACTACTACTGCTACTGTATGAGACTTCTGGTTGCTGCTGCTGGTTTGGGTTGTGCTTATGTTGTGCTCCACCTTTACCCAATCATTTCAATAGTTTTAATCTAACTTTACACATGCATTTTTACGAAACTTGTTTCTTCATTTTATAAGTGCATTTCTATTCATTTGGACATATTGCAACTGTAAGTTAAAATAAATGTGAAGTAAATGTCTATGTTCCTAACCTCAATAACGGTAGTTAACAAAGGTGGCAGCAACGGCACAAGCAGCCTTGCCAAGAGCAGGGGTATTGTTCGACTGCGTCACACCGGAACCAGTCAGGCCAACAACTAACAATCAATTTGCCCACTGACAGTGATAATACCCGCTCACATTACCCTGTATGTTGAGAGAGAATGCATCATCCCTCTATCTATCGACTGCTACCTGAGACGTTGTCGCTGCGCCTGTAATCTACACGAAGCAATCCACACACTCTGCTGTATACAGGGAACCATCCGACAACCACCCTACATTGTCGACAGTTGCTCCTGACCTTGATTGTGACGCTACCGGCAACATAGATTGTTGTTCTGACAGCGTCCGCTACCTGCAGGTGCTCCTTTATTTATTTATTTTGTAACCAACTGCTGCAATTGTAAATGCTGACATTAGTAAATTAATTTTAATTTAATTGCCTTAATTTCCAAATGTCATTGGAAATACTAAACACTTCAAATGGTAAGCCTCATATTATCTATAATGGACATAAATACAGAGAGGCATATTCAAGAAAAAATGGAGAAATAGTCTGGAGATGCCTTGGGAAAACCTGTAACTCTTCAGTTATGACAGATGATGATAAAGCAAGGGTAATTGCTACAAAACCTCAACACTCGGGCCATCATACAGTCACACTTAGGGGCCTAGCATCACCAAGGGCCTCTCCGTCGACATCCTCCACACCTGTCGTGACCGAGACCGAGTCGCTATGTACTAGCGGTCCTAACTTGACAACCACCCCACTCACATCATATAGTCCAGAAAAAATATATGAATCAACTATCACACCTGCCACTGAAACGCTCCATCACAACATATCATCCTTACTCCTGCAATCATCAACCTCCAATCTGGGCGCCGAAGAAGCAATATTGGAAAATAGTAAACTGAAGAACGCAATGTCCGAGCTCAACGAACGCTACAAGTGTGTTTTAAATCATTCAATAGCGTCGGACATGCGTCTCATTCAATACACGGAACAGGTGTTTATGATGTATCGTTAGTGGAACCAGCAGCATCCATGCATGATCCGACACCCCTCTCTTCAGACTGCGCTGTGCAATGTCAGCTTCCAGCAAGCAACCCCTTGTCAATATTGCATACACAACAAAGAACTCATAACGAGTCTCAGAACCACAATTAAGGTACTTGAAGCAGAGGTGCTGAGTCTCAAGGGTGAGCTACAGGAGGCGGACGGATACCACACTATTAAAGACAAAAACCACACTAATGAGAATTGGACAATCCACAAAGACAAATACCTTCCAATTGAATTAAAAAACAAATTTGGCTCTCTAAATTACTCTGAACCCGACAAACCAAATAAACCAATCAAAATTTCCAATAGCACCCGACACAACAGCAATAGAAACAAGACCATCAGAAAAAATTACAAATAACTAAATCCCAGACTTGTAAGCCAACCCGGTATAAAAACCAAAACTACTCCTGCTGTTAATACACCGGAATTGAAACATTATAACTTCAAAAAAGTTGTTATCAAAGGGGACAGCCACGCTCGCCACCTGTCAAAAATTATGCAGGAGCGAATCAGCTCTGGCATAAACGTGAGTGGGGTGTGTAAGCCGGGGGCGAAGCTCCGGGATGTCGTGTCAGGAAGTCCTCCCCCACCTGGAAGCTGTTGCATTTTGATCGCAGGGACGAATGATGTGGCAGCTGGTGAATCCACGACAGTCTCCAGGGATCTCGAAGAAGCCATCATAAAACGTAGCAATTCGGCCAATATCATGGTATTAACCCTGCCTCACCGTCATGATCTTCATCCACAGCACCCAATCAATCACAGCCGAGGTCAACAACTCCATCTACGATCTCAGTTTTAAATTGAACTTTAAAGTGATTGACTTCAACAATATCGGAAGGCGGATGTTTACCAGGCATGGTTTACACTTGAGGCTCCCAGGGAAGAGGCTTCTTGTTGACTTGCTGATGAGAAGTCTATCTGGTGCAGAACAGCCTGCCACTATACACCTGTCCAGAACAACTGCGGAATCACCGGTCGACTTGCCACCAGCGAGTCCAGCGGAACCTAGGACTTTTCAGCACGAGAGCTTCGCGGAAGCCCTGAAGCAGCCACCTAAATATATTAATAGTTTTAAATACAGTAAAAAACCTTTTTCAATGGCAAGTCCCCCAGCTTCGAGTCGAGCTTAAATCACACTCACCCTCCCCACCTCAATCGAACATATGATAAATCCCCCAGGGAAAATAATTTTACTATCATTCACCTAAACGCCCAAGTGGCAACGAACAAAGAAGATGAGCTATCCATCTTATGCTCAGAATTGGATCCAGACATTCTCGTGGTGAGTGAGACTGGCTTCAGTCAAACCACCAAAAGCCACTTCCAAATTCTAAATTACAATTTGATGAATGCATTCTGTAGAGGAAAACAAAAGGGGGAGGAGTGGGAATTTTTACAAAGCTAAATATAGTGACAAGTATCTGGGAACTACCACTTGCCACTGAAAAACACTTTGAAATCACCGGGATAAAGCTATCAACAAAAACTTATAAATTGCATATCATTGGACTATGTCGTTCTCCCAGTGGTGATGAAGGCGTCTTCTTCCAGCAGTTTGAGGCTTTATTGAACGGATTGCTCAGTGATAACGTTCACTTCATTCTGTTGGGAGATTTTAACATCGACATTTTAGACCAAGGTGACGAGATGACCAAAAGGTTTAAAGACGTACTAACCACATTTGGCCTAACATGGTCAGTGAATACCCCCACCAGAGTGACGCCCATGTCGAAAACTGCAATTGACAACGTCATAAGTAACATATCAAACATAATTACAACTGTTGTATGCACGGCGATCTCTGACCATGATGCTCAGCAGGTGGTTGTTACGGACTGCCAGCAGGAAAAGAAACTACCGGTAGTCTCTATACAACGAGAACTATACCCGGAAAATATTGCACTTTTCAACACAAAATTATCTAAAGAACATTGGAATTTCCTACAGCTTCCCACTTTCAATGAAAAATTTGCAGGCTTCAACGACACTTTACTTTTTAACTTAAATACGTTCTGCCCTTTAAAAAAAAGAAACAATCTCAAAAACGACGAACGATTCTTTGGATAACTTCTGGCATATTAGTCTCACGAGAGAGAATAAAATTTCTCTCAATAACTGTTAAGAAGTCCCATGATATTGATTTCAAAAATTATTTAAAAAAATACAAACAAATATATAAGAAAGTCATGAGAGCTGCAAAGGCCTATGACACCTGTAAAACACTTAAAAGCTCTTCCAATTTGGCAAAAACAGCCTGGAAAATAATTAACTCAAAATCAAATTCAGCCAAGTCAAATCAAATAAAATTAAAAATTGAAAATGAGTTTGTTAGCAGCCCTGTCAGAGTAGTTAACGAATTCAACAAGTTTTTTCCGAGTTTGCTGGGTGTAACAACCAATTTTCAGCACCATACAGCGTTACCAAAGACCGGAGCCCCGCGGACTCTATGATGCTAGCCCCGGTTACTGAGCAAGAAGTCGCTCGTGTCATACAACAGCTTCCCTCCAAAAAGACATATGACACCAATTATATGTCAGCGTGGCTAATAAAAGTGTGTAAAAAACATAGTCAGCCCCCTAACAGACCTAATCAACTATTCTTTTCAGTCTGGAATATTCCCAAATGCATTGAAAAAGGCTAAAGTTGTACCAATATTCAAAAAAGATGACCCACACTTAATAAATAATTACCCCCCTATCTCGATTCTCCCAGTTTTTAGCAAGATCTTTGAAAAACTTTTTCTCATACACTCAGTGTATTTCTCAATCTCTCAAAAGCCTTCGATTGTGTGGATCATCAAATTCTGTTACAAAAACTCAAACACTATGGAGCCCGAGGAGTGCCACTAGCGTAGCTTGACTCGTACCTCAACAACAGAACACAATATGTGAGCATCTCAGTTCATTCGTCTTCAAATTTAAAGCTGAAGTATGGGCTACCACAGGGATCTATACTCAGTCCACTATTGTTTCTTATTTACGTTAATGACGTTGGCTCGGCTTTACAATATGGACATTTAGTCCAGTACGCCGATGACACGACTCTCCTCTACAAATCAGTCTCAACTGAACTCTTGGAAATTCAATCGTTTCTTGATTTGAACAGTTGCGTCCAACATTTTAGAAAATTAAATTTAAATACCAATAGTTCAAAAACAAATTATTTGCAATTCTGCTTGAGAACCGAGGCCTTAGTAAATAGTCCAGTAGTAATGGCAGACAACACCGTCTTACAGGAGGTTGAGTCAGCAAAGTTCCTTGGGATATACTTTGATCGAAGTTTGACCTAGACTAGCCATGTGGACCCTGAGGAAACTGTCAATGTTTTGTCTAACTCAAGTTCTTCTCATGGTCTACTTTGGTCTAATTCATTCCCATCTTACCTATGGAATCCCACTATGGGGTGGATGCTCAAGCACCCAATTCCTCAGAATTTTCAGACTGCAAAAAAAGCAGTACGCATTATATCAAAACTGAATTCTAGAGAGTCATATAAACCAGCCTTTTTATTGAGCTGAGATTACTAACACTGCCCTGTCTCTACATCCTTGAAACTACTCTCCTCTGTATGACCAAGTGTCACCTTATGCGAGGTAGTGACATACATACGTACGGAACCAGAGGCAGGGACAATTACAGAATTGGACAGCACAGAACGGCGATATACAAGCGCTTACCGTCGCAGGCGGGTGCTACGTTTCTCAGGCGGTGGGGGAGTTTCTCCAATACAACTGGGAGAGCTAATCTCGGCTCGAAGTTGGGACGGAAATTGCCAGAGTATGAATGAAGGTGTGAATGAATATTGAAAATGTATGTGTGAATGAGAGAATGAGTGGTGTGTTTTCAAGTTTCATGTTTATATTTATCTAGATTTATTTATAGCACAATATGAAGTTTTGTATACAGCAATTTGTTGTCAAACACAAATAAAGATTTATTATTATTATTATTACTCTGGTGTTAGTGATCTTGTCTTCTAAGGTAAGTTTGCTGATGTCCTATCTCTCCAATATACTAATTCCTGGTCTAGTGCCCTTTAACCTAACCTAAAATTTCATTAATTATAACATTTTGAAAACATGTTCACATAAGAACAAATATTTACAATATGCCTCAAAAGATAATAAGATTAAATATTGATCTCATTTATTTGACAACAGATATAATTAAAGGCTTATCTATAAAATGGAAAAAAATATAAATAAACCATTCAACTGTACCAAAATCCAAAAATCAATAGTACCACTGTACATGTATGGGTGAACAGGTGGGTTATTACCACCCATGTATGGATGGGGCGGTACTTAATCTTGAAGTGGGACCTCTTAATCTTGCAGTGTGAATCTGGGGATGTATTTTCTTGTTGGTGCCAATGCAGCAGTAATATAATTGGCAAAACTTACGATATGTCCAATATACTTACCTAAATGAACTCTGTAAACAAATAAATATATAACCTGGGCTATATGTGTGTTTTTATGTACTTTTGATAGTGTGTAATCAACAAATTACAATGAAAACAGTAATTGTGTTCATTACTAATAAATGAACACCATCGTACATTTACATCGTACACACACATGGGAAAGAAGAGTAAGTCCCCACCAAACTGCCTGGACTTATCGCCTCTTTAAGCAACCTCAGATAGGCCGAGTTTGGCTTGTTCTTTGGCGGTCCAAGGTAGGCCAGTGCAGTGTGTGGGCTCTCATATGATTACATGCAAATCTTCTTTTGAGTGGGAGCTGAGTAGGCCAGAGTGGTCCGCTCGCAGTGCACGCCCTACTTAAGAATGCTATATATATTTTAGTATGTTTCACATATTTTTATATACTGTATATGCTTACAGCATTGGGTTTTAAAACCTTACCTTAATTCTGGGTTTGAAATTACCTTAATATTGAGAAATTCTGTAAAATCTGTACACTTCTTCTTACAGCAAGACCATCCTTTATAAGCATCATGAAATACAGGAACTCCTGGGTGAAACGTGCAGGAATCTAGAATTTAAAAGCACATTGAAAAAGCACATTTTAACAAGTGTATGTATAGGCCCTATTGCAGATATGTGAATGTTGACATACTCCTTAAGGATTATATAGAACTCAATTATACTACTATTTAACCTAGGCGAAAATACTAGTTGACTGTCAAAGGATTGAACTCTCATCACCGTTTTTCAAATATGCCAACTTCAGTACTGATCCATGCTACTGCCACCTGATTGAGAGATGGCAACCAGTCTGTCTGAGTGAACTATCACAGTTCAATAATATAAGCCTAAATTACTGTCACTTCCATTACACCGCTGTGTAGCTAGCATGACGCCAGCGCTACAAGTAGACGGCCAGCACAACTAGACTGCATTACCACTGTATTGCATTTTATCTTGCAAAGAAGTGTAATAATAATAATAAGTGCAATAATCACAGCTATGGACGTGAACAATGCAGAGGTACTCACTAATGCTGTATGGCTGCTAGGATCGCTAGCGTTGTGCTTGTCACCAATATCACATGAAGTATCATGAATATGTTATTGGACTATGGTACTACTGTAAATTCTGATTGGTCCAAAGTCAGCTGTTTGTACAACCACGCTCACTGTACTACAAGAGCTAATCATAACCATACGCCAATCTGACAGTAGATTGTCGGTAATAAATAATTGGGCTTGACAAATAAATGAAAATCAATGTATAGATCTATAAATAACACAATTATTCACAAATTTACTTATATACTAGGAATTACTCCCTATTTGGACTAGAATTGTCTGTGTTAGTGTGATAAATAGCCTGTTGTTTAAGAACAAAAATCTTCATTATAAAGAATTAACTCATTAATTTAAGGGAAAGAAAAAATTATTCTTCTGTTAAACAAATTATTATTCCACATCATTAGGTCATACAATTAATTACTTTTTTATAATTTTCTAGGTATTTTCAGCATTAACACCAGAATGAGAACACAAGGGTCAATGGATGACAAAATATTTTAAGGTGGGTTGTCGTCTTTAACGACAGTGTCTCAGTATAGAAGGTGTTTTGGTGCCATGAGCACTTGTGAGGATCATTCTGTATGACTTCTTATATGACTTTAGAGAATCCAATATGTGATTTTTTTTTAACACCAACTCCTCCCTTATCTTTTTACCAATTTAAATGGCTGAGGTGTCAAACAATTTGCCTCCGTTCGTATTTGTGCAATAACAACTTAATTCTTCGATATTTTCACCCTGAAGGGTATCGGAAGCCCTCAAAGTAAGTTTTTCAGCTGTAACAATAACATGGAGAGATTTAAATGAATTGAAAAGTAATAACTGTTCAAAAGTAAATAATTAAGTAAATAATTCAAAAAAACATAACAGCTGTTGGAATGTAACAATGGCGTTTGTAATGTTGATGAGGTTAGATATTTCATACTCCTAAGCCGGGAAAGGTTGTAAGCGTAGTTATATTCACATTCGATTGTAGAGCTCCACTCTTCTGGGCTTCAATTGCCATTTTCATTTAATGCAATTATTTTATTAATCTTCATATGTTAAACAAAAACCCATTTAAAGGCTAAGTAATATCATTGAATATTTATGGTGTTAAATAGGTAACAACACAAGAAATGTGAGTGAGGTACTATACTTACCTTACTTAATATTACAAAAGAAAAAAAACAATGAATAAAACAAAAAACTTAATATTGTGATTTTACAGTAAACAGTTAACCTACTATAATTTGTAGTCAAAAGTCACAGGCCTAAAGCCGAGAAGTAACGAGCGCGAGTGACAGTGTTGGCACAAGAAGCATGCCCCTTAAATCAATATTTGATGATGAATTCGCCACAAGTTAATTTTTGTTATAATGATGCACATACATATTTAGGTTTTAATTCTGCAAATTTTCATTTAGGCATCATTCTACAATACAGTAGGGAACTTAAATTATAAATGTTGTGAAATTAATAATGTCTTTGATACATATTTTGCATTTCTACTGACTACTGTGAATGTATTCATAAATATACAATGTTGTTTTATCATTAACTTGATTATTAGGTAACTGTGTAGTTTTTAGTATAGTTGGCCCAGCCTAAAGGTACGTGTGACCTTGAGAATAGGTTAATAGAAGCGGGACAGTATGCGAGTCCTTTTCTAAAAACATTATACTGATCAAGTGATTGAAAACGAGAAAATATTAGATACTGGTGTAATAGAAATATACAAGTAACTAAAAATTTTGCGTTAATTCCATTTGTAAATATTACCTGTCTTTTTAATTCATTAAAACTAATTATTACTGTTTATAAATTGTCCGTTTGGCAAGATATTTCTGTTAATTTGGCTTAGAAGACATTCACAGTAAACAAGTTAAAATAGTGTTTCTCATTTAATGTTTCTCATTTATTTGACCCTCCTAGTGGCATGTTAAAATATCTCAGTGGCAGGCCATTTTGGCCATCATACACAAGTTTTTTTTTTATTCATAAAAAATAGAAAAATATCTGTGTATATAATTAGTGTTATATATTTTCTTGTTCAGTTTCAAATTTTTTTGTGTTTATTTATTTATTTATTTTTAAATATATATATTTATCTGTACATCTGAATACCATGTAATAATACATATTAAAAAATCAAAAGGGATTGAAAATAAACTAAAAATGTTAAATAGAAAAATCTGAGATAGCCAATTTGTTTAAAATTTTATCTCGTTTCATAAAATATAAACTTCTTGTAAAAATATGAAATACGGTAAGTAGTTATCATCAAAATCATAACAAGATGCATCAATCACAAAGGATACCAACCTGAAATAAACAGATGTTTATAAAATATACATCATATATTGACGTAAAAAAATCTAAATTCATGTACAGTCAGCTTAGAATCTCTAGTTTGTTCTGATATACGATTCTTGGCAATTGGACAATGTTTAAGTACTATAATAAGTAAAATATTATGTGCATGTTTAAAAATCGAATTTTCGTGCTTTGCCATTACCAAATTAGCTAAAAACTCTAAAATTCGATTTACCTAGACATTTAACAAATAAATAAAAAAAATACAAATTTCATAAAAATATTCTGGGCATTAGTTTAAACTCAATTCAATTATTACAAATGATTTTTTAAAACATTTATTTTTAAGTATTTGATATGTTTTACAAAAATCTGAATGCCACATGTTATGTGTGATAATAATACAAGCAACTACTAACCACAAAGGATAAATTTGAACATAGGCATTATTTGCTGGAGGGGCAATGCAGTGTTTATGGTCAAAATAATACATTTACAGTAAAATCACATATTCTTGTTACCTCGTTCATTTCTGGCTCCAAATTTGGCTACAGGTGTTACAAGATATACTAATGTTGATATTTATATTTTTAACACTTACAATGAAAGTAAAAAAAGGTAAAAGCACAAAATGAAGTACAGACAATAGCTATAAGAACACATTCACCAATTACAAAGCACAAACTTATTGTGCACATATAAAAAATTACAAAATCCCAGCTTCATAGGCCAAAGGTTCTCAGTTTAATCCCAATCAGAATCAAAACAAATGTTGACAGGGATCAGCTGATAACTACCGGCTGTTCATTTGTCATTGGGCTATTAATTAATGACACTTCCGAAGGAATAGTCCGCCTTAGTTTGCACAACTACATTTGCTCATCATACCAATTCAAAATCCTTATCCACCCATATCCTGATATCAACGTCTTGCGAAAAAATAAATAAATAAATGTGCACCTACTTGAAGAAGTTATCACTTAAAGTGAACGAAGTTATCAGCATAATTAAGTCACTTAAAACAAAGAATTTTAAACTACGCTGACCAAGGTCTTCATAACAGAAGCAGAAAAAATAGGGCTGAAGACAAACGATCCAAAAACCAAATTCATGCACTTTACAAGAGACCAAAATTACACCCAAGACCCCCTACGAGTTGATGGTCATGAATTCGAACAAGTACCGGAATTCAAATACCTCGGAGTCACAATTTCAAATAAAAACGCAGAAGAAATTGAGATACAGCAAAGAATAAATTCAGCCAACAGATGCATTTATGCATGCAATAGATTACTATCTTCCAAGTCATTGTCACACAAAACAAAAATTAGGTTGTACAAATCAATAGTCATCCCAGTGTTGCTCTATGGATCTGAAACGTGGATACTAAATAAGAAAGAGGAAAAAAAACTAATTGTCTTCGAAAACAAAGTCTTGAGAAAGATATATGGGCCCACATATGACCTAGGGGAGTGGAGAAGGAAACATAACAGGGAGATTAGAGACCTGTATAACGACGCAGACATTGTGAGTGAGGTCAAAAGTAGAAGACTAAGGTGGGCTGGGCATGTGTTGAGAAGGAGAGAAGAGTCCCAACTAAAGAAAGTTTGCAAAAATAACCCTGAGGGAAGGCGACCTCGTGGGAGGCCAAAACAAAGATGGTGGGACCAGGTTAGGCTAGATATACAGCGAGTTGGAGCCATGGAAGAGAATGCAGAGGACAGGTCAATCTGGAGAGGCTTTGTTGGTGCGGCTAAATATCACCTGCCATATAGATGGCCCTGGGAGTAAGAGTAAGAGTAAGTAAAACAAAGAATTTGGTTGGTTTTGATGGCATTTCGTCTAATCTTTTGAAAGATTGCTACGATTTCTTAGTCAAACCATTATGCTTCATGTTCAATCATTCATTTAAAACAGGTTGCTTTCCAGATGCTTAAAAAACTTCCATAGTTAAACCATTGCATAAAAAAGGTTCATTCGAGAAGCTGGACAATTTCAGACCAATTGCTTTGATCTCCACTTTTTCTAAAGTGATGGAAAAGGCATTTTGCAATAGGCTGATGCAATTTTTGTAAAATCATAATTTAATTTACAGGTATCAATTTGGATTTCTTAAAAATAGATCTACCTCTCATGCAATCTTTCACTTGATAAACCAAATTGTCTCTGCATTGGATAGGGGTCTATGCGCAGCTGGAGCCTTCGTCGACCTGAGCAAGGCGTTTGATCTTGTTAATCATGATATTGTGATGGACAAATTGGAGTGTGTTGGAGTAAGAGGAGTTCCTTTATTCTGGATAAGATCTTACCTAATGAATAGGAAACAGTATGTAACGATTCCTTATATTGACAGATTAAGGGTACTTAGGCATAGCTTTTCTCATGTAGTACAGATGAAAAACGGTGTTCCTCAGGGATCAGTTATAGGTCCTTTACTTTTTCTTCTGTTTGTAAACGACATAAAGCAGGCGTTTCTAGGGCAGATATAAGCCTTTTTGCCGATGATACAGCTGTGTCAATTATTCAGCCAAGTAAACCCCTTTTGGGTCAATGTCTTACGATTGAAATGAATTGTTTGCTTCAGTGGTTTAGTTCAAACAACCTAGTGGTTAACATGGAGAAAACTAGTATCTTAAATTTTTTTACCAAAAAGGAGAGTGACCTTGGAATGCATGCTTTAGGAGATTCTTTAATATGCCCTGTAAAATCTGTCAAGTACTTAGGGTTGCTTATAGATGATGACTTGCGCTTTAATAGCCATGTAGATGGAGTAGCAAGCTTGGCAAGCTCAGGAACTTTTGCACTAAGAGATCTATCATCGCAGCTTGAGTCTTGTCATCTCCTGACAGCTTATTATGGGATAGTTTATCCACACCTCTCATATGGAATATCTATTTAGGGCTCTGAAACCAGTAGAACTAAACAACTATTCAAACTTCCGAAGAGATACGTGAGGATCATCTTCAAACTAAGAAGAACCGATTCATGCAGAGAATGGTTTAAAAACCACAATATTTTAACACTTCCATCTATTTCTATATATCAAACACTAAGTTTTGTCATAAATAACCCTGACCTTTTCAGAATGGAACCATCTCAATGCTCCAATAGCTTCAACCTCCGAAGTAAAACAAATCTACCAATACCTAAACACCGGACCTCCTTTTTTAAAAAAACATTTATTAACGAATGGTATTAAATTATTTAATTCTCTGCCAGCCCCACTAAAAATTAAAATGGATCAAAACCTTTTAAAACCAGACTTAAAGGCTTGCTTTTGAGTGAAGCATATTATAATATAAATGAGTTTCTGCAAAGTAATTAATTACTTTGCAAAGTAATTAGTAGTTAATGTTGTAATTATAATTCTAGAAATATATATATATGTATTCTATGTACAGTATTGTTCACTAGAATAATTGACTTATATGTCCATATACAGTGTCGCTAGAAAGTTTAGGGACACCTGTCTGAAAGAGAAATGTTACAGTTGGCCCTAAACTAACTAATTTCTCAATGCTATTGATTGTTGGCTGTTTTAAGGACATCAATTCAAGTTTTTATTCAAAATTTCAATATTTTATCTCCAAAAATGTGGAAGAAGCATGCATTAATGTATTTTAAGGAACTGCCAAAAAAACCTTGTTTTTTAGATATTTTATTTTTATAACTTCTTAACGGCTTGCCATATTGTAATGAAACTTGCACAGTACTTTTATTATAATATGATGATCATTTAAAAAAATATGTCATGTTACAAATAAATTTTGTACTCAACTGGTCAGGGTACAAATAAAATTTTATTTTCGAACATTTTATAACAAAAAATGTGAGTTTTAATTTCGCTTCTACAAGTAGACGCCTTCATTTACAGACATGCGGTCTGCACGTCATTGTTCCTCTGGCGGTTGTTTTGTGAAACAAGCCTGCGCGCGCATTCCACACTGCCATTGTGACAGTTGTACTGCAATCTTCTTTGTGATTTGTTTATTTCGCTGTTTTGTGAAAGTTAAAGCTGTGATTATGGGCCGCTCATCTGTGTCCGAGGACATTAAATGGCAAGTTATCGGTATGTATAAAACCGGTAGTTCATACCGAACAATTGCATCCAAGTTACATGTGTCTAAAACATGTGTTGAAAATACAGTGCGACGTTTTAACCTAGCCGGTACCGTGATTGATGCCCCGCGGAGTGGTAGGCCACGTAAAACCACGCCTCGGCAGGATCGTAAGCTACTCGTGATGAGCAAAAAGGACCGAAATGCAAGTGCACCTGATTTACTAAGCAGCATGAAACAAGATGATGATCGTTACAATGTGAGTGTAGCAACTGTGAGTTCCAGACTTAGAGATGCAGGTATGAAATCATTTTACGCTATCCGCAAACCTTTGTTAAATGACAAGGCCAAAAAGACACGCCAAGTTTGGTGCAAGGCTCGATTAGGGTGGACAAAAGAAGCTTGGCGGCGTGTTTTGTTTTCTGATAAAAGCCGTTTTGAACTATTTCCAAGGCGCAGAGTTAGGGTACGACGTACCAATACTGAAAAATTTCTACCAGCATGTGTAGCGCCTGCAGTTCAGGCCGGTGGCGAAGCAGTGATGATATGGGGTTGCATTTCAAGTGAGGGTCCTGGGGAGCTTCAGTTCGTTGAAGGCACAATGAACAGTATTAAATATTGTCAAACTCTAGAAGAATTCATGTTACCATCTGCCAATAAATTGCTTGGTGAAAATTACATCTTTCAACAAGACAATGCACCGTGCCACAAATCAAGACACACACAAGAATGGTTCAGTAATCATGATGTTGAGGTTCTGAAGTGGCCACCACGAAGCCCGGATCTTAATCCGATAGAAAATTTATGGAATACCATGGCCAGTCGTCTAGCGAAGAACAAACCCAAGAACAAAGCTGAACTGAAGTTCATGTTGGCACAGATATGGCGGAGTATCAAGAAGGAAGACTGTCTGACACTCATTGATTCGATGCCAAAACGGATCAAAGAATGTTATAAAGCTAATGGAGGACCTATTGATTACTGATTTGTATGTATTCATGTCCATTTTACTATTTTGTATAATTTAAATATTTGTTTCCATTAAAAATAAACTTTTGTCAGAAATTTGTGTTTTTTTTAAGCCTGTCCCTAAACTTTTTAGCGACACTGTACTAATTGTATTACAGTATATGGCAATAAAGTTTGATTGATTGATTGACACGAGAGCATAATTCGCACATGACATCCTATTAAGACGACACATTTTGCATCATTCGCAGTAAATGTAACCAAAAAAAGTTGTTAAAAGTATTTTTGAAGAAAAGTAGGTTTTTATAGCAGAAAGTAAATTTGTCCTGATAGGCAAATTATTTTGATACCTAATTAGTGTTTTGGGTACTTAATATATGTGTAGTTTTGTCCTGATCAAGGATATCTCAAGCGTTTCGCTATAAGACCATTACTGTGCATTTAGCACGGAAAAATTCTGTCTTAGGGATTGTTCTGTTAA
>JAQJVL010000093.1:0-72238 GCA_035578905.1 Stictocephala bisonia | reverse complement strand
TTAGGATTGTGAGGACTGAATTTGAGCTCACCTGAGTGAGCAGTCTGAGGTGCAGTTGGGGTTAGTTAGTTCAGTTAAACATCAAACAGTTGAAGTAATCCTGAAATTTTTGTAATTTAAACAATTGATTATAATCATATTTCTGAATTAAAACAAAAAAATTAAAGCATCTTCATTTTAAGTTAATTCATCTTATAAACATACTGCAAACAAATTTAGAAAACAATAAGTGTTGTACAAATTGCATAAATTTTATATGAAAGTACTGTATTTTTCTCTAAAATGAGTTTTTCGAATTCTTTGTTTGATCGGTTGACTACCGCAATTTTGCTTGTAGTTATTGCTTGTATAAGTGGACTTGAAGAAGAAAGTTGCTACTCTTTTGCAGGAGGAAACATTTATCCTCATGGGGTTGGAAGCAGCATTGATCATAAACTTCAGTTTACTAAAGCAGTGAGTAAGTAAACCACTATTTTTTTCATGAATTGGGTTTTACAGTTGCCAGGGTAATTAATTCAGTTTCTTACTAGGTCTGCTAAGTAAAATCAGGATTTCTCTTTTGAACGTTGGTTATTTATATAGAACAGGGGTCATTTACAGTTTTTGGCTGAGTTTTTTTCGTGTAGATACATATTGAAGAAATGTGATCATTTTTCTTTCAGTGGAAAAGCCAGGAAAATTACAAAAATGATGAACAAGAGAATAATATTTTTATTTTGTAAAATAGTGTAGTTGTACACAAATTGTGCAACATTTTCTCCTTATCACAAAAATGGAAAGGGTTTTTATCAACCTATTTTGAACACATAGCACAGGAAATGTCCTGATTACATATTTTTAGATGGAATAAGTAGTCTAGGTGTTATTTTGTTTGAGAACCTCAGTGCGGCTGAAATGTGGGCTCTATTTTTGCCAAAGCAATACAGAGCTCTGGGCTTTTTATCCTGAACATTATGATGCATAAGCAATCCTTCAACATTGAAAAAGTTGCTCTGTGCCTTTGTAAGACCTCACCTTAAGTATTGTTTGTTGACTTTGTCACTTATCAGTCCACATAAGTACGTAATATTGAGCACGCCCAGCAGGATTTCACTGGCTGGTTGACCTTCATTTGAGCTTTGATTTTAGAGACGTCCCATTAGCTGAGTTGCATACCTTCCTTACCCTAGATCGCGAATCCTGGCGCTTCACGTGCTATTTTCAAATGTATACGCAATTGTGAAAGTAGGCACATCGCATGCTCTTTTGTGAAACTCAATAAAACATATATTTATCATAAAGCAAGCGTGACAAACTTGGTACAATCGACGCATAATGTTCTGTTCTTTACATTACAGATTTTTAATAATTTTGTATGCAATTTAATAAACGTAGGTAAATGTGCAACAATAATCTCCTGCTCAATTCCCGTCTGGAGGTCTGGACAGCGTAAAATTGCCGATGTTTGTCGCATGACTGAATAATAACCAGAAGATGGAATAAAGCGAACCAAATGTCAGTCTGCAGAGAATTAAATACTCTATCCACCAAAACAAATTACAAAGTTGTAGGTGAATTAGGTGTTTTACCAAAAACAGTTTTTATATACCTTTTTTGCATGTTTCAAATTCTACGTAGGGCAGACTTTCTCCATAAACAAAAAATATGAAAATATGTTTTAGAGTACAATATAAATATTTTTTCTGAACAGCTTTTTATTATCTATTCAATGCTGATTTTCCAATTTTTTTCATGTACTATTTGATTACCTACAATGATCATAATGTAACTTTGCACAATTTTTCATTTTTAAGTTTTATGTAAACAAACAATTTCAAATAAAAAAATAGAATTTTATATAAAATGTAACAACATATTATTATAGTGCACAAAATAATAAACAATTTGGCTATCTTGAAACTATTTACAAACATTTTTTTAGTGCTCCTAAGGAGGGTTATAAGTTATAATTAACGTACAACACTTTTGTTCAATCTTTTCTAGACAATAATTATTTACATTTTTTGTAAGTTTTGATGGTAGTATGTGAAAGTACAGTTCATGCCAAGAAAAACGAAATGATAAAATTGACATTTGGAGCATATTTAGTATTTTTTATGATTTTTACAAAAAAAGCTTTTGAAGCGCTGAAAAGAAGCACTTTGCAGTTAGGAGTTCATAATGGGTCACCTAGTATTCACTATCTAGGGTTAACCAACCTAGGAAAACATAAGTGAACCTTACTGAACCCGGCACATTTCCAGCGCTAACATAGAAATTAGTAGGCCTAATGGTTTCATTGCAAACCCCTTGCCATATTTGTAATCAGGACCTGATTCCGCATAGTTTGAGTAACCTAAAACACCATATTTACGGACAACATTATTTATTCATTTTCCCTCTTTTGTAATTTTCTCGGCTTTTCTGCTGAAAAAAATTATCTTTATTTATTTTAGGCATTATTCCAGAAAAAAAATTGTGGAAGTTTTTATTGTTAAAAGACTGAAAGGACCTTTTTGTCGATCTAAGATTGAACCCTAAAGTAGTCAATAGCAATAGCTTTTGTAAAAATACTATTGATATGTTGGTTTGATTCTAACTTTGGTATGAGTGTTACTTCTAGATCACAAGTTTAGATGACTCTTTTGAGAACTATAGGCTATTGTTACTATAGTATTTTTATTATTATACTGACAAATGAAAAACTTCACAAACTTAACCCAAACTAACATAGCTCAACATATCCTGCATCTGTAACCGCGTTAAATTCGGGTTACAGGCCTTATGGATGTTTCTCTGGGAACAATGTATGCAGTTTTGTCTTTTGTGGTTAATTGATGCTTGTATTAACCTATTAATTAATGAAAAATTAATGAGTTCCTAGAAATGTCCTTTGATGAAATAATGTTACCTTTTAATGCTTAGGCTATCATGCCTTTTTTAACCTATTTTTAACTTAGTTGTAAGGTTATTTGACTCTGTCTATTACATGTACATGTTTAATGACAATAAAAGATTCTATTCTATTCTATTCTATTCTATTCTATTATCATCACTTATATGGCCAGTAAACATGATTCACTGCAAGAGTATTTTTCCATCATATCTAAAAAAAATAACAATTTTAAACCAAAATAGTTCCATAATTGATCTGAAATTCAGTGTTAAGAACCATGTCAGATCGTGATTTATAAAGATTTAAAAAAATTATTTAAATTAACAAACGAGTTTTTTATTTATTTGTTCTAACAGTGCACACCATTCTTACAAAGAAAAACACTATTAGTAATTTATAACTAATAATACAAATTGTAAGACATTACAACTAAGATCTCAACAGAATATGAATATTAAAACCAACAAAAAAGTGAAGTGAACAGTAAGTAACAGTAAATAAAAATGAAAAGAACAATAACAATCGAGAATAATAATTTACCACAGTACAAACAACAGTATATGTACATATAAACATCTAAGAGTCAATAAATCATTTATTTCTAATGTTAATAAATTAAAACTTAGTATGTAAAATGTTTTTCTGATTTATTTTGTTACAACACTTAATTTCCAAACAAATAGGATATGTCTTGTGAAAATTCAGTAAATTCCTGACACATTTCAGTGAATGCTTTCTTTTCAGAATGGAGTACTGAAAATGATCATTATAGCCAGTAATGACTAACCCACCAAATATAAATTTGAAGGCTATATCTTATTGATGGCTGGCTGACAACCTGATTTTAGCACACTTTTTAAAATTCATGTTTAGTCCTAGGTCTGATATGTGAAGTTTTTTTTTTAATAGTAATTGGTATTTATACTTTTTCTAATTGCATAAATACAAAAATTATTAGTTTGTATTACCATTATATATTTGTCTTTAACTTGTTATGATTTATTTAAATAGTACGTTATGTATTTTTCATTTCTTAAAGTATGGCTATACAACTGATTCATATTAGTGGCTATCCCATATTACTAAGTGTATTATAATACTATACTATACTACTATATTATTCATGTATAGCTAATTATATTATTGATATAACATATAAATTGTATTCACTTTTATTTTGTAAAATGTGCCTAGTATTTATAAGTTGCTTTTATAACTTCAATGACAGTAAAAGGTTATTTTTTTATATAATGGCAATTTGAACCCTACTTCTGGCAATCAATGATTAATCATCGATTTAGATGTTCTCTGAACTGGCAATCGATTAATCATTGATTTTGACACTTTGTTTTGTCATGTAGGCTATTAAAATAAAACTACAAAAGATAACCGCATGATTGTTGTTCCAAGGTACCATTGGAAATGTCGGATGTTAATCTTTATTACTAAAACGTTTTGTACCATAGTGTTCCTGCATAGACGAATATAAAATAAAATCCTTGCAAAACAGCCAAAAAGCACCTGCCAAATGTAGTAAATATACTACTAGAAGTAGGGTTAAATAGTAGTTATATAATAGTAGGGAAAGTGTCCAAGCTGAGAAGGTAGAAACTTATTTGAGTTCCATAATTAAGGTGTTTTAAAATCATCAGGTGAAAATTAGTGGGAAGTATAGCAAATTTGTTTATGGTAATACACATATATATACAATAGACAATGGATAAATATTTTGGTGTGGAAAGATCACGTAACCATATTAAATTGGATTGACATAGCCTTTTAACATGCTATAAAACTAGATTTCAAAATGTTTAAAAAACAAAACAACATGGAATGTGCAAACTAGGCAGAGGGTGTACAATGTGTTGTTGTGATTAAAAACTAAATATCACCTGGCGCATGCCCATTGATTGCATCGTTTTGACTAACATGGAGTGTGCACAACAGGAAGTTCATTCTATTATAAATTGATATGAAACTAAATACATCTCACAAATTTTACTAGAGTATAAAACTTATATAGAAGAATGAAAAAGACTTGACCATAAGTTCTAGAAAATTGGAATTAATTTCATATTCAAACATGTAAAACAGATACAAATTTGAAAAGCTGATATAAAATTGTGGTTGAATTCAATCTAAGACAGCAAATTATAACAGCTTTAAGATATATTATATTTTATCCAATATAAAAGACTAGGTCAAATATTATATTCTACATCTCCAAGTTCAAAGCATTCAATTTATGTTCAAAAGTATATGAACACATAATTTCAGATAAAATTTTTCATGTTAAAATGAATCATATCATCATTCACACAACTCATGTACAGTTAATAAAATTCTCACGTTTTTTTACATCTACTACTTGAGCCACTTTTGGTTAGCTACAGATTTACAAAGGTTCCTAGGATTAAAAGACTGTTGGAAAGAACGCGCTGATAGATTCTTACTATGTTATAGGCATATCATACATGGAAGTAACATCTATTTACTATAGAATTTTTTATTATAGATCCCTGACTTTGCGGCGCTACTGTATTTACAAAACAAACGCTAAAAATATCTAATCACATATTCATGTTCCCTGTTTAATATACTTTATAACAGTACCAACAGGTTTTAATTTTTATTTTATGTGTTAAATTTTATGCGAGTTACAACTAAAAAACATGGGTTTTCACGCAACTTTTTGAATCTAGTAACTTTGAATTGTCATTTAAAAAAAGTATTGGGGATTATTTGTTTTCTTGTTCACCAATTGTAACTGGTGCTATTAGGTGAAGTATACTGAAATATTATATTGAAATAATTAACCGTTACTATGTTATTAATTTTTTCCAGGCTCCTGGTATTTCCTTAATATGTTCGAATAACTACAGAAATAATTTTTTTATTGAAATAAACGTAACTACTGACCAAACTCAATACACTATAAGAATGGTCATAATAAACGTTCAAAGTATTTTTATTTACAGTCTTAAGTTTAAAATTTTACAACTCATCAGCGGGGGGGCTGTGCAGCCTGTCTTTAGTGGATCCATTTTTGTCAAGCGTCAGACCTGTTTTATATTGTTTTAGGCACAACAGTAAATCATTGCTTCTCATCTTATCGATTACAGATATCCATTTACAAAACTTTCTTTCATTAATAACTGAATCTGTACTGTATAACCAGATAGCCTCTATCCTTGTAGTTTCAGTACTTAATCAAGCAGCCCTTGTTTGAGCGTATCGTTCCAGCTTACAATTGTTTTTGTTGTTAATCGTTTTCTTTCAAATGTGCATTTCAAATTAAATTGTTCTTTGCTTGAAACAAATAAAAAAATTATTCTGGGAAAGGTATTAAATTAATTTGGATACCCGTCGCTTGATTGCAAACTGAATACGATCAAATTGATGTGGGCATATATTAAAAGTGAGGTCTCAAAATCTAATAGGACATTTGTTAATGACGTTTGTCAAATAGCATCAGGTTTGATGGACACATTTTTGGAAATTTCGTGAGCTAAGCTTCATAGCAATCAAGCTTTAATAATTAATCTAAATGACTCTGAATCAGACTCAAGTCATGATGGTGATGGCACTGACTGTGACATATGCTGTGACATATGTTATAGTTCTGATCAAGAACTGTAATTTAATAACTGAACCGTAGTTTGATAATATGCCATTTTCTGCAAGCAATGTCAAACTTAAGTAAGCCTTCTTGCAATTTAAGTTGTGTTACATAGTACAGTACAGTAAATACATATAATCACATTACACATAATTACACATTACATATAATTACATACATAGTACAGTAAATACATATAATCACTTAACTGTACATTACATACATCTGATGTTTTCTTGTAAGCTCTGACTCAGAATCGTTGAATTATTTGCCATTATAGCAACAGTGCAGCGCAGTGCTCCATTGTTGTCGGCAACAGACTGTCCATTGCCTGATAACATGCAGCCCGCACCACATCCAAAATATTTTAAATTATTTTCGTCATTTAATATTCTTTTAAGTTCTATTAGCATTGACAACATGTTATCCAATTTGCTAGTAAGAAATAGAATTGATAGAAACAAACCAGATTTAGAAATACCTTTTCAGTGAAAAATAACCAAAAAAATTAATACTAACTATACTGTTATTATTTAAAATTAAAAAAAAAGAAAATTATACTGTAATTGAAATATTATACTTTTTTGTAGTAGAAAAGCAGTCTTTAACAATTTAATTAAAATTTTTATGCTTTGAGGGCTTTTTTGCTGGAATTGCCCACTGGGTTTGCGATAAAAATATCCCCCCACCTAAAAACTCTTATTTACTAACTGTACCTAACCTATCCTAAACCCCTTTACTCAATAAAAATTGTGATTTGCGTTAAAATTATATGCCTGGTCTCCAAGACATCCAGCCGGCTCTCTGGCTGCTATTGGTTTGTCTTTGCTTTTATTGCCATCACATATTTGGCTGCTATCAAAGTATTCACTGTGAAAGTAGAAATCTCAAGACTTAATTGTCATAGACCCTAATAGTTTTTAAATTCTTGTTCGGTAGAAAACTAAGTCAAATTATAAAATCAGGAAAATTACCCTAAATAATAAAATAAAGAATAAGATATACTTAAAAATAGATTTTCTAATTGTTAAATATGAAACTACTTTTTGCCAGGAATAAAAACTACGATACCAGAAAATATACACTTCATTTACCCACCGGTGATAAAAATGTAAGATTAAAATATGTCAAGAAAATGCATAGATACCAAATTAAATGAATATAACCTGAGTTTGATATTAAAAAGTCACCTACAGATCACACTGAAAGTAAATAAAATTGTATTGATTAAGCACTGAAACACCCACTAATTATTGACCACAACTAACAGGAGTTGATTATGAAAACATCACTTTGCGCTTTCTATGACAACTCATTCATTAAAAGAGTCGTTGACTTATGTAAGTTGGATGGAGGTGGCTGCTGGATTCTGTATTAACATTTTTACAGAAAAGAAGCACCTAGCTTCCTAAGTTTCTTTGGTTCCTACCATGTCCACAATTCTCAGCTTTTCCAACATCTAAATAATGTGTTAGGAATTACAGCTGGTCCTGTTAAATTTCTACATGTGAAATCTCTTAAAACAACAAAACTAAAAATACAAAACAGCGCCTATTGGAAAGAAAAAAAGAAGCTCAAGTAGTTGATAAAAAATACATGGAAATCCAGACACTTCACTCATGTGCTGATCAACTTGTTGCAAGACGTTTTGACTGAAATCGTAAATTGAAAGGGACTTGCCGAATTGTCACACAGCGTCACTGAACAACTTGTGACAGTGTTGCAACCAGTGACATACTGGGGTCCAATTAAACTATCTTTGGAACATAACAAGGCCACAAGATGTATTTTCTTAATTGACACTGATCTGTTAAGATAGTATTGTTTACAACTTTTTATTTAACTCACTCTTTGTTCGTTGAATTTGGAACCTGTCAATGAACATGTTTACAGGTTACATATGGAGTTATGGGCATTATAATGGTGGGGTCATACATGGAGGCTTATTTACCACCATGTAGGAACGAACGTCCGTGATGCCTCTTATTATTTTGTTTCATCGTGAGTCTAAATATCTTATCCAGTTTGCGACCTGTCTTAATAGTAAATAACACAAAGTTCTTAACATGACATTTGTACTTAATTAATGAGTTACAGAAACAATACATATGCCTATAAGAAAGTGTCAGATGTACACATTGAAACGGTGCAATAAGTCATATTTTCTCTCTTATCATATTACGCTTTGTCCATAACAATATGATTTCAATATGCTTATTTAATAATATCCTGATAAATAGTACCTTTTGTTTCAGTTTCTAGACCAGCACCAGCTTGGGAAGGAACAGCAGTTGTTAATGGAGAGTTGACAGCTTTAAAATTGACAGATTTCTTGGGAAAATACTTAGTCTTCTTCTTTTATCCGCTAGACTTGTGAGTACCGCTCTATATTTATTTAATACTATGATGAGTCTTTTTATGTCACGTAACTATCGTATATTTTATTTTTTAACAATATTTCTTAGTGAAAATCGGTCAAACATTATATTTCAAAAATTAAAAATCCATTTTATATATGTCCCAAAACAACTAAATTTGTTTTATAAAATAAAGGATAAAACAGAAGGAAATTAAAATTAGGCATATTATAAATCTTAACATATTTTCTATATTATAAAACACAGTTAAACGTCCACCTAAAATAATGACAGAACTGTTTTTCTGAAATACTTCAATATATAAAAAGCTAATTATCAGCCTGTCTATTTATGTTAATTACTGTATAGTTTGAGCATTTTATGTATCATGTATGTTCCTACACCATTTACATTCTAGTTATAGATTTTAGATTTATTTTCCAGGATCTTCACCAGTTTTATTCAATTTTCTAAATAATTTCTAGGGTAATATTATGCAATAAGTTGTGAGTTTTGATATGTTGGTTTCAGTTATGTTTATAGAGCAATTCAGAAACCTAAAAATAGCTGGAGTCTCTTGGAGTGTAATCCCAAGACAGTTAATGTTTTTTTAGTATGGTAAAGAGGCTTCAACTTAATGTCCTTAAACACATAATATGCTATCTAAATATGATATTGTGAGAAATTAGAGAATGGGTTTTTTCTTTGACCTTTTTGTCAAGCAGAAAAAATCGTATTGCTTCACTAGTGCACAAGCCTCAGATATAGCTAACCGGATAGTCAGCTTATCAAAGGCAGCTTGCCAACCTTCGGACAAACACGTGCTTTACAATCTGAGTGAAATAAAAAGAGTCAAATGGCACCCCTGGAAGTCTCCAGAAATTTCACGTAGAAAGAGATAGACAGGGGAGATTTCCAGCAGAGAAAGCAGCCGGTCTTGACGATATCTTTCTAGAATTTCTGCTACATGCTGATAGCAATGTTAAAACAATGGCTTCAAGCAGTATACAATAAGATATTAGCTACTGGCAATTTTCCAAAAGCATTCAAGCGATCAAACGTAGTAGCTATTCTGAAGACTGGAAAAAACCCTGAAAGAGTGGAAAGTTAGCGCCCAATATCTCTTCTCAGTGTTTATTAAGCTGCTGAAAAGGCTGCTATACAATAGAATATCACCTTTCCTTGATTCTAATGTTCCAGTTGAGCAGGCTGGTTTTCCTCCTGGCCGAAGTTGTAGTAACCAGATCCTAGCTCTGACATAATTTATTGAGAATGGGCTTGAAAAGAAGTTAACAACATCTGCAGCTTTTGTTGATTTCACAGCAGCTTATGACACAGTGAGCAAAGGTTTGTTGTTAATATTCTACAGCCTCCTTCCTTGTCCCTTTCTTTTGCGACTTTTGGAGTCAATGCTTAGTGCCAGGCTAATAAAAGTATATCTCAGTCGTGAAGAAAGCTCTTTTAGACAATTGAAGGATAATCTGCCACAGGGGTCTGTTCTTGCTCTAATTTTGTTCCAACGTGTATACCGCTGACATCCCAATAACAAAGTCTAGAAAGTTTATATATGCAGATGATATTACTTTAGCTTACCAACACAAGGACTTCACAGCTACTGAAGTCGCCTTGCAGCCCTCGAAGGATATTTTAGAACCTGGAAGCTAAATCCTAACCTATCAAAAACCTTTAATATAATAATTGGCAGGTTTTCTAGTTACTCTGGTGTTTTCTGAAACACTATGATGTTCATTGTGCGAATTGAAAACTGCTTCTCTCTTGAAAGTTGATTCATCAGTCCAAAGAATGTGTTTTAAAAAAGTGATATTGTTCAATATCATTGTTTAACAACCAACAGCATAACTCAATACAGGGAGCATAGTCGTTAGATTGAAGTGATTGGACACGACAGCAACAATAAGGATGGAAATCGTTATCTTTTAGTGCCTTCAATCCCTTCCACTGAGAAACACTAACCTTGTTTGCTATTTCCCTCATGCTAACTTGTGGATTCTCATTAACTTATTAAGAATGATTTCATCCACGTAAACATTATGCATTGCTTGACCTACCTTAGATGCTTGTTTACAGACAGTACCTTAAACTAAACGCTGGTGGAGCTTTGTGAACAACTGAGGACTAGGGATAGTCCTATTCAGATAACGATTATGATATTCTCATTGAGCAGCAAGAGAATTCCTGTTACAATAATGCAACAGATAAATGTAAAATAATTTACTTCAATACACATCACACATAAACCTGTCACTTTCTAGTTTGGTTATTTACAACTGAAATGAAGCATATGTTTTAATTGTTGCACTGTTGAAATCCTTCAATAACAGCTGATACAATCACAAGACTGTAAAATAATTTATTGAAACCTGTGCTTTCAGTTACAAAAACATAAAGCTATGTCAGCCAATGAAAGACTTTCTTTAACCCTAGATGTGGCGGTCACTTTTTCCCTCAGTGGCGGGTCGTTTTTGGTGAATTTGGAAGGGTTTTTTATAAAATTCGTAAAAAATAATATATTATAATAAAAGTACTGTTGTGTGGTATCAAACTGTTCACAAGAATGTAGGCTATCAGATAATACATAATTCATAACCTAAAATTTTTTTTTTTTTATGTTATGTAACATATGAAAATTTTTTTAAATTTATGCGGAAAATAGGGGGGGGGACTACCCCCTAAGATCAATGTTGTGATCAGAAAAAAAGAAATGTGAGATTGCCAAAATGTTCTAAATTGTATCTAGTTTCAGGAAATATATAGTTTATATAGGTTTGTAAGTAAAAATATTTTTTTATAAATTTATAACTGAATTGAATTCAGTTTTACTGAAAAATGGTCACCGCGGTTACTACGACATTCAAAAATATGTAACACAATTTCTATAAACACTAGAGAGTTTATATACTAAAATTTAGCTAAAGACATGCTCTATTATGGTATGCAAACTTACATTGGTGTCCATGGGTGTAGGCCTGGTGAAATTGCAGGGTTCAGTGGATGTTTCTGAAGTTCGGAAGCCAAATCAGAAGAATTTTGTGTTTATGATGAATTTGAAGAATGTTTTTAGATGCACTATGTTGAAAAACTGTCTGTTTATTGAAAATATAGTTAATTTAGGTTAAAATAAAAGAAATTTGTAATTTGGATAAAAAATGATAAATGTAGAAAATTTTGAATAAAAGATTGTCTTAGTGAAAAAACGATGAATCTCAACACTAATTACTATCACTATCTGCGAATATTGCCGCTAGAGTGCAGGGGTGTCGTGTAGCATATCGTTGGAATCGTCTGTTTACGGTGATTACGTAGAGTATAAAAACATCGATGTAGCTCAATATTTACGGATTTTATAAATGATTTACCGCGAACGGAAAATGTTTCGAAATTTCGATAAATGCCACTTGGGCGAACGAAAAATGTTTCGAAATTTCGAAGAATGCCACATGGAGGGTTAAGTCCAATATACCAAATAAAAGATGATTTATTAGGGAAGTTTTTAAGATATTTTGACACATTTCACATTCACATTTTGGTAATGAAAAGTCCTCTTTAAGTTAGAAGTGAATTTGTAAAACTTACAAATGTTGTCCTTTCATGCACCTTAAACCACAATAGAAGGCAATCAATCTTAACAAAAAGAAGTTTATTCTGATAGAATTGTAACGCTCTAAGAATATACCACACTTCTGAGTATTTTATTTTGATTATTATAGGAAAAACTGACATTATTAGTCTAGTGCTAGTCACACGTCACTAATTTTGTAAAAAACCTTTAAAAAATCGCTATTTAAAGAGAAATTTGAATAAAATTTAAACACTACTATAGTGTTTTTTACTCTGTATATAGTGCACAAGCCGATGGCTTTCTGATTTTGTGAGGACCTGACTACCTTCCTTTGCATTTTTGCATTGTAGTATTTTTAGATTTCAGTCTGTAAGCTATTAAGTGTTTGTTTATTTGCTCAATACAAATCTTAAAATCATATATAGCCTACAGAAGATTACAACAATCAGCTCTTTCTTTTGCTGCCAGAGTTGGAACATATTTAAAATCCTATGTATCTTATCATTATGAGATGATCTCTATGAAGTTCGAGCATTAATCTCTATGACCTCAATAACATTTTAAGTTCATTTCATTTATACATGGGCCATTAATCCTGGTATTTATAGGTATTAAGTCCTTACGGAACAAGTAACGTTTAGAACAATTATTTGACTAGTCACACTTTAAATAGCAGCTGCTTGGAAATAGCTGCTGCGGTTAAAGTAAATGATAAATTACAAGGGAATTTCATGCGTACATTTGGCACCAAGGTGAGTGGGAAAAACACCTTTATTACTTATGCCATTATTAAGAAAATAATTTTTCAGAATTGTGCTCTAGTCAATCAACTGGAAAATAGCATTGTGCTTACAATTTGTAGCCAAGTGGATGTGGCTAAAGGTTGAATTAGTCTTTAAAATATTACCATTACAGGACCGGAACTATTAGCTAAAAACATTGATGCACATTTTAAGTATAACAATTTAGTAAGCAACAAATTACTTTACGGTTAATAGGTACTATAAAATAGTATTTTAATTAGCATAATACGTGTTGGTACAAATACAGTACAAGTGAATGTCACACAACACAAATTTATTACAATATATTCACAAATATATTATAGTCTGAGGAAGGAGAGTGTGGTTCACCGAAATCGATTACCATAATATTTGTGCATTTTGTACTTGTATTGTATTTTTGTGCATTTTGAGCTTATATTGTAATAAACTTGTGTTATGTGACGTTCACTTGTAGGTACTATCGAAATTACCACTTATTTAATTTCATGAAAATCTGATTAGGAGTGCAGCTGTGATTCACTTGTTAATTAATAGTGATTCAATTTGTTGAACCTGTCATCCTGCAAACAAATTCAATACTAATTAGGCTTTAATTATTATTTCTAATACATTCAACTATCAATATTTATTCTTCTAAATACAATTTTATATACTCAGCTCTAGTGAACTGAAGCAAACAGTCTGTTGGACAACCCATCAAAGGTATTTCAGCATAGCTTGTACACATTAAACAACTGGCAAACTGAACAGAACAATCATATATTTGAGACATTTTAATTGTACTTAATTGGTTTTGAGGAACTAGGAAGTTCAATCCAAATTAGATAATGCAGTTGTTAAATAAGTGCAATTAAGAGATAATATCTAAACTATTGAAAGTCAGTTTGCAATTAATTAGCAATAAATTACATATACATTTTAAAAATAAACTATCTTTAGAAATAAAATATTAATGATCGGTTGAGTAATTAATTAACTAATAATGTATGAGGTTTTGTCTCAATAAATGTTTTTGGTAAATCATACTACAGGTATAAATTGATTTGGCTAAATAAACGGATACACAGGGTGCATTAATTAGAAGTTCACACAAAATTGAACTTTGCATTCTACTCTGAAACATTATTATTAGCAAGATTTCTACTACTGTAATCTAATTATAAAAGATGAAAATACCACATGTATTCTAATGCATGTTTTTATGTTTTAGTACATTTGTTTGTCCTACGGAAATTCTGGCTTTTAATGATCGAATTGAAGAGTTCCGCAAGATAAACACAGAGGTAGTTGGTTGTTCAGTTGATTCTCACTTCACCCATCTGGCGTGGATGAACACCCCCAGGAAGGAAGGAGGGCTGGGTCCTCTCAAAATACCTTTGTTATCCGATTTGACACATAAAATTAGCAAGGACTATGGAGTTTACTTGGAGGATGTGGGTCATACTTTGAGGTAAACACCACCACATAACTGACTCATCTATTTATTTGGGTCATACTTTGAGGTAAACACCACCACATAACTGACTCATCTATTTATTTGGGTCATACTTTGAGGTAAACACCACCACATAACTGACTCATCTATTTATTTGGGTCATACTTTGAGGTAAACACCACCACATAACTGACTGATCTATTTATTTGGGTCATACTTTGAGGTAAACACCACCACATAACTGACTGATCTATTTATTTGGGTCATACTTTGAGGTAAACACCACCACATAACTGACTCATCTATTTATTTGGGTCATACTTTGAGGTAAACACCTCCACATAACTGACTGATCTATTTATTTTGTTTTCTGGAAATACTGTACAATTTACTGTCATGAGTCACTATAGAGACTTATGACGCTACTCAAATAGAGATATAAATGTTTTGTTTCCTTATTATAAAATTTATAATCTGTGTATTGAAAGTGCTTATGTCAATTGTAACTGTGGATTTATCTATTATATTATTTTGTAACAACAATTTAAAACTATATTTGTATCAAGGGAGTAATCATCCAGTTCATTCTCAAACGAAGAAGGGAGTTGAACGCTAAGTTTCATCCTCCAACTATTTTCCCCAATCGGCTTTTCCACTCACCCTCTCTGCTCATTCTCTCAATCATTGACATCCTTTCCTTCTTTTCTGAATCATTTGGCTAACTGAGTCATCTCTTCCAACTCAACTTACTCCTTCATCTGTTAGTATTTGTAATTAACTGGTCACTTTTTACTACTATTTTTCTGTTCTGTTCTCCCTGCTCCTTTTCTGTTCTGTTCTCCCTGCTCCATTTGTTAAATGCTGATATTACTTTATATTTTAATTTTTGAATTTGGTAATGCTGAACTGTTATTTTGAGCTTAACATTGATATTGCATTACAAACACTGCACAATAGAAAGATTGAGTTTGTTATTGTAAATTGATTTGTACGATAAACATTTAAAAGGTTAGACAAACTTTGATGTTACTAAAAGTAAAATTCTTTGTAATAATCATGGTAAAATAAAACAATTTACTCTATTTAAAACATTATAAAAATTCAATTTATAAATAGTAGAAAATATGTCAATAGTAGATATTTCTGTTTTGTTAAATTTGTAATATAAATTACAATTTAACAATGTTATATCATTACAGGCGCAATAAAAGACCATAGTTATTTACTAGTTGTTATAGCAAATTTGTCGAGCCAATAGACTAGAGTGAAAATACTAAAGCACAGAAGCATGTTGTCACAACCAGAGCACAAACAATTATAATAGTATAAAGAACACATGGGAACTTCCCTTAAAACTGATGGCCTTAAAACATCAGTCTACAGAAAACAAACTCACACAGGCAAATACCTAAATTTCAATTCTAACCACCCACAAACTGTTAAAGTAGGTATAGCCTTTTCTCTCTTTGATAGGGTTCGAGCCGTATGCTCAGACAGAACTAAACAAGATAATGAACTGAAAAATGTCTCCAAAGATCTCATAAACAATGGCTACTTTCAGTTTCTCATAAATAAATGCAAACAAATAAGAAAACACAAACAAATCCCCACTGACACAAAAGCATTCATGTCCATTCCATGTACGGCTAACCTTTCAGAATCATTAAACATCCCAATTAAACATCTGATTTAAATGGGAGGATTAACAGTTTCAGTAATGGAAAAGTTGTCATTTAAGCAAAAACAAATTTAATAACCACCTTCAAGGTTGTTATTATTGAGTAATGGTAACATATATACCATTTTTTTACATTACATTATCTGTTACTCAATTTTTTATTAATTTTTGTCACATAGCAAAACCAATTTATCCAGTTAGTTCCAAAATAAAGTTAGGTATTTATATTTGTGAACACTTTCCATTATTAATTTTATCATGGTAATTATATTTATTATAGAAGTCTATTATTGAAATAATAAATTGAAAATTTAGAAACATATTTTTTAAAGTTCAAAATAGCTACAATTTTAAATAGACAAACATTTTTTAGTTTAGTTCTGTAATTGTTTTAAATTGAAAATCTATCTTTTTGTTAATTTACACACAAACATAATCAAAATTTCCTATTTCCAGTTCCTAAAAAATATGTTCATTGTAATAAATTTAAAACTGTTTTCAGCTTGTTTTCCATTTTACTTAGTAAGTGTTATACATGCAAACAATTCAACTAACTATTATCAAACAGATGTTTATACTTATAACTTTTATATACATAATACTTGTGATTTTATTTACATAATACTTGTGATTTTGCTTGGATAACGAATAAAACTACATCATGCTCAACCACAGCACATCCCGCCACTCTCCACTTGCAATCTTTGTACATTCATTAATTTTTCCGTTGTCACAATGTCTAACCATGAACTCTTACCGCTCATTCTGGTTATTACAAATTACCATAGTAATTAACCACATAAACTGTATTATGTTTTTAGGGGGCTCTTTATAATTGATCCAAAAGGTATTCTGAGACAGATCACCATGAACGATCTGCCTGTGGGCCGCAGTGTGGATGAAACTCTGAGACTAGTGCAGGCCTTCCAGTACACAGATAAACATGGTGAAGTGTGCCCAGCTGGTTGGAAACCTGGCCAGGATACTGTAAGTAAAATAAAGTTAGGTTAAACCAATTTATGGCATTGTGCATTAAGTGACAAGAACTTCAAGCACCAATTGTGATTGAATCAACAAAATGTCTTCTAACCCAGAAGAAAAGGTTTCTCTGCAGTAATTTGTTGGAAGTTTCCGAAAGCTTCCACATGTACAGATAGATGTCCTACCCTAAAGGTTCAGGTGACCTTGAGGAGAGGTTGATAAAAATGGGGTGGCAGGGTGGGGGTAGTTTTCTTAAAACTTTATGTTCTTACTGATCAGGTAATTGAAAACGAGTAAATATTATTTTGCTTTACTTCTACTTGTAAAATATAAGGTTTGTCCTTCAAATTCATTTTAATTAACCGGGGATTACTTGCACGTTGGAAAAAACGAACAAATAGTGTTTTTTGTTAGTAAAAACTGTAACAATTAAAGTGCATCACCATACATATATCTTTTCCTTCCTGGGACGTTTTTGGTTGGGGATCGATGTATATGAAGGTGTTGGGGAGCACCATTTGTGGTGGGAGAAAGACTTGAGTTGACGGCGTACGCTCAGTTGGAATCTAACGAGATTAGCGAGATAGAGGTAACTGTTAAGAATTTTCTAACGGCGCGAGTGACCGTGTAGTATTTTCATGTTATGTTTTGAAATTAATAATATAAATATTTTGTTTTGTTTTATGAGTGGTTTTGTGTAGTTGTATTAGTGAATAGTTTGTTTTTGTACTTTCCAAACATTATGGAAGGTAATTCAAGTATTCTTAGCTGGCTTCAAGAAGATGATGAATGTGACCTAGGTAGTGATGCTGATCATTTCAATGATTTGCAACCAAGAGATATTATTAGACACTGATGAAGAAATCTAAAACATTTTTAAAATGTTATGTCGTAGATTTAAATAAGAAATGTAATTTAGAAACTTGGTAACAGTTAAAATGTGCTTTTTATTTATTTTTCTAGCCCAATAACAATAAATAGCATGTGGTAAATAAAATCTAACACGCGAGTAATCCTGGATTAATTGTTAGCCTACTGTTTCTGGATCACTTTTTCAGCAATTTATTTAGGCCTATAAACATTATTGATTGTTTAAAACAGTAATTTTAAAACAATAACATTAAAAGTTATTAATTTAATATGTATCTCATTTATCTGTGAATATCTATTAATCTTGTAATTTTATTTTACTTGTATTTTGTTTATAAATTAATAACAAATTAATTCATCGAGTCATTACAAGTTAAAATATAAATTCAATTGTGTAGTAATATCCACTGTCAAAAGTCGAGAAATAATGTTAAATGTATCCAATTTATGAGAAGAGGTGCAATATAAGTTTTTTATATTGTAATTTTTTAATATATTGTTTTTCTCCATAAAAAATTAAATATATGTAATTATAAAAACAAACAAAAAACATATGGTTATGACATTAGAAAAGTAATGTATATGAAAAGTACAACACCTGAGTGAACACATTGCAATATTATTAAATTATAAACAACACTTTATAGGGATGTGTACAATATTTATTACTTTTTGGACGCAAAAATAATAATTGTATTACGTCGTCAAAATGGTTAGTACTGTTGATTCCATGAGCACGGTTAGGCTGGGTCACCTGTAATATAGTAGTTTTTTTTCGATTATAAAGGGTGTTCAAAAATGTACAAATTAACAATATAAAACACACAAAATTAGAAAAAAGGTCATATTTACCCAATATGATACAGAAAAAATATTTATTGCACTAAAATCTACAACTCTTAAACTACTTTTCTACATAACTGCCAAAATTTTGCAGGCATTTGTCAAAGCGTGGCACAAGTTTTTCTATGCCTTCTTCATAGAAGGTTGCCGCCTGTGTCTTCAACCATTTGGAAACATTTTCTTTCAGCTCTTCGTCATCATTGAAGTGTTGACCGCCAAGGAAAGACTTCAGATGTAAGAACAGATGAAAGTCGCTAGGAGCGAGGTCAGGGCTGTACGGAGTATGGAACATAACGGTTCAAAAACTGAAGTGCACTACCCATCCGTTGTGTTTTGTGTTGCTCAGTAAGAATTTTCGGTACCCAACGTGAGCAAAGTTCTCGAAATTTCAGTTTTTCGGTAACAATTAATGATCGTGCAGATTTGGGGGAATTCCATAGCGAGAGCACTCATTGTAAACTTACGGTTTTCCTTGATCTTCTCATCAATCGTGTGAAGCAGTTCTTCTGTAATCGAAGATGGACGCTCACTTCGTTCTTCAGCATGCACTTCATTACGTCCTTCATTAAACTGTCGGACCCATCTTCTCACCATTGAATCACTCATCGCATTTTGTCCGTAAACCTCGCAAATTTGCCGATAAATATCAATCGGTTTCACTTTCTTAGCATTCAGAAAACGAATCACAGATCTGATTTCACAAGCGGCGGGATTTTCGATCAACACCGACATTTTAAACAAGCACAACAAAGCGTACGAGACTGACAGCGATCTCAAAATGGCGCACGTTTCTTCTCCTTGATACAGAGCGTCTGCCACGCATGCGCGGAACTGCGATCGCAGCGCTGCAGCGGATATAAATGGAAACAGAACTTACTTTCTGGACGTACCTCGTACAATGGATTATACATTGTGTTGCAAAAAAAAAGTGGTACACTTTTAATTTTTATTTAATTAATATAGCATTAATATGTGAAAACCACTGATTATCTTATCCACTAACAAATGGACTTTATATTTCTCTGGAATCTCTGTTATCTTGAATAATAAGAGGGCTCCTCTGTTTATTAAGAAATTAAAGTTCATTTCAGTCTTCAACATGCCTTTGACAGTTACAGAGTGTACCAGAGCTGTTACTTTAATTAAAAGTGGTTTTAGTGTGCGAGAGGTAGAAAATCTAACTAGAATAGCCAGATCAACAATATTAGCTGTAATTAAATACAGACAACTGGCAGCTAAGAAAGAAGATGTGGGTCAGGCCGCTCATGAGCAACAGGAGCAAGGATGATCATTACGTTGTATTACTTAGTTTGTGAAACCACTTCCAAACGTGCTTCGGTGGTTTTGAAGTGTGAATGTAAGTAGTGATACTGTCAGGAGGAGGCTTCAAGAAGCAGATTTGAGGGCTCATTGCGTAGGTACAGGCATGGGCGGAGTTATGGGGGGGGCAATGCCCCCCAACCTTAGTGTGAATTTTAATTTTAATTTATAAGGAATATAATTTTACATAAAAGTTATTAAATGAACGATGAACTTAAATGCATGTTGACCCTATCTATACTAATAATAAATTAGAATGCCATTAATCCAAAATTAAGAGCAGTGCGAGTATTAGCATCCCACTTATACAATACAATTACTTGTTGACTTCGACTTACCATCTACAAATTGGTGCGGCTGACTGAATCGAGTCGTGTTTAGCGCAACCGGCGGTGGTGTTTCAATTATTCGGCAAGTCACAACAGGAGTGCTATATCGTCTAGACACGTTTGCGCCAGTCTACCCAGCCCAGTCAGTCAGCAGTTGTCAGCTGGTGTTCATGCTCTGTTCCCGCTTCATGTATTAAAATAAGTGTTTTTGTTTGTGTCATGTAATATGAGATGAGTGGTGTTTGTATATTAATTAATTACATTATTATCATTTTTCTGTTTTGTTTATCTATGGAATCTACAGTTTAAACAAAATGAGTAAAAAAACAACAGACATTCAAACTTTTTTTAAATAAAATAATCAGTGACCGTGCCTAAGACCGATGAAGAAGCGGAATCTGAGTGTTTAATAAAAGCTTCCCCAAGCTGTTCAAAGTCTTGCCATGACGTCAGTAAATTTTTTTGAGTAGGCTCCTTCATCATAAGAAGAAGTAACTGAATCAGTTTTGATTCAGTTACTTCTTCTTATGATGAAGGAGCCTACTCAAAAAAATTGGACCTTGGTAATATAGAGACGGCTCCATCGCGCCCAATTTTGAATGCATATCCACTTTCAGACTAAAAATTCAAAAAGAGCATTTACACCATTTTATTTTAAGAAATTTGACTGGCTAGAATACAGAGTAAAGAAAGATGCTGTATTCTGTTACGCTTGCAGGATATTTTCTTCTAACAATAAAGAAGTATATATAACTGAAAAAGGCATAAGTAACTAGAAGGTAAGGGAAAAATTAGAAAAGTATGCGTCCAGTGAAAGTCACTTATTTTCCATGGCGAAGTGGCATTTAACTATAGAAAGCCAAAGGATATTTCTGGAAATCGTGAATATTTTAAGCAAATTTTGGACCTTTTGTTATTTTTGGCCAAACAAGGAATGCCTTTTTTGGACACGATGAAAAAGAAACATCAGGCAACAAGGGAAATTATTTGGAGTTATGTGAATTATACTCAAAATATGATGCTAAATTCAAAGGAAAATATGAACGATATTTCAATTTAATAAGTCATGACTTTCAAAACAAAATTTTCGAAATTGTTACTGAAGAGGTTTTAAGTACAATAGTGAATGAGGTAAACGAATCTGGTTTTTATGCCTTAATGGTTGATGAAGCAAAGTCACACAGAGTTCAACAATTGTGTATTTGTATAAGATATTTGTTTGAATCAGAAATTAAAGAAAGATTGCTAACGATGAAGGATGTTTCTCTAGATCTTAGTGCTGAGCCCTTAGCAAACATTATTTTGAACTACCTTAAGAAGTAGGTATAACTGCTACTTTAATAGGTCAATCACATGATGGCGCGAGTGTAATGTCCGGATTAAAGAATGGGCTACAGAAAATCATCAGGGATACCCATTCTCTCACCATGTATGTGCACTGTTTAGCACATAAGGTTAATTTGGTTCTTGTAAACTCTTGCGAAAGCAATAACTACAGTTGTTTCTTCTTTAATGTGATAAAGTCACTATATGAGTTTTTTCTAACCCTGATTTTCATGCGGAATACAAAATACTGCAAGACGAACTACAGATCAAAGTCCCAGGCCCACATGAGATCCACAAATTAAGTGACTCTAGGTGGTTGTGTAGGGCTACTGCTATCCAATCTGTTAACAGACATTTTGATGCAATTAGTGCCGTCCTCAAAAAGATTGCTAATGATCTAAGGAATTCGAAGTCTCCTCAAGCCAAAGAATTACTGGCTTCAATTACATCCATGGACTTTGTAGTATGTTTAATATTTTTGTTGGAGTGTTTAATTGATATAAATATCCTCAGCAAAGCCCTTCAAAAGGAGGACTCTTGCACAGCAAGATGTGTGAAAGCAGCAGGAGCAATTATTATGAAGCTCGAGTCAAAAAGAAGTGAAAACGCCTGGAAGAAAAAGTGGATGAAGTAATGGAGTTTTCAAGGATTCACGAACTATATTTATTCCCTGAAAATATTTGCATCACAACACAATCCAGTAAGACTACCACAACATCTTGTTCCTCGAAAAAAAAAAGTCATTCGACTTCAAGTTCACATATTGCGCCCGAACGTTGACGAGTTATTTCAAAAACTCTTAATGAATATTTTATAATGTCTACTGTTGGACAGTCAAGAGGAGCCGATAAAGAGAGTTTGAGTGATAACAGTCAAGTGAACAGCAAGGTACAGTACCGTTATGACCTTTATTACCCAATACTTGATATTTTGATCAGTGAACTCAAAAGAAGGTTTGCCGGTGAAGCAATGGAAGTAGCAAATGCAAGTGAAAAGTTCCTTTGCCTCAATGTAGAGAAATCTGAATCGTTTATACAGAAAAATCCAGTGCCTGGATAGAACCAAACTATGCTCATATCAGAAATGAGCATCCTACGGTGCGTTCTCGAGTCAGATGGTATCAACCCCAAAGAAATACCGCTTAAAGAGTTGGTTAAAATATTAAAAGAACTGGTTTTAATTCAAGATGATATTTATCCCAATTTCAAACTGCTTTTTAAGATTAGTTTTCCCTTCCATCTAATAGTGCTACTTGTGAACGATCGTTCTCGACAATGAGAAGAATTAATCAATGGTTTAGGTCATCCATGGGCCAAGAACGTTTCTCCAATTTGGCTGTCATTTATTCAGAATCTGATTTAGTAAAAAGCCTCAACTTGGATAAATTAACGGATAAATATGCAAAAAAAAGAGATAGAAAATTGCCTCTTATTTAATTATTAATAAAGGAGTGCTAATATTGAAGTGCTTATGTGTTAATATAAGGGTTACATTGCTTGACAATATAAGACTGTTCTTTTGTAGTAAGTAAATATGTATATACCTGGTTTATATTGCTATAAAACCAATATTATGTTTATGTTTGATAAAAATAAACATCAATTTCATATTCTTAGTTTAAGTATTTTTCATTCAAAAAAGGTACCTAAATGTCGTGTTTTTAAGCTGCAATTTTTAAAAATGTTCCCCAGACCCCCCGTAAAAAGGACACAGGAAATTTAATGCATGGTAAACTTGTTACTTGTGCCCCCCCCCCCCAACATACAAGGTCTAACTCCGCCCATGGGTACAGGTCCAAGATTGTCTATGGCCCACCGTCAAGCCTGATTACAGTTTGCCAGACTCAGTTGAACTGGACTAGTGGAATCAGGTATTGTGATCAGACAAGTCCATATTCAGTCTGCGATCACCAGATGTATGTAAGCAAGTGTAGAGACACAGTGGTGAAAGGTATTTACAGTGTACCATCTCTAAAAGGGACAACTTTCAAGGGGGATCCGTAATGGTGGAGGAGGTATATTCAGAGTGGCCCACACAGAACTTGTTATTTTTGACAAGAGATTCTGTTGATGCACACAGATACGTGGAACAGGTCCTTTCGCAACATGCAGTGGGTTGGGTTTGTAGAAGAAAGTTTCATTCTAATGCAAGATAATGCCCGTCCACATACAGCTAGGGTTGTGCAAAATTATCTTAATGAGGTTGGAATCACTATTATGGATTGGTCAGCACATAGGCCAGATCTCAATCCAACTGAACATGTATGGGACCACATTGGAAGAGCAATCAGTGATCGACGGGGGAGTTGCAGCTCAGACCCTAGAACAGCTCAAACAGGCTCTGAGGGAGGAATAGAGCAATTTGAATCAAAACTTAATCACTCAATTAAGACAGTATGCCTTGGAGGCTCCAAGCAGTCATTGAAGGTAGAGGAGGAAACACAAGATACTAAAAGAACCGTGTAATCCTGATTTCACCTTCAATGGAAGATCATAAGATAAAATTTAAGTATTCATAATCTGTAAAGAAAATTTGTAGTTTTAATTTTGTTCAGTTTAAAAGTGTGAAAGCTGGTATTTTAGTGAAATTTGTGTTTTTTTTTGTAAATGATTTTCTTGTTTATTTCATATTTTAATACATTTATAATATTTCAACAACTACGTAAACTATTTTTATTAAAAAAAACAAGGTGTCCCACTTTTTTTGCAACTCATTGTAGAATCCATTATATCTTACAACCTATATTTTTCACATGTTAGATAAGGTTAGGTCATGAAATACTACAATTGGCATCAGCAAACTTTCCTAAGAATACAAGTCCGCCAACATAACACACAGAAAAACATGACAGCACAAAATATTGCACATATTTTCAGTAGCCCCACTGTCATCATTGTTACTTTCACAAAATAAGGAGAGAGCCTGACTTTCTTAGAGATGGGTTGTGTAACATATTATACAAATATCAGGGTTCTATATTATTAACCTGTTGCCAGGATTATATACTAGTGATATCCTGTTGCCAAATGAATGTTCTTGTTCACGTCTGATTGAATGAAGTATAAAAATTACACTACATGCTGATGGCTGAAATCAGGAGCTAGCAATAATTGACAAAAATAAGTAATTAATGAAACTCCATTTTAAACACAATAAGTATATCAATTTTAAGATGAGTTTTCAAAAATGTAAGCCTTACTCTGCTGAAGATTTTTTGGGGAATTATCATACACAAGCCTTTCATAAACAACCTTTATTCATATATTTTTTTTAATTTGCAACTCCATATTTTCTAAAACTGATCACGCTTATACAGTACTCGCCATGCACAGAATATTGATTGCAATCAACAAAATTAGTACACTGTTAATTCATTTTAAATTGCAAATTTGTTATCCAGAAATATAAATAAAAATTTTGTAGTAACAATTTTTCAATTTTAAAAACAACAAAACCGATTGGCTGCCTGAATTAAAAATGGAAGACAGAAAAAAAAATCATTGGCCTTGACCTACCTCTTCCACCAACAACAATTAATCTCCTTTCATTGGCCTCGACCTACCTCTTCCACCAACAACAATTAATCTCCTTTCATTGGCCTTGACCTACCTCTTCCACCAACAACAATTAATCTCCTTTCATTAGCCTTGACCTACCTCTTCCACCAACAACAATTAATCTCCTTTCATTAGCCTTGACCTACCTCTTCCACCAACAACAATTAATCTCCTTTCATTGGCCTTGACCTACCTCTTCCACCAACAACAATTAATCATTGGCCTTGACCTACCTCTTCCACCAACAACAATTAATCTCCTTTCATTGCTACTTATTCACATCATTGTGCAAACTCAAAATCAACTAATTAAAAATATGTTATTTTAATTTAGTAATTCAACTATCATAAGTTAAGAACAGTAATAATATAAAATAATAGTTGTAGGATTATTTTACTATATTATTAAAGTATATACATCTAACTATACTTGTAATAGTCAATTACTTAGTTATTCATAAGTCTTATTAATTGTGCAGAAAGAGTGTATGACCTGAGAAGTGCCGCGAATACTGAAAGACATAATTATTAATATATAAAATAATACAAAAAATATTAAAGATTGTGAGTTTTAAGATATTACTCACCGTGTTACCTCTGTCTTCATTTACTACTAGCTTTAAGTGTAACAATTTCCATATACTGCAAATGTATTTTCTACATCCCTTGCAAATAAATTGTGTTGGTCTGTTTTTCTTTCTATCACAGAAAGATGAGAGGAACTGCGAGTATCTCAGATAACCATATTTAGTTAATATTTCATTGCAGTTGTAACTAGAAAATATATTTGTAAAGAAACTTTCTTAAAAAATTATCATTGAAGCGTTCTTATCTTTATTTCAGATTATTCCTGATCCTGAGAAAAAGAAGGAATTTTTCAAGAAGCAAGTTAAGTCGGAACTGTAATAATAGTTTAAATTAAAAAAGTACATACATCACATATGTTTTTTAAGTAACTAATAAGACTGATTTTGTTAATCTGATCTGTTTTATAAGCTTTAATAAAATCTTACAGGAATGACTTGGTGATGAAAATTGTTTATAAAATAAAAGGATACATATTTTAGCATTGTTTATCAATGTTACTCACAAGTTCTCCACCGAATTTACTAGCGTTATTAATTTCTTTTAGTACAATCAAGTATTTAAAATGTTTGATGTATTTATGCTAAAAATTGTACAAATAATTTATAGGTATGGTTTTATTTATAACCAGTTAATAAAAGACCTTTATGGGTGAAGTATTCGTTGAGAGTACTGGACCACAGATGGGTTTATGTATATCCAGTTAATAAAAGACCTTTATGGGTGATGTATTGTTTGAGAGTATTGGCCCACAGGTGGGTTTATGGCTTTAATATGGCGCTAATTTGTATATTCAAAGCTACATCCACTAACCATCACTTGTTATTTATAAGAAGAACCATATGAAAAATCACATATTTTATATTTACCTCACTATGGATTCTCTGTGGGGTTTTTTTTTTTTTTTGTTTTAATTGTTATTCTTACATTGACTTTTATATACATGTCTGTTAAAGTTAAAAGTTTTATTTCGATTTACATCTAAAAATTGTTATGTTAAATTTAGTTCTAAAATTTAAGAATCAGCAAACTTGCTTAGTAGCAGTTTTGTTACTAAAACTATTTTTTAATTATAGCTTTTTGGTAGGTATTTTAAAATAGCAACCTAGTTGACCTTTGATGATTGATTATTTTTGTTAAATACAGGCCTATCCATATTTATATATTCAATGTTTAGTACAAATAACAAATGTGTATTGATGCCAGTGAAGTAGCCACATTTGGATTACCTAGAGTAAGAACTCCCCCTAGATTATATCCCCTCCCCACCCATAAAAAATAACCATAGGTAAAACTATAATTTCGTTAATGACGTTAATATTGTTTTTCTATTTACTTCTATAAGTAATTTAAAACAGCTGTGCTATTTTTTTAAATAAACTAATTTATTCTAATACATTTGCTATGATTCTGAATATATGCCGTTATACATGGACTCGTCCAGGTCCAAAATGTCGCCAGTCCAGCCGTGATAAATAGATGACAGTGCTGGACACACACCCTTTAACCATGCATATAAAGTAGATGGTGTGATCCATTCCCGGATGTTTGTTGTCGTTGAAAAATTAATCTAGCTGTAGTGTTCAGTATGTTAACATGAATGAAAATTATAAAATAAAAATTGAATTCATTTTGTAAAATAACACGTAAATTGGATTTCAAATTATTATTATTAAATAAATAAATAAGCAAATGAATCCTCTTACTTTCATTGCAGAGATGTTTTCCATACATAACTTAACCCTTTTGGTGCTATGGCTTATTACTCACTCACATACCCAAAAATGCTAGCCAAATTTAGCCGAAAATGCAGAAGTTCAGAAAAAAAATCATACCATACTTATTTGAACAGATATCTTTATACATTTTTTTTTATATTGTTCAGGATAAGTTGGAGAATAAATATGTACCCAATGTTTGGCCGAAATAAAAATTTGTACAACTGAAAAACGAAAAAGAAAAACAAAAAAATTTTTATGTTAACTTTTTTTTGAGTTTGATATAACTTAACTATAAACACTAAGATATAATATGATAAAACACAATACTAATTATAAAACAGTAATACAAATTATATTACACGGCAAAACAATACTTCTAACACAGCACTAGCATACTAGCTTGAAAACGTAAACAAACAATCTGGTCAAGTATTATTCTTCTCCAAAGCGATAGTTATAACCATCCCAAAGACAACGAAAAGTGAAAAAGCAATACCTTGAAGCTTTTGGAACACAACTACGATCGTAGCAGCCAGTAACATTAATTTCATACGGCATAATATACGAAATACGGATAGTCGCTGGCAGCGATTCTCGCACTTTAAGACTAAACTGTGGAATCGCTGACAGCGATGCTGTAGCACTAAAAGGTTTAAGATAACTCACTTCACCTGTGTTACTTATAAGAAACTTACTTCTTGAAAATCTCATGTCTGAAATAATTGTTTATATTTTAATCTAAATTTGAATACAGTGGACTCCCGATTATCGGCGATAATGGGTGGCAGAACGATCGCCGATAATCGATTTCCCCGTTAATCCAAAAATAGCCTAAAATGACCTTATGACCTAAAATGATCGGTTTTAAAATAACCAGTATCTAAAAACTATGTAAATTTACGCTAATACAAACAAATTGGGACCGGATCCTGTTCGTAATCTCGGGGTTTGTGAGAGTGAGTGTGTCTGTAGTAGAAATACACACAGACACACGCTCAGTGAGCAAGGGTCAGCCAGTGTATTAATGGAATGTGAGGAGAGAGCTACTGTATTAACAGTAGCTAGTGTATTAACAGCTATTGCGTACTGTATTACAGTACAACAACACGCCTAATGGTAGGTTGCGGGCTTTTATTTAGTTTTACAATCTTCATTTGACAAGGGTCTGACAGCTAGGGTATACTTTACTGCTAACAACAAACAGATGGCTCCCAGCCTGTATTATTTCACCTGCATAGTTGTTTTGTTCACATTCACACACAATGCACTAAGAAAAACACAAAATGTAGTAACGTAAACACAAAAATGCACTAAACAAAACAATGTACACCAACTCACGTATGTCAACTCGTGAACGAAAACAAACTCAAGTGAAAATAGAATAAAAACAACACACTGAACTGAGCAATATTGTTTACGTGTGTGACAAAGCAAGCGAACTTGACCGCAATTAACCTAGTTATGTGCCAAGGTCAGCCACTTCTACAGGGTGTCCATGCGTAAACGATCGCTATAGATAGTGCGCACATGGATGAGCCTGCCTCGTCTTATTATTGCGTAGTATTTTACATTTTTCTAAAGCGTTTTTTAATTTCATTTTTTTATTTGGCCATCCCCGTTAATCCACAACACCGATAATCCGCTCGCCGATAATCGGGAGTCCACTGTATTTTGTAACAAATAATGAATAAATATGTTTTAGTAAATATAAAAAAAATCCCTTATATAAATCTTTAAATAATTTTTAGTCCAATATAAAGGAAAAAAATTAAAAAATTCAAATTAGTTAAGGTTTTAAGGAGTGTATGATTTATCTCGATAAATTAGACTTAGATTATATTCTAATGAACTTTCAATTTCTGAACAAGGGGCCGTCTCTAAATTACATAACGCCTAAAGGGGAAAGGGTGTTTTTGGCAGCATTATGAACAGTTATGGGGGAGGGTAGGGGGTTCTTCGCAGCGTTACTTAACTATTAAACCTCAACAATTAGTTAAAATTAATTCACAAAATTTGATCGTTTTTCTCCTAAATAAAAGATTCTAAAGTTAGTAATATATTCTCCTCCCATTAGAAAAGAAACAAAACAAAGTCTAATCAATGACTATCATAAAAATCAGTGTTACATAACTTTTGAGGGGGTTTAGTATTACTGTTACAAGTTCGTTACACGATGGGGGAGGGGGTCTGAGAAACCCGATTCTAGCATTACGTAATTTAGGGACGGCCCCTACGAGCAAATTTGACGTTTAAAATGGCTTGAAAACGCACATAAGGGACAAAATTTCCAACCCTTAATCAAAACGATAAATAATGAAGAGAAGTAAAAGATTAATAAATATAAAAAAGAGCTATTTAAGACATTTGCATTACTAAACCACTTACTATGATGTCATTATTCATCATTAAGATGCTGATCGTAGAAATATGTGCAAATTAGTGTGATGAGTGTAGAAGAAAGAGTGTAATCAAAGTACAAGCTATCGGGAGCAGTTATCTTCTTCACAAGGTTAAACTTTTTTAAATAAATTTACGTTAAAGTATAGGTTAAAAGATCTGCATATCTGCAATTATTTAAAAAAAAAACTAAAATTATTAGTTTTTATCAATCCTAAATTAACCCTTTCCCGATCATCATGCTCTAATTTATCAACTATATACTTGTGGTGCTGCCACACATCGGCTGCAAATAGAACTACTACACTATTGTCTGAGATTGTATCCATATTGTGCTGCTACAAATCGGCTCTAAAAGGAACTACTATGCTTTTTCATACTTCAGGAGACCTATTTCTTGCTATTGAAGCATTTAAATTGAATTTTTTTTATGTTAGTTTAGTGGTGAAAATGGATGACTTCGGGTGTTAGCTTTTATTTATATAGTAATTTCTTTTAGTATTATATAAATATTTTAGCATTAAAATGAAAACTAACTATTAAAACACAGAAAAATGCAGTAAAGATGGATTGCCAAGCGTGCATCATACCACCGCCCCGTTAAATAATAAGTCTCGTTCCAAAATGAGCCTTGATATGACCGGGAGAGGGTTAAGATGATAACAAATATCGTTTTCAACATGGAAGTGAAATGACTGTAGGGTTTTACACGTCTTTCTGCTTACTTACCACAAAATGAAAGTGTTTATTGATCAATTCTGAATGCAATGTGTGTTTTTACTTTGTATAGATCACAATAATTACATTTTTTAATAGTAATTAAGTGTTATATTGAAAAAGTCTACATTGTTTACAGCGGACTATGGTACAAGAAGGTTGAATCTATTATTTGTGTATTTATAGAATTAAAGTGTTCCCTAAACCAATAGAACAAAACTGTTCATCATATATCTATATTTGTTATTTCAATCTTTAAAAGATGACTTTAAGGCTTAAGTCTAATCTATGTATATTTATGTTAATCCTGTTCGGATTTTATGAAAATTTTAAATAACATTCAATAAATAATTACAATATCTTGCTAACTTAAAGACTTATTAAAGTGTTGTATAAAAAAGAATAAGCTAAAAACTATAATTTCTATCAACCAGTAATATAAAACAAAATTAGTACTTATATCAAATAAATTTTTGTTGAAATATTTTGAAGTAAAGTAAAATATAGTAAAGCAACCTAACCGGATTTTTAATTGTTAGGGCTATTATAATATTTTTTATGTTGAAACATATCTTGGAAGATGAACAAAACCTATTTTTTGTCATTTTCCGATGTAAGGGTGCGCCCCTATTTCCAATAAACAATAGAATTCCAAATAACCAATTGTCTATAATAGTAACATTCCATGTCTATAATAAGAAACATTTAAGTTAAATTTATCAACCCTTTTTTTGGATGTGTTAGTGTGTACAATTTTCTATTTTTTAGCACAAAAAATATCTGTGATTAGTTATTTATTACATGTATTCACTTGTAAGCTGTATAATAAACCTTTATTGATGAAAGTCTTTTACTGATTGTCTACCCACTCTAACCTATCAAGTGAATTGAAGCAAATAGTTGTTGTGTACTAACAACATAAGTCTATGGTAGGTAGTGTGTGTATGCAGAAATAAATCCTGTTGATTCTTTTTTATATAATTTTATTTTCTAGTAACGTTCTATCCCATTACTTTTCAAGACCAATTACTTTCTTCCTTCCATTTAATTATTACTTTAAGTAAAACAACAGCGTAATCACTGTTAGTGTATTCACTAAGTGTAACTGAAATAGCTATGAACATATTTAGAATATTTTACCTCGTAAGCATTTGCGGTCGTTAAGTGCAAGGGGCAAACCGTTTTGTTGGCTATGTCCCCAAACCCACATGATGTACAACAGACCTCATAGTCGTGTACTAGCTCGTGTAGAGGACTCTTTGACCAAGCTTGAGAATATTGGCCTCTTAGGAAAGTTATGTTGTATCTTTGACATCAGCTAAGATGTCTTCAGATATTGTTTGATGATGCATAACCTCAACATCAGAGCCTATCTTATCTAAAACAAGCCACATACAATATTACAATTAATTAAGGTAATATATTTCTGTAAACGTTTACCAAAATGTTTGACTGTTCGCTTGTTTTGTACCTTGTTAAGTCTTGGCAAGACTTACTTGCTTTGAATTGTTATTTCCATTTTATCAAATCTCTGGCAACTACAGGAGTGTACCAACCGAAAATAAGGTGAGGATGGTGTAAATATTATCCTGAAATCAGTGGACATTTTTCTATAAAATGTAAAAAAAGTAAAATCTGCTTTCTGGTGAATAGCAACCAATCCTTGGTAGATAGCACCAAATTTACTAAAGATTCAGAAATTAGAAGTTTCTAGAAAAATGTGGACATGTTCGTTAAGCTAAAAGCTAACTGTACTAAATGTGTACAATTCATTTGCATATTTTTATATGATAATAGATAAAGCAAAGGAAATAAAAAGTTTAGTGAATATAACCTGAAACCACAAGGAATAGAAAACTTATGTGGAAAATGGAGAAAAAATACGGTGAGAACTAAAGAATGAGAAGTCACTCCAGCCAGTTTTCGAATATATTTCATTTAGAGGATTTTAATATTAACCTATTAGATACTGTATAAAATCATAAGAAATAATTATCTTGATTTTATCTCTTTTGGTTTTAGGAACTAATCAAAGTTTGGAGGTTTATTAAAAAACAAGAATTATACAGGTTTAAAACAAGATTTTATTAGTTTTCTTTTTGACTAATTGTGCATTAAAATTAAATACAAATAAAAATTATGTAATGCACAAATAATAAAATACAAGAAACAGAACACACAATAAATATACGATATGGATAGGTTGTATAAAATATTTTATTGCTGTTCTGTTACTTTACAATATGCACTGTAATAAATATTTTCACAGGATTAAAAAAAAAAATAAAATTATAATTTATGCACAAGATGTTTTAATAGCACTTTGTTACAAATAATGTTACTTAAGTAGGCTGCTTCCGTTCCATTTTGTGAGCCTTCTGGTCTCGGAGAATCAAGTCGGCACAAACTGAATTATTGATACATTAGTTTTTTACAATAAGGGAAGTTTTTTTAACGGAAAGCAAGCTTACCTTTTTAAAAAATCTGTTGAAAGTGTACGCACATAAAAAAGCAAACCACAAAACAAAGTTGTTCGTTGTTTCACTATTTATTATTTTCTGGTGAGTGTCACTTTTAAGGGACATATCATAGGAACTTAAAAAAATGTAAACCTGCTTTCCTGTACCAAACCAAACCAAAATGACTTTTTTTTATAGAGATATGTAATTGTTACGTAATCTACAGTTATTTATTAGCAATTGTCCAGTTACTGAATCAGAATAGTGTTGAGTTAAAAAATACACATAATCCATTTGCACTGAGCTCTAAAGAATATACCCTGTGAAGACTTTCAGGAAAATTAAATTACGAAGTACTTTGTTATCAAGTAAGAAAATTAAATAGAAATATTTCATGAGCAAACTTACCTGGCAAGGGAAGTCTACCAACATCAATTAACATACTACACAATAATCCACAAATTGTCAATACCACTGACATCATCAATGTGTGATTAAACTTACAACATTTCAGGTAATTTACGCTAAAACACAATTCAATATAAGAATATTTTATCTGTTTGTATATAACCTAAATTTAAGTAAATTTAATTTGCTTTAAAAATTGAATTTTTTATCGTTTTTAAGTAACTAGATTACAATAGTAAAAACTAAATAAACAAAAAGCATAAATTAACAATTGAAACCACAACTATCAAAATTCCAATCATTCGAACCACTTGAGATTGATTTAAAATAAATCATTGAAGAAATTAAGTTAAAGAAGAATATATTAAAACTATGCGCTCATTCATCAACAACAAACATTCCAAAACAATCCCACTCTACAGGCTACATCAAAATTAACTGAAAAATACCGGATGCTATGTTTTAACAGGTACAAAAAAACCTTTATTATGCACAAGATTACATTTTCAGTAACTGCTTTGATTATCATTATCCAAATAAAATATATTAGTATATTACGAGAGATAGGATATCAGCAAATTTACCTAAGAAGACAAGTCCACAAACGCCTTGCAATAGTAAACAGATACTCACAACCCAACTGCCACTGGCACCAGTGAGAAATTAGTGTTACAGTGAATGTTGGTGGACTTGTCTTCTTAGATATGCCTTATCTCTCCTAATATACTAATTCCTGGCCTAGTGCCCTTTCCTAACCCATATAAAATATAACAATTCCTTGTAACTTTCTTGGAGTTAACAAGATTTATTTTTAGACATATTATTTGAAAAAGTATAAATCTTTTATAAGATCACTATTAAATTGTGTAGTAACTGAACAACCTACATCTTTTGACATGGCACATTTATAAAGGAGTTAAAAATTTCAACTAAGACATAAATTTGTGTAGTTAATTTTAAGACTATTTTCACTTCTCCCCTCAAGTTCATTAACATGAAGTAAATTGTGATGTAATTCATGTTTGGTCACACTAACGGCATTTCTATCAAAAAAAAGGAAAAAATAAGTGAAGGAATAAATGAAATGAGGACTACGAGAATTTACTTTTTAGATATTTACACATCATTAAGTCTTACTTTGGTAAATGATTGGGATTCTGTTAGTTTTGAATTTATATGTTCAATTTTACTATTGGCTAAGCTCTAAAATTAACCCTGTATTATTATACCTGTAATAATAAAGCAAAATAAATATAATTGAGCAAAGCCAATATAGAGCTAAAGCCACTACCCTCTAAGCCCTTTGTTGATTGTCGTTGAACATTGTCAAATTTTACTTTTAATATCAATCTTGATTTGAAAATATTTAAAATTTCTTATGGTAAATATATTCTGCTAATATGAATATGACAAGACTTGCTGCTAAAAAAAATATTATTTAAAATATCTTATAAATACAAGAAGCATCACAGCTACAGAACTAACAAATATAATGAAAAACTGTCAAATTATTGACAAGTTATAATAATTAATAACCCTACTTGTAATGCTTAAAACTATTAGATATTTAAAAATAAACTTGAACAATCATTAACCTATATTTTATAATTAATTACTAAGTGTCTGTCTTTTGGCATAGCATGGAATATTAATTTTTTGCGTTTTTATTAATTACTGGAGACAATACTTTAAAAAAATATACTTATAAATAAAATATCTACTATAACTAAAAGGCAAAGTGAATTAATTCATTTTTCAGATAAAAAAATAAACAACTAAAAAAATGGAAATTAAAATTTGACTAAACATTCTCTTTTTTATAGACCTTTGGAATTCTTGAGATAAAAAAGGGTTCATCAAATCCTAGTTGAACTATCAAACTTATCTCATACATTTCTAGTTGTTGGCTGCAGTCAACAAACATTACTTTTGATTATAGTATCAGTTACAAGTAAACAGAAACTGATACAAGACTACAATTTAATAGTTCCTAATACTATTGTACAAAAATTACATATTAAGAACTTATTAAATATCTATAAAAATTGATTGGGGATTAGAAATCCATTGAACAATGAAGGAATGAGTATTGATTATCAGTAAAATCACAAATAAATGTATAAAAATACAGAATTTTTAACATGTTGAGGAGTATGTAGATTTGATATTAAAAAATGAGGGGCAGCATTAATACATCCAAAATCAAGTTCAGCTTTATTGTCCCTTAATATTCACACCAGCTGTACAATACAGCAATTCTTCACCTTACGTACTCTTGGGACTCTACCTGCACAAGGTAGCATGGGAGAAGGGGCAAGTGGCTCATAAAAAGAGAGCTAAATACGACAATCAAATGTCAATAATGTCAGCTAGCAATCTAAGATGAGCTTTTTTGAGAAAAACTTTTCAACAGTTTTCTAAAAATTTTTTTATTTTCGGTAGTTTTTTAATTTTTTTTATTTGATTTACAGAAAATGTTATTCAAAATAACACAGTTAAATATAAAACTATGCTATTTTGATCCATTACAAAAAAAAGGAAGTAAGCATGATATAATAAATTTCAACCAATATCGTTAGTTCCAACTGTATCTAAGGTACTTTCAAGAATATTTGAACACCTTAGGAACAATTACCTGATACCTATTAATTCTAGGATTTTAGAACAGTACAATCACTTTATTTACTGTTTACAACAATTGTTACATTTCAGAAAAATAATTTTTTACAGAAAAAATTTAATAATAGAACATAAAATGTAGTTTTTTATCCATGTGGTGTTTTGGTTTATTATTTTTTTAGTTATTATTACTTAGCATATAAAGTTTTTAATCAGAAAATTACATTTTTGTTCTCTACAGTCAGTTTAAGGAATGCCCCCTACCAATCTACAAAGCATCATGAAGGACGTGTTAAGACACCCACACTCCTGAACAAGTTAATTAATTACCTTCCCGATTCTAATAGTAAAATTTGTACAAACTATAAGTCTTTATAAAGTTAATATTAATGAAAAAAAGGTACCGAGTTAGTTAATGCGATGTAAATGCAATTACTTATACGGAATGTGAACAAAACCACAACATTTATTAAAACATATAAGTTTCTTCAAAACATATATATTAAAAGAATTACATGTAAATACTAGAACTAAAAAAATAAAAATTACAAAAATAAGCAATTATAATTTATACTTTAAGAAAAAGAAAAAAAATAACGAACACAATAAAAAAGTATGTAACATCAATGGGAAATTTCTATATTACAATGATCTTAGTTTCAGTTTGTTTTCTTGGAACGGGGGATGGTATTGGGAGCAGACAGGTTGCTGAGATAGGTGATTACCATGCCTGCTGAAAACAAGGACCACACTAGAATTCCCCCGTCTACCTTGGAGAACACCGTGCGTAGCTGATCCAGTATCTCTAAAACAGCGGTAACAACAGTATGGTTATTTAATCATGTTATAACAAAAGACAAATTTATGTGTAGTCTTCAACTTGTCAATATTACTCAAAATACCCACTATCGACATAATGTCAGTAAAAATGGAACGAAAGGAAAGCAGCGTGCTTGGTTAGCTCTATATAAAAACACACACACAACACAAAAACAGATCTAGTTAGTGAAATAATTTGAAGCGACTGGCTCTTTCCTCAGTCAATAGACATCTGTATACACAGTCACATTTGAGGTAGGTGTGGTGTGGTAGTTAGTTTAATAATTTAACTACTATTCAAATATGGAGTGAATTTTAAATTACTTCCTTACTAATGTTCATAGAAAATTTACTTTCCTTGATTTGTATGAATTACCAAATTTCAATTTTTATATAAATCTACGTTATTTTGATAACATATAAACATAAACCTTATATACAATGTTTGTATTACTCAATGTTAGTGAATGTTAATTTTGTCAGGAATAGGAACTTAAGACAAGCTATTTGCACGTTTTAGAAACATATCATCTATAATCATTTTATGAAACAAGATAAAATACATCATAACAAATGGTTATTTATGTTTATCTATTAGTTGGAATAAACATCAATATGCAATTCCAACTAAATATATGTAATTACATATAGGTTGTAGATATGTATACATGTCTATAATTACACAGTAATTATAACTTTACAGGTAGCCAAATCAAATCCTAGTTGAACTATCAACTAGGATAGCTCAATACAACTGTAGGTGTAGGGGTGGGGGGGGGATGTCAGTACCACTGTGCGTGTATTGTCCTTATACTGTGGGAGGCAATAGGTAGTTTTTGCTATGACAGTATTGCATTAGAAAAACACCACAAAAGTTGGTTGTCCTACATCCAGAGTGGATAAATTGATGATCTGACAATGTGCTATTCGAGAAAACATTTTTACGGTGTCCAATGTGTGTATAGTATGGTGATGTCTTGAAAGAATGGGGTTGTTACTTTGACAAAAAATACTAGTAGTATTGGCGTTAAATTAATATATTCCAATTCACAACATATTTATCAGTTTTTATGGAGCAGGCAGTTCCTACTATGTACTAGGAGTGTGCGAGTAGCTCAAAATTCTAATTTAAAAAAAAAACTCAAAAAAATTAAGTAGAGTTTTGCCATATTTTTAAGAGTAAAACGCTATAATCAAGATAAAAGTTACATTTTAATAATAGATTATAAAGATAAGTATTTTATGTAGGCAACTTTATTTAAAGTATGATCATAATATCATATTTGTAACCGGGGATGTTCTCGCGATGTATTCAGATTCGTGATTCACGCACACCTGTCTCGATCGTACGGCCATGGTGATTACGGCGAAAAGAATTCCTGTTATTTATAAAGAAGGCACGTTCAAATAAGCTGTTCCAAATAGCCGCACTTCATACAAAACTTTACAACAAAAAATCAGTTATTGAACCGTTTTAAAACTTCGGTACATAACCTTTATCAACATTTGAAATTAACAGTTGCATTTATTTCAGGTCCATCCTTTAAAAATTCACGACTAAAACTATTCTAAGACTGACAATTTCGGACAGATTTAATTAGATAACGTTCAATCTATAACAGAAACTATTCATGGAACGTAAACTATTGAAATTGAAAAAAGTGTCAACTTTATACAACGAGTGAAGTACCGATCGTTGGCTCAGTGGGGATTCGAACCTTGGACCATGCCCTCCGCAGTCCGAAGTCTTATCCACTGAGCCACCTGCCCGAAACAGCTTCGTTCTGGCACCGTGACTAATAAAATAACGATTAATATAGCTATTACCAGTACATCACCGACTCAATAAGTCCCAATATAAATGTACTGCTAGCCATGGATTTGATTTGTTATCCATTTTGTTTTCAGTTTTTGTTGACATTTACACTAGAGATGGGAATTACAGTTACTTTTTCGATAACCTGTTATGTAATTCTATTATGTTCTGGTAACGTATTATAATAATCTGTTATTTTTGTAACCTGTTACTCTCAACGTGTTGCCGTTGACGTTCCAGATAGTTTTTCTGTTATGGCCTGACATTACTTAACGGTTCGCCTCATTATTCGTTGCAGCTGGTCTAGCTAATGTTCCAAGTTATCAAAGATTATGAAGATGAAGTTTTGCCTTATGTTACGTTACGATAATGAGTAACATGTGTTGCGGCTTTGCTTGACGTTACAGAGTTACCGCTCAAAGTTCTTTCGATAATTTAACTGTAACATGCAAGTCTTAAGTTTCAATCGTAGTTCAGTAGCAGTTCCGTTTATTTTCAGTACGCTATACTTACTCTCCATTACCATTATGCGTTACAGTTATACAACCTTATCATGCATCATGACTGGGAGTTACAAAAATAACCGAGTATTTCGTGTAACCAGTTAAAACTATAACATGTTACTTTGCTTTAACCATGTTATTTATTCTGTTTCGTTAAATAACGTCCATCTCTTGACAACTCAACTTGATACATGGAAGTATGAATAGTACGATGAAAACGAAAACAAGTTTAATCTTGACCAGTCGGCAGTTGTTATTGCTAGTTAATCAATTATTGACAATAAATTATTTTGTTTCTGTTAGTGGAAACAAAACATTGTATTGTAGTCAATGGTGAAATTGAGGTTAGCTGAAAAGAACATATTATTGTGTAACGACTACATTATGGATTAATAGGTTTAACTTTCAATTGAACAAACACATTACACAGTTTTATGAACTTTTGAAAAACACTTGTAAACATTAGTATCCAAAGTACCTGGGAAATATAATAAAAATAAAATAAAATGGATTTTAGTGACTCTTTCCACGTCTATTGCTGTATTCTTTATATATTAAGAAAATTAATTTAAGTTTATCAGTTTGATATGATTAAAGTTTATAAATAAATTTTCGCAGTAGAGTTAGCGATAAGGCTATTATATACTGTTTTTAGGGCCAGATTGCAATTTTTGTTTGATTTCAATGTTTTAAATTTTTACTCTGAATTTATTTTAAGCCTCCTTTTTTTAAGTTATGACAAATATTTTACATATTATTTTACAGTTTATTTAACATATATCTTTATGAATATTTATATTTAATCACTGATACAATCATTTCATAGATTCTAAAACAATTTTCCGATCTTTATTAATTATTAGCAAACTAAATAGTGTTAGAATGTATTGCTTTCTTCATTTCATTTTTGAAAATTAAGGGTTAAATACACGACTCGAAAAAAACTCGAACTCGAAATTATGTCTAAAAACTCGACTCGACTCCTAAAACTGCTACACGCACACCCCTATTATGTACCTAATTCATCAATACCCGCCCACCCCTAGGGTATGGTAGTTATTAGGACTCTAGGTCTAGGATTTAAATAAAGAAGAGGAAAGCAGCATACCAGATAAAATGGTAAACTGGAGACAGACACATTCACAACAACCAAATATTTCAAGCTCACTGGTCCCTTTTTCAGTCAAGACCGCTTTCATTGTATCTGTCTCAGTCTCATTATAATTTTGTTCAGTTATGCTGCTCTCTTCTTCGTTTATATTAATTAGGAACCTTAGAAACTTGGCTAGATACTAATACAGTCTATTCTACAGGTAATAATTCTGGACGCATTGCAATTCCAATGGAACTGTCATGCCACGGCAACAATGTCACAGCGTTTAAATTGAAGAAAATCAGTATTTGTTACAACCATCAATCTTATATTTATTTGCAGATAAAGAGCATAAATGATAAGACTGAATGCTAGCAAATGTCCTGTACACATTTCAGTAGTAGAACTCAAACAAATACAATGGTTAGATTTTGAATACAGGTTTTTGGAACTAGCTACTATATAGCATATTGACCAATATTTTTTGAAAGTCTAGTGTTAACAATACCAATGAATGAGTTTAAAATTTTAATATGTTCATCATACAAGTGAACATTAGAATACCTAATGACAGTTGTGGCACAATTAATGATAATAGAAAATAAAACAGGGCCAAGAATAGAACTTTGCAGTACGTCTCGAGTGATAGGAAGACTCTCGTTGCTGGATTTCACACACTCTGTCAACCAGAGAATTAAGACCTCACCTAATCAATGCATTCAACAGTTGTTAGTTAGCTGATAAGTATTGTACTATTTAATATTTGTAGATCTTGAAACACTGATCTTGGGTAAAAATGTTTTACAACTAAAGAAAGAGTACAACCATTGATTTTACTATATAAAGAGATACTCCATCCATATGGGAGAGTTGTGGCGAGGCCCCAAAACTGTTTTGAGGCCCCACGCTGCGCTGCGCATAGCCCTATTTCCTCTCTCTCTCGCACGCTCTTCCGTCTCTCTCTCTCTCACTTCCCTCCTCTTAACCCGCTCTCCCATTCTCCAGACAGCCGCCCCGCCCTCTCCTTCCTCAGGTCCCACACAAACAACATCCTGCTTAGATAATTGTTTACGTTATTCCATATGGCCAACGTTTATCCGGGTTCTCTGTTTTTATATTTGCTTGCATCTCTTTCGAATAATAAAGAATACTGTGTTGATACAATTACAGTAAAACTCAGTGTGACATTCATATTGAATAAAGAAATATTTATAACTGAATAAATTAAAACAGCATATTGATTTATGTGATTAACACACCGTGTATTTGTAAATAGACACACTTGAATAGACCGCTAACTTATCGGCAATGCTGGCGATAATTACTGCTGATTTAAGTAAACATTTTCATATTATATATCCCATCTGAAAAATCAAATTGAAACAATTATATATATATCGTATTAATGATAAGCATACACTTTCAAATTAGATAAATTAATCCTAAGTAGAAGAACAGGGACCTTTTTTTAATAACCAAACACTTCAACTCTAGAACTGTGGGGAGTAATATAGGCTATACATGTTTAAAAATTATTGTAATTTAATAGTAACAGAATATAAGCAGATATGTGCTTATTTTGTAGTATAAGTTTGGTGCTATTCGGAATCAGACCAGTGAAAATTCAAGTTATTTTTGGCGGATTGTGATATTTACGGAAATATTTCTATAGCACAGCTTGAGGTCTAAGTTGCATTTTTGAGCGGCCAAGACTGGCCAGACTACCTGAGATCGGTATTGCGCGCAACTCGAGTACTGGTTTGGGGCCTTCTTGGGACATCGCAATTAACACAGGTAGGATTGCGCGCAACTCGTTAATGGCCAGAGAGTGAGGTAGGCCTATTACACGATTTTCAGCAACGCGACTGAAGAACTGAATTGTGTGCGTGTATGTTTTTTCTTTTTCATTTTATGACTCCGCCACTATTTATGAAATCATCAATACAGCAAATATTTTCTCTTTATCTCCATCCCTTTATATGAAATAAAAAGAAAAAATGCCAATCCTGGTATAGACTAAAATAGGTTTACTTTACCTTCCGTCAAACAGTTCACAGCGTGTGATGGTGATAACAACTACATGTTTCGCCGTGAATACGGACGGCACCTTCAGGTTAAAGAAAACAAATAAGTCCAAGTGGTATGCGTCACAAATTAATTAAAAGTTAACAAACACAGTTCACACAAGAGGAAAACAACGAATATTAAAACTTTCGGTAGGCCTACCACACACATTTCACTGTCCACGGCGTGACTCGGAAGCAGATTTTAATATTGTGGTATTTATGACAAATAGTTCAATTTACTTTTAAATAAAAAGGATTATTCATTTATAGTTAAAAATACAACAATAATTATACAATGCAATATTGACAAGAAGCTTTAATTACTTGATAAAAAATGAATAATGATTTCAATAATATAAAGGGTTAATTCTAGTATTAAATGTCAACTATATGACAGATGATAAGTTAATGAATAATTAAATTGTTATAAATTATTTCTGATACTTCTAATAACGCATCCTCAGATGACTTTCCTTTGATAAAACCGAATTGACGTGGATTAAGAAAATTTAACTTAGATAAATAACTATGGAGTCTTTTAATCATTGTTTTTTTCAAAACCCTTAGAGAATACAGATAACAAGCTGATAGTTATTATGTTATCTAGTTTATAGAGTTATTGTCCTTCAAAATATGTACCATTGAACTTAACTTCAGGCTCTCAGGAAAAATGCCTTTGATAAAACTACTGTTTATTAAGTGAACTAAAACTGGTGCAATCTCATCAATTATATTTTTCAGTAAATGTACATTAATTTGGTCAGAGCCAGTTAATTTTTTATTTTTTAAAAGCTTAACGATACTCTTAATTTCATTTAAATCTGTTGGAGTTATAAGGAATGAATGTTGATAGTAAAGGTGGAAGGGTTTTATAATAATGTTCAATAATAATGGTTTTTTTGTAAAATTGATCACATTATTTAATTCATTAGTACATTTTGCAAAATAATTTTGAAAAACTGTCATATGGTCTTTTCGTAGAAATTTTATATAATTTTTTACGTCTCTCAAATTTATATAAAATGTTTGGTGTTATCCAGGGACTTAACAATTTAGCCTTTAACAATTTAGAACTACCACCATTTTTCTTGTTACTTCTAAATATACAATTACTTAAAATATCAATAAACTTATACACACAGTATTTACATCATTTTAGGTAATGTATAATGTTTTAACTAAACATCTGTAACACAATGTTATTTACATTGACAAAATAACAAAAAAAGTCCCCTAACATTTTTCATATTCACAAACCCCTAAGGCCTAAATAAAAGATCGCGATTCCTTTCCGTGTAAGACAAACCACAGCAAGGAATAATATCCCACTTTGACCCACTATCAAGGCCAATCGGCGACAGTTCCGGTTGGAGTGGCGACAGTAGGAGTAGACAAGTACTTCCGGATGAGCGTCTCGATAGAAAGAGAGAGAGAATGGGAGAATGAGAGGGAGTGATTAGTTCCTTTACTGCTCACAGGTTGTGCAACCGAACAGTCGAAACTGGAGGCAATTTCGACCTCTTTAACTTGATTGACGACAGGTTGCAGCATGGTCGCTCCCATTTTCCATGCCTCAATATTTAACATTGGATGGAACTATCTTCTATGTATAGTAAAATCAATGGTACAACTAACTGATGTTATATTTTAAAACTTACTTTTTATTTGTGGATTTACAGTTGATTTATGTGTGCTCTGAGGTAGCATTTCCATTCTTTGCAGATATTCTAAAAGGGGTTTATGATCCTTTGAAAACACTGGGAAATAATCACCTACTCTTTCTCTGGACCACCATATATCAGAATGTCTGAAAACAATGACAGTTACATTTTGAGAAATTCCAAATAATAATGGCATAGTAGTAATACTATGTAACTCTCTCACCGATGACTATACACTCATAAAACAATTCGAGAAAAACAAAGTTTTGTACACTTGTAGACACGACAAAAAAATTGGAAATCAGAACTTTAATTTGCTTATCTTAAACAATAAAATAGGTACAGATTTTTTTTTATTTTGAGTTTTACTTAAGACTCGACTGTGGATGAACGGTTGGTTGGTTGTACTGCAAATCTGAAGACACACTTCAGATATTAATAAATACACTAAAATTTTGATGTGATGGCCTTTTTTCTATACGATAGTAAACTCCATCAAAATTTGTTAAAATCAACCTTTTAGTTTCCATGTGCCAGCACTTTTATAAACTTAAGGTTATGTTAAAGAGCACTAGGGCAGGAATTATTATATTGGAGAGATAGGACATCAGTAAACTTACCTTAGAAGATAAGTCCACTAACACTATAGTAGTAGTAAACAAATACAAAAAGATCACATAAACACAAACTTTTTAATAAAAACAAAAAATCTGAGAAAATGTGAGGTTTTATGATCCTTTTGTATTTGTTTACTACAACTCTGGTGTTAGTGTACTTGTCTTCTAAGGTAAGTTTGCTGATGTCCTACTTCTGTTATAAACAGAAGGAATCTTTTGGACTTAAAAAAGAAAAATATTTATATTTAGCACACTTGTTGTTTCTACTAACATGTTAAAATATAACTCATACATTATATTACATATTTCTTTAAGCCTTTTCTTATTAAATTGAAAGTATCCCAAGTTCATAATTCATTATCTAAAGGTAGATAGGTAGGCTGAGACTGCATCTTTTCCATGCAACTCATGTTAATCAACAGAATACCAGCTATATGAAATAGTATGGATGTCATTCATTAGAGGCAGGGAAATGTGTTGTGGAAGAGAAGATAACTGATGCTAATGCAACATTAAGGTGGAGCTGAGAAACAATTTTATTTTACAAAATCTATCTTCAGTTCACCCACTATGATGGGGCTGTATGTGGTATATGGAAAGTCTAGGCCAATACCAGTGTGTGTCTGTTAAACAGCCTCTGTATGGGTGTTGGACTTAAAACATTGGCACCTGTTAGTTCAAAAATTAAGAAAGCTAGTGTCCATAATATAACTTATGCATTTAAACCACTCTAACTCAAATAACATTTATTAAATATTTGTATTGTTTTTAACCCTTTCCACGCGTATTACGGGATTTCTCGCAACGTTATATTTACGTAAAACGCGTATTACGGTATTTCTCGCATTTGAATATTTTGAGATAAATATTTAAATTTAAGTGATAAAACTATACTAACGTGTACGTAAATGGTTATTGAGATAATTTTGAAGACAACAGAAAGGATGACAACGTTTTTTGTCATCGTGACCTTCACGCACCGTCGCCATGGCAACCGAGCGGCCATTGTGCTGCTGCGCCGCGCGTATTACGGGATTTCTCGGACCACCCAGATGAGTGTTTTGAGTTATTTCACACAAAAAAAAAACATTCTAGGGATACTTGTAAGTGCTTGTATGTCATCTATATTAGTAAACTTGTAAATAATTATTATGATTACATATATATTTTAGCTTAATCTAATTTAATTTTTTTATAGATTTATGAGTAAATAAACAGAATAATTGTTCAACAATGGGAATTTTACAAATTGCTGTATATTAAATATTGATTTAAAAATACCAGTTTGGATTGTGTTTTCTTAACAGTTGTTGGCCTTATAACAAAATTCTAAATAGAACTTTAAACATTTTTAAAATATTTTTTTTAAATTTATGACACGTTTAAAAGAAATAGCAAATTTCTTATGTAGCGTGCAAAGGGTTAAGTTACCGTTGTGACCAGGTAGTATAGTGATAATGGTAGAGACTAGCTCTCAGGTACTTGGGAGGCTGATTTTTGAATGGATTGTGTTCTTGATCCATGAGAGCGAGAACTTCTTTTTGGTTGGTGAGGATCCTATAAGTGAGGGACATAAGCCATGGGTTTTGATGGTAAGTACCCAATGCAGCAAACCACATTTGCCAGTCCAGTCGTGGCTGATGGGGAGCTGAAAAATATAAAAATTCTTAATTTAGAATTGTTTGCGCATGAAATTTATTAATAGCAATGTAATAGTAAAAAGTTAAGTAAAAACAAAAACTAACATTGCAGGTGGCTAGAGACAGATTGCAGATCATATATGGCTCATCAACTGGACAATAATACTGAACACTAGCTAGTGCTACACCCTCAAACCCTTATCATTTATACCTAATTTTCAGGCTTTATGTACATGTAAAGGAAACTAAAACCAAGTTAAAAGGACTACCTGAATGGGCCAACAGAATTTAGCTCCTCTAACGTGAAGGTAGATTATGTTAAATTTTTGTTCAGAAAAAACATTAAAATTAATCTACTACTCTTTTATACATTCTCATTTATCATTTGGATTAATACTTTATGGTGGAACTTCTGTTAAAAACCTTAATGCTATTTTACTGTTACAAAAAGAGTCAATAAGAGTAATGTGTAAATTAAATTGGGATGTTTCTGTTAAAAACCATTTTAAAGACATGAGCATTATGACAGTCTATAGTCTATATATTTTCCAATTATTTTATATGTACATAAAAATGCAGATTCATTGCCAAAATTAGGCAATTATCATAATTATAAAACCCGTTCAAGTGACATTTTTTCTTATCCTCGTCACAGACTCTCTCTTTTTGAAAATAAACCTTCGTATTGTGGAGTAAAATTTTTTAATCATTTACCCACAGAAATTAAATGTATTAAAAACTATTTAAAATTTAAGAATGCTGCAAAAATATACTTAATAAATCTTTATATAGCATAAGTGAATATTTTAGTTAAGACTATTTATGTAATACAACTGTGACGCCATTCAAATGTACAAGTTGTACTGTTATGAATAAAGTGTTTTGATTGATTGATTGATTGACTCTTTCTGTTGCAGTGATAATTACTGGAGTGTTGCAGAGAGGTAAGTCTTTTGTAATAAATCCTTTAGCATTATACTAATTATTATATTGACCAAACAATGCACATATTTTATATAACTCATAATAATTTTAAAATATTATATGCAATAAAGACTTTTGAATTTGAATTTTGAACTGTGAAAGTAGCAATAGGTTGCAGCAACATGCTGGGCTGACTAGTCTGTTTAGGTTATCAGGTGACGACATCACTCGTTAGCCAGGTTTAGTAAACACCATTAAATTTAGATGGTACTTAGATTCTCCTATCCTATTCCTAACGTTCCCGTGGTTCAGAAGTCACATAAAGCCGTTGGTCCTCAGGTTAAGTGTTAGAGAGGGCTACTTAGCCCTAACTTCGCCTGGTAAAATAAGACTATCTTTAATTTTAACTTTAACTTTTCATATTCACACCTACACATTTTTCTGCTTTAATGCTTGTTTTTTTAAGGTAAAAAACTAATGAATTCTCTTAAAAACCACAACAGTTATTGTAAAATTAGTTAAATGTTGATCTTGTTTAAAACACTACAAGAACTGAAAACCAATTTGAAATGTGAGAGTTGTACAGAATTTTATAGTTAATACAAATGCATCAGTCACCAAAAAAAGATAAAGAAAAAACAAATTAAACCCACTTTAAAATGCAAAGTTTATACTTTTAACACGTTGAGTGCTGACGACCCGGTTCCGGGTCCCGCGTGGTCGAGCGCCGAGTGCGCGTGCCCCGGATCCGTGTCGCGCTGCAATGTTCTCTTATACTAGGCAGTGTGAGCTCAGCTCTTGTGGAGGGAGGACTGTATGTCGCCCGCTCCTTCAGTGCAACACGTGCTATATTTTGGTGTTCGTCGTTTCCGCCTAGCGATTTTTTGAGTTTTCTTATACACGTTATTGTTTTTATAGTATTTAGTGAGTAGTTGCTTATATTATATTTGTATATAGTTTATTTTTACTAGTGTTTTATATAGCTTATTATCATTTAGTGAAGTAATAGTGTTAATTTAAATAAAAATGGCTGATCGTAATGAAAGTGATGATGACCTTGGAAGTGACCGGAAACAGGAACAAATATTATTGGATGGCGTTGTAAATATTGTAAATATATAACAATTAGTTTTTAGTGAAATATAAAGTGTTTGTGACATTGTTTGGGTGCATTTTGAAAATGTTGCCATACATTTGCCTTCTTGGCGCATCCCCAGGAGCTGACGACCCGGATCCGACCCATGGATTTTTACTGACAGGGAATGAACAATAAACCATCCCACCGACTTCCTGATCTCAAATTAGCATCTGAAAACACTAATGCTGAGTAGTTTTTTTGTTTTTAACTTTCAGATATAGACGTGGTATAGGTCTAACATGTATAGCAGTCAACGTGTTAAGCTGTAGAAAAATGTTTAATTGGAAAAGATATCTTGTAGATTTATTTCACAATACTATTACACTGGAGAAACTTGTAAATAAAAATAAAAATAAAAACTCATAAGTTATGAATTCTGTTGAATTAAAACATATTTTTTATATTGATTCTGTAGTAATTAATTAAAAATAGCAAATGTATGTTAGAATTTTACTTAGTGATGGGTCAGTTCTACTTTTTTTAGGTTCTGGTTCGGTTCTTTACTGAAATCGGTTCTCAGTTCCTAGTTCTCGGTTCTGAGTACTTTTAGAGAAAGTCTCAGAAATTGTTTCTAATAACTTTACGCCAATGAATCGACAAATTATGTGGAATCAGTCAGTAAAAAAAGTGCATAGTATTTTGGCGATTTCTCCAATATTAAGTATAATACACCCTAAAAATCTATAAAATGACATACGATATTTCCAATAACTAGAGAATTAGTAACATTTTATTTATTCTCAGAGTATGATTGTTTAGACTTTTTGCACAAAAAAGTATTTAGCCTACTTTAAATTAAAAAAAGTATACAATTTAGTTAAATGGAATATAATGCTCAAATTAGTATGCAATTGAAATCTACCTTGAGGAAATTACAAAACTTATAAGCCTAGAGAAAATTTTAAAATAACCTGCCATTATAGGTCTGGCAGGTTTAGTAATAAAATTAATTGAAAAACAAATCACAACAATTGATTGAAATTACCACAACTACTTAAGAGGTTGATGTAATTGTAGTATGTCAAAAATAAACAGCAAAAACAAATAATAATATAATTAATTAAAAAAACTATTTATGTTAATTATTGAAAAAAAAACTATTTTTATTAACTATTGGTTCTTTTCTCAATTGGTGATAATACTGAATTAAGAAAATATAAATGCTACTCACATTCGTAAAAAGCTATACAGCCAATAATACCATAAATGTTTTTAGAAATTACAGTATACATTTTGTTTTACATTTAAGAAATAATAAACTATTTTGGGTCAGTAAATTTTAAGTCAATGCAATTTTTAACAAAATAATCCTTTTAACATTAATCCAATTTAAGACTTTGTAAAAAAAAGATATTAGAAATAAAATTAACTATTTTAAAGTAAAAATGCTAAAGACTCATTTTGTTTGGTTTCGATTCAATATTAATCTTAAAAATTTTCAATCCAATTCCCTAGGTTTTGTATGCATTGTTTTTTTCATTACATATCTAAATAAATAAACTCTAATAACTTAAGTTCATCATAAAAACCTTTTATTTTTCAAAATACACAATAAAACTAGAAGCATAATTAATTGCAGAATGTTAGATGAGTTGTAAACAGAATGGAATGTTTCCACAAGGTGTTTTTTATCAGGTAGGAAGTGATAAAAAAGGTCATGATAAAGTAAACAAGGTGGAGCTCAGGCATAAAGGATGACTGGACTCTGGACTGAGTGGCTTTAATTCACTGCCTTTGCATGTGAATTCCTATTCATTGATGTTATCTGTCTCTTTTCAGTGCTGATAAGAAAGTGGCCAGACTATGGGCTAATATTATCTCACTTAGATATTTGAATATTATCTCACTTAGATATTTTGTTTATTTCGTAGCCAAATCACCTACTGATAAAGACTGGCTTTCTACCAGCAGATATTTTCTGACAAGATATATTGTTTATCTTGTGGGATGTTGGTTGATTGTTCTGTTTATCAGCAAAAATAAGCAGCAAATATGAACACATCTGAAAGATTTCTGATATGAAAGCTATCTTCCCAATTAAATTTTCTAGAACCAAGATTTTCCCATCGGTTCCGGTTCTTTATCAATAACCGATAGAACCGAGAATTGACTTTAGGGACCGATACTTTTACTATCACAGTCCTCATTCTTCCTATTTAAAACTTAATTACAGACTCTCTTTTTACCGGCTGGTTAACTTTCAACTGGCCTTTTCTATAACCGGTTCCTTTTTCCAAAATAGTGACTTCTTTTTAACCGGCCATTTCAGTTATATTTGGCTGGAAATGGACGATGGCAAAGTTGATAAAATCCATGATTCATACAGACCTATTACAGTGTGGCAAGTTGACCTTTCCATACAATCAAATATATTTTCATAATGTATTGCCTCCGGACCACTGTCTAATTGTATTAGAGGTTTATATTACCTTAAATTCCATCAAGTGGCTTAAGACGTCGTCAGATGGCGACCGGTTTCGACTACTTCATGTAATCATTTTCAAGCCGAAAATACATAAAATATTCACTCTTGTGACAATCATTTTCAAGTAGAAAATACATAAAATATTCACTCTTGTGAGGTCATCGTGAGTCTTGAAAAATACATTTTCTTTAATCAATCTGCATATACCACTTTACGTGTATGGGTGGGCGAGTGGGTCAATATCACTGTACGTGTGGGTGGGTCAATACTACTGTACGTGAATGGGTGGGCAGGTGGGTCAATACCACTGTACGTGTATGGGTGAGCGGGTGGGTCAATACTACTTTAAAGGTATTATTCTCATAGTTCTTTCTTCATAAAGGTTTATATTGCAAACTAAGTAAAATGTCACAGAGGGTCAATTCCCATTAGCGTTGAAGGTTAAAACTGACATTCCAATGTTGATCACCCTTGTCTTAAACAACAAAAGAGAGTTCAAGACCTTCTTGTGTTATGTTTCCCATAAGTAGCGAATACAACAAAAAATGCGTGGGAGGATAGTAGTTGAACGAGTTAAGATGAGTGACTCGTGTAGATTGAAGCCTGTTACTGGAGGCATGGTGTTTTGTACATGGATTTGGTTAGCAAAAACTTTCTAAAAAATCTATCTCTTTTATTTAACTCACACGCTGCCAGAATTACCAGAATACTGGCCATAATGATATCTTTAGGTCGAAAAAGAAGAGTAAAGTCACCTTAGCCAAGCAAAAATATGTTGACTGCTAGTATTGTTTTGTAAACTTTGTAAAATTATTTTCTCCAATTTTTGTTATGATTAAGTAAGTGTTTCCGTCCCAGCAATAATTAAGGAGAAGCACGTATTGTTAGTAACCAATTTTAAGTGTAAATACAGTAAGTTATATTTTCTGACCAAACAGCCTGCTATATTAATAAATTTATATTTTTGGTATGTAACCATTAAACTTGATGTGCAAAATTACAGGTGTAGTAAATTTGTTATTAATTTTGATAATTCAATCAACTCATATCTTCTTACCGACAAATGGGAGACTCCTGTTAACTTCACCCGGCTTGTAGAGGAAATGGTATTCCAGCCAAGGTCCCTTCAGATCATTAGAGCCTTCAATAATGATCTCTGGACGACCTCCCACACCAGTCATGCGACGAAACAGTCCATAGGCATTGGTGAGGTGCAGGTGAGACAGCTTGGTATGCCATTCACGTACCAAAGGCAATACAGTTGTGTTTCCTCCAGGATGAAGTGTGGAAAACGGTACCTGATACATACAGTGACCAATTTCAGTGCAAAAATCGACATTTCTACCTACCTTGTACAGAAACTATTCTTGAAAAAAATACCCATTAACTGTCTGTCATCAACTAAACTTAAATTATTACACTCAGACCAAAAATCTTTATTGCACTGCCATCTACTATGAGATAAGGAGTAAAATATTACCAAGACATTTTAGGTTATATGTACGAATAAGAAAATATTTATTCCACAGTAAAAAATCAATTACAAAATAATAATTTTCAAACTTGGAATAACTTGTCATCATGTCAAGTAGAGATGGCAAGCACAAAATAAGTAAACATAAAAACTTATACTAGACAGTCTAAAATTAGCTAGTAAAACTTAGCGACCCACTGCAGTGTCATTAAACTACATATCCACTGCAAAACAACATGTAGTACAATGGAAACTATAATAAATGAAGTAGAAAATAGAATTAATTCCGTTTTGGTAATTTTAGTACTGAATGAAATTAGTCAAATTATGTGTGATGTTATTTGTTATTCTAGTGGTATATTAATAATATATGATGAATATATCAGAAACTTTATCTATTTATAAAATTATCAAAAGCTTAACTTAAAAACAGAAAATAAAAATGATTTTTCATCACAAAACTACATCCAATGAACTAGCCTCCCCAGAATGCAGCGCTAATTCTATGAATGCTAGCTGATCCATGCAAGGAGTACGGAGGGCAATCTGCAACTATGTGATTCATCATTTGGATATCTTATGCACAGTAAAACAACATATACTGTGCCAAGTTATTTCCAGTACCTAGTTATATATTAACCCTTTGTGCTCGATTTGGTAATTTATAGTTTGTCCTCGGTGCTCGAATGGCCAGCTCTACTGGTCAATGCCATTTCCTTGGCAACCGGGAGCTCGCATCGTATGTGTAATGTCCCCACAGCTCGAATGTCCAGCTGTACTGGCCAAGTCAAAATCCGGGTTATGCTCGCATGGCCAATACCACTGGCCGCTACAAACAAATTTTTTTTTCTAATACTGTATTTGATTAGAGTTGTCTGGTTAGTGCTGAACCCAATCGGGACATTCTTGAACTAAACAACCACATTTCATTCATAATTCTTTCCCGCCAAATACAGTCCTGACAGTAAGGTTGCTTAGCAACGGCTCGTAGGTCGACATTGTATTGTATTGTATTGTATATATTGTAAAACATGTACAAATCACTCAGGACTTCATATGGGCTCATGTTTTGATAAGTACCATTCAGTTAAAAAACTTAAAGATCAAACAAGTTTAATGTCCTATGTTATTTATTTATTTATTTATTTACCAACGGTTACACCATTTACAATAGTTTACAATATTAATTTTAGTTATACAATTGGTTATAGTTTTTACATAATTGTAAAGCCCTTTTTAACAATACTTTTATTTATATGATTTAGTATTATTCATTTACAAGTATGATTTCATAAATCTATGTATATCTTAGTGTTAGTAGCTTTCATTAAAAATTACTTTTAAATTGTCTTTTTATTGCCCTTTAAAACATTTAACAAAACTGTCCATTTAATCCAGTAGGCATTGACAACAAATACGAGTTGGGGAGGGAAGCAGAGGATAATGGCGGCCGTCCCGCCAGTGACGCTACGTCGGCCAGCTGTACTGGCCATTCGAGCGCCGAGGACAAATTATGACAAAACAAATCATAGCTGACTGCGACTGTATGTGGCCAGCTGTACTGACCTTTCGAGCACAAAGGGTTAAAACATCTGTTCAGAAAACATTTATTTAAGAATTCACTGTGAGGAAGATTATTCTACCAGCACAATTTATGGAATTGGAAATAAAAATCTTATTTTGTCCCATAAACATTTCTAATAAATTCACAAAGTTACCAAAAAGATATTGAACAGGAAATGTGCTTTATTTAAGTGAAAAGCACATTTCTTAATATGAGAGGTTTTCAGATTTCAATCAGTAGGCCTTTATTAGGAGAGACAGGGCATCAGCAAACTTACCTAAAAAGACCAACACACCTTGCAGTAGTAAACAAATATATAGCACAAATTTTCAGTGTCACTGGTACTTTCTTCAAGTGAATATAGATTCAGGTCTTCACAAGGTGTGTTGATGGACTTTTCTTCTTAGATAACTTTGCTAATGCCCTATCTCTCCTAAGTTGCTAATTCCTGGCCTAGTGCCTTTAACCTAACCTAAGATTTCCATCAAGCATCCTGGAGAGGAAAATATTGTTAAATGGGGAGTTCAAGATCTCTTTGAATTCTTTTTACAGAGCCTCTTTTTTGACCTATATCTACAGGATCTGTATTACACAGCACCTTGAGCCACGGCAAGGGAGTTATACAAGTACCATTTATAACTCTCATGACCCTATACAGTTAGGCATCTATTTCTTTTACATTAGCACTATATTGGGGGGGACATTGTTAATAGCAGCCTTAAGCTACTCATCCTCCTTAGGTAGTGCTAAACAAACAACAATCTCAGTAGCTATACTGTCACAAACTGTTAGTTATCTCCTAGCCATGCAGACATAGCTGAATGTATTGTGGCTTTCATAACTATGTGCAAAAATTTTAATGTCTTACATGTTTTTCAAGTAAATAATGCAATTTTACTAGAAGAATGTCAGATCTGTTTATCCAATCTTTTTTAGGAAGGGTATTTATACTTTCATATGAGAGTTATCTGTACATTAAATATTAAGTCTCAAATACTTTTTCACATAGTCAATAGTCATAATTCTTTATTCATAGATAGTACATCATGTATATTTGAACTGTGTCAAATAATCTTATTCAATAAAAATCTACTTAATATAAGATAATAATAATTTAACAAATCCAGCTTGTTATAATTTGTTAAAATACAACATCTACAAATTTGTGTTTTCAAACTCTTCCAATGAAAATAGAGAAAGGTCTAATAGAAAAATCTTTCTGTTTTGTCCTAAATATTTTTGTATTTTGCTCTAATCTAATTCGGTCAGGTATTTTTTTTTTTTTTTTTTTTTTGTGAAAATTTCATTGCTGCAAATGTAGTTGTCTTCTTAAAAAACATGATGTTATCGAAAATATTAAGTCCATAAATAGTCAATATTTTAAGGTGTTTAAATTTTGTAAATTTTGTTTTTACAGATTCTAAAAAATGCAATTTCGACATAATACGTATTGCTGTTTTTTGTGCTTTTAAAATTTGGTCAAGGTCCCCTTTTGTTGTAGCTGCACATAAACAATGCATATTCTATATGAGATTGAATGTGAGAGTAGTAAATTAATTTTAAAGTTTCCAAGCTAGACAGATTAGACATTTTCCTGATTGCAAATAAACCAGAATTGATTTTACCTAATACAAATTTGGTATGTTCATCCCATGTTAAACTGTTCTTCAATTTGGTGACAATTAACCCTTTTAGTGATATGCCGCTTGGCTTATGGATATACCCAAAAGTGCTAAGCAGTTTTGTGCAAAAATGTAGAGCTTTGGTAAAACGCTCATAGATTCGTTTTTTGTTGTCATATCTTCATACTTTTTGTTTTGTATTGTAACAAAATAAACAGAAAACAGCCCTATAACAAGAAAATAAGTACAAAAGTATTTTTTATTTTTGTTATAAAAACAAAAAATAAATAATTTTGTTTTTATTTTTATTATTTTCGTAATTAATTGTGAATAAAATGAGAGTGTCTGGATATTTTTGCTACTGTAAAGAGCATCTAATGAAGAACAAAGTTCATACATTTTCAGTTCATTTTTATAAAAAAATCAGGAGTATACAGGAAATATAAAAATATTTTATAAAACAAACTATTTATATCTATAATGCATTTCTGTTGAATAAAACGTTATACAACTGAACAACAAAAAGCACTCACAAACTTCACAAAACAAACAGACGAACATAACCTCAATCTTCCTTCGTGCGGAAAAAATATAAAGTCGATTGTCGGCAACTGAATGGCCATATATAGATTCTTTAATACCTTTTGAATAAAATGACATCCATAGCGGCCAGTAAAATAAACTAGTCTGTCGTATATATTTATATATATAAAATATGTATCGTCTACTACGTAGACGCTCACACTTTTAGACATAAATACAGCGTCTACTATGTAGATGCTGTAGAACTAAAGTGCTTAATTTCAATATTAGGATCTAAAGCCTGTTTACTCTGTTTTGTTGCAAAAACTTACAAATATACTTTTATCATAATTTAAATTTAATGGTTGCTTTCAAAGAATTGTGTAATAGAAGATAATTCAATTGTGGTCAAAACTTCTTTTCTTCTTCTGTCTTTGACAAAATGTTCAAGATAGAGTCATCAGCATAAAGACACAATTTTGACGATGGATCAAAATTTAGACATTTTTTCATGTGACTCAGATAAAAAAGAAAAAGGAGAGTTCCCAAGATAGAATCTTGGGGCACACCTTGATTAATCTGTTTTAGATCAGACTGAAATTTTAATTCATAATTTGTAGTTGTTGTGTGGTTTATTTGTAAAACATCATAGTAAACATCATTTTGTTGCATAACCAGTTACAGATTCTGAAATCTTGGACATTTAGCTGTTTTTCAATGTAGTCCCTGTCATGATCTATGCACTTATGGAGTCACTTCAGAAACTTTTTCAAACCTGCATCCAGAGACCAAAGAATAATATATACTGGCAATCACGCGGTACGGTTGTATCCGGCCGAGTCGCGTTCCACACATGAGTGGTGAGGATGACACAACATGAGTCACCCACTACCGAGCGCCACGGACTAAAAATTGCCTATCGTTCGGCAGGTTGCCTTTTATGTTTCTATGTATTAGTAGGCCTATTACTAAGAAACGATGCCCTATTGTGTTGCTTATGGTTGTAATAACAGTACATCGAGAAATAAAGTGGTAGGTATAACCTTCCACAGGTAAGTCATTTCATATAAAACTTCTAAATCAACATCTGTTACTATTAAAACTGTATTGCTTGGAATCATAATTTATTAAATAATCTTTATAAATTTAAATAGTATTTGATTTGTACTATCAATTGATCAGCTTTTGCCATTACTTACTATCACTTCTTGTAACTCAGCAATAAAACTAAATTTGAAAATAATTCATCCTTGCTAAGAAACATATTTTAACATTAGACCTCGATCTTTAATATTCTACCAACACATTCCAAAATATTTGTTTGTAAAGCCTGTGAAAGTATTATTCAGTACAAGTAAACGTCACATAACACAAATTTATTACAATATAAGCACAAAATGCACAAATATACTACAATACAAGCACAAAATGCACAAATATTATGGTGATCGATTTCGGTGAACCACGCTCACCTTCCTCAGACCAGAGGGATTCACAAAAGAATCATTCTTTTGTGAATCCCTCTGGTCTGAGGAAGGTGAGCGTGGTTCACCGAAATCGATCACCATAATATTTGTGCATTTTGTGCTTGTATTGTAGTATATTTGTGCATTTTGTGCTTATATTGTAATAAATTTGTGTTGTGTGACGTTTACTTGTACTGTATATGTACCAGCACGTATTATGCTAATTAAAAAACTATAAAGTATTATTAGATCCGAGTGTGTAAACAGTAATTTCACAAACAAACAAAAATGTAATAAATATGATGACATTAAAAGTATTGAGGCAATGTATTTGTAGGGACATTTTCAAAAACTGAAGCACTCACTTTATTCAGCAAGATCCGGACTACAACCACTTTATTTGCTTATAAAATCCATTCGTAACAGATACTTAACCATTAGACTCCATCACTTCAGCAAGTTGTACAACCAAGAAATACATAAACAATAAATTAGATTCCACTTAACAAAAGTAACTAAATTCTTAGGCAGTAAGTTAAGTAATTGATAATGATTTTAACAGTAATTGATTTGTAAACAATTGTTATTAATTTCAGTGATATTGTAAATAATTTGTTTGATATTTTTATGATTTTGTTATAACATTTATTAATACTGATGGTGAATTCTGAACAGCGAAATGAAATACCTTAAAATTTAATGGAACTAAGTAATATTGAGGTTAAGTGGTAGAGAGGACTCTATAGTCCTAACTTCGCCTCCAATAAAGCCATTTTTCATTTCATTTAATATGAACCTATTTCTGAATGAATTGGCTACTTTGTATTCGAGATGTTGATATATTGGTTGAATCCAGATGTAGAATAAATTTATTATATGTTCCTGCCTATTTTATTGTATAGTATAATGTTTGTTTGAGTTTGTAGATATGCATATAGATTATTATTATCATGTATAATTTTTCTTCATTTAGTATCTTTACAGTTTTTAGTTATATAAAAGCAGTATACAAAAATAAATAAAAACACACATACTTATTAAGATATAGTTTATTGTTATTTTTGTTGTTGTAATTTTGCTCTTTGCTTATTTTTTGTTGCATGGATACTAGGATTTTCTTTTAAATAAGCTTCCATTTCTTGAAATCTTTTATTTGTAGTTTTCATAAATTTTCTGTGATGGAACCCCTGGACAGACCTTACCTTAGATGCCCTAATTTTTTTTTTTTTTTTTTTTACAACATAATTTCTTTGATAAGGAATGTATTTACATTTGTTCATATAAAGTGTATTTTTTTGTTTTACTTTAATTGTTTGTTATATGCTCAATCTGGCTTTGCTTTTAATTCCATTTATATGCAAATTCTTGTTTAAATTCTGTTATGTTCGTATACTTGTTAGACAATAGACAATAGCTTTATTTTCATATTCACCAAAAACAGAATTGGTGTCAAGTATTACAATTTATAAAGTTTATGAGTCAAATAATAAAATTATTACATTAGTGTCAATAGGTAACAATGAGTACATAAGTGATCAAAAGTGTTTATATCTTGCACCTGCAATGTTTTTGAACTCTTCAATGGTGTAGATAGACTCTCTTACTAGCCAATTGAGTAAGTTCTTTTTTAGAGTCACTGGAGGGCAGGCCTTAAGATCTCTTGGAAACATATTAAAAAGCAGTGCTCCAGCATATGAAGGTTAGTTAGTTATAATTGTTGTGAAGTAAATAAATATTTGTTATTTCTCACTTTCTAAAACGACTTTCTTGAAATCACGAATGTTCCAAATGCATAAATCAACCAAAAATATACATTATACCCACAGTACAATTCTTCTGATTACTAAGGAAAAATAACATATTTTCGACCTTTAAACATTTCATTAATAAGAAAACTGTAGAAATAGAAATTTTTATTATATTACAGTCTTAAAAATAGTAGTCAACTAAATATAATTAAATTATTCAATAGAATACTAGTAGGTCGTATCCAGGCTTTACACTGTTAAGCATTTCTTATTTATATTGGAAAAATAGCCTATATTGCGTTTCTACTATAGTTGTTATGTAACAAAACCACTATTATATTATCACTCCAGAGAATAAAATGTAATTTTTTGATACTGATGTATCAGACTGCAAAATTGAGTTGCATCGGTACAGTCATGCGGTTCACAGCGCAGCGATTTAGACAGGTTAAACTCTTGTCTTTAAGCCAATCTAGTGGCCAAACAATACATTTTAGGAAAAAACGTAAAGAACAAAAATATTAAATTTAGATCTTTTCTGACAATACATTCGCGGGAAGTTTTCGCCTCACCAAATAATAAAAAATTTCCCAGCTGGTAAAATTTTTTATGTTCTGTATTTCAGAAAAAATTGTTTTTACAAAGTTTTAATTTAAAAAAAATAGGAATATAGTAAAAATAAAACTTAAAATACCTACTGTAGTCAAGCTATATTAATTCTATGCATAATTACAAAGTTTCATAATTTTATCTCAACGGCAACTTTTAACAACGGTAGAAATGAAACGCGGCGAATTAAAATTATGCCCGTGGCGGACAGTGGTTTCGTCATTTGAGAGCTATGAGTGCTGGTAAAACTGGCTTCAACTCTCGTAATTTGTTGTGCATAGGCATTGCCAGTTTGTTATTCTTTGGTCTCTGCCGGCATCATACCACTTTCCTACTGACTCGCGCAGGAAGAAATCGACAGCTGCGTTCAGCTCTTCATCGCTTGAGAAATTAATTCCTGCGAAGTGTTGTTATCAAGTTGGGGGCCAAATCAGGGCTATATAGAGGATATTTAATGATTTACCACCTGAATTTGGTGATGAGATCTGTTGTAGTTCGGGCGGGCCTTGTCATGATTGCAAATAAATGCCCTTTGTCAGCCAACCCCTTCTTTTGTTCCTATAGCCCAACAAAATTTTGTCTACGGTGGTCTTAGAGATGTCCTGTATGTGTTCTGCAATCTCTCACACAGTGCCTATCCGTAAACAAAAAGTTCCTCAACATTCGGTACTGTCTCCTCCGAAATGCAGCCAGTTTTGTTGTGCCTTGTTTGTTCAGCCTTCTGCAAACTACCAACACTACTTACGCATATTTTTTATGTCTATATACTTCACTCCATACACATTTGTCAACTGGTGATGGAATTCAAAAGTGGTTGTCCTCTTGAATCACAGAAATCTAATTAGAGGCCTCAATTCACTCTTGGCAGGAGCGTCAATTTTCCCTTCCATCATTACCGGATGCTAGATTAGATTAGATACACCGGGTTGTGGTCCTGTCACCAAGCCCACCGCGCCTAGACTCCATGGCACTTTGCGCCCGGAGCCCGACAACAGTGTCACAAGAGACCAGTCCCCCTTATGAAGGATGATTTCCCCGAGTGTAGCCCTTCTAATATCCTCTGGTTCCAGAAAAGCGGTACCGAGAGTCCTATGCCTAAGAGATGAGAGAGTTCCACAATGACAAAGGATGTGTATGGAGCTCTCCTCATCCTCCTCACAAAGCCTACATGTGGAGTCTTCTGTTAGGCCCATTATCTTCATATGTCTGTGAAGAAGATTATGTCCGGTCAGCATTCCCGTTGGACGAAGCCCAGTGAGGACCTCCATCACCGCCAATGGGGTTGTTCTAATTGTGCCTGTAATTCCCAGGCACGCCATTCTCTGACATCTGTCTAATGTTAGCCTTGCACTGTTCTGTGCCATGGCCGGCCACCAGATAACTGCCGCATAACATAAGGAGGACCCGAAGTACACTCGTGTATAGCCAGTAAACCATCTTTGGTTTAAGACCCCACGTTGTCCCAATGGCCCTCCGACAAGCCCAAAAAGCCATTCTGAACTTCCTGGCTTTCTCCTGAATGTGCTTGAGCCAGTTCAGTTTAGCATCCAGGATAAACCCCCAGATACTTAACCGACCCTGTAGCTCTTAGCTCCATATTTCCCATAGTGTATGCTAAGCCAAGACTGGACATAGTAGGGGTGGAGAAGCGAGGAACACAGCGCTGTTTTCAGATTTATGCTAGCTCGCTCTGTCACTGTGTGAGCTTGTTGAAGACCTTAATTTATAGACAACCTTCGTAATTTGTAGATTTTCTGTTCGTTCTTATTTTAAAATTAAGGTATTTCAATATTACTTACAAGACTATCAGAAAATATGAAGGCAGCTGCTATGATGTAAAATAGGGTTGAGATTATGGTAACCATCTTGGAGAAAAAGGATGAAGAAACTTGTGAAAATGCTGAGAAGAGAGCTTGAAGTGCCGCCCAAGCCAGGCACAGAGCTCCTAAACCCATGAGCAGAGGGAGACTCTTGCCCAAGACCTGATCAAACTCCTGTTTGGAAAATGCTGAAACAAACAAAAAAACGACTTTAAATCAATTGTGGAACAACATTAGATTTTTACATAAAATATTTTATTTTTCCAAAATATTAAAAAAGTAATCTTAATAGAGATTATCCATTATTTAGAAATTTTATTTCCCAACACAATGTTGTAGTTAGGCTTCTAAAAAATGTTCAAAAAATTGAGCACAAATATACTCTATCAGAACTCTATAAGCTTTAGAAGAGACCCACAATATTAACCTTTAATTGCTTATGATTTATTGACTTTGAAATTACCTAATTGAAGACAGCATGATTCAACTCTGGATTACTGTTAAAATAGTTTGACTAATAGAGAACAGAGGACTATTGTTATAAAATATAAAAATAAATCCAATTTGGTAGTTGAAAAGTTTTAATAGAAAGAACTTACAGCTGAAGATTTTTAAGTGGAGGTAGCTTAAATGCACTTAGATAGGAACAAACTAAAAAAACATAAGTTATGATGTTCGCCTTTGTTTAGGGCTTCATTAGAGAACACTGAAAATGGAAATTGCTACTAACTGAACTTTTTGTTAGTTTTCTCCTTTCAGTGTCCACTGAAAGTCCCAAACGGGAGCAAACTGTGAACTTTTTTATCATGTATCTATTTTCATTCAGACTAGAAAAAAACTTACAAATAGAGTTCAACATATGTATAGTTTGGGACTTTGGCATATCCTGTAAATCAATAACATGCTAGTTCTACACAAATATTGGGTAGATGGCAAATTTGTTACCATATGAAGATGATACAAATATTTCAATTATCAGTAGGACAATTCAAAACTAGGAAAATTTTCTTAGAAAAACTAAGAATAAAATAAAATCAAGGATTTTTTAGCAATGACTTACTTTTGAATAGTACAAAAACTAATTGTGTGCTTTTTTAAGTTAAGAATTAGTCTGCTGGGTAGTTGGACAGTCTTATCAAGAATCATGTGTTTGGTCATCATCAAAAGTAGGGATGGGTCGGTCTCTAAAGTCGGTTCTCGGTTCTATCGGTTATTGACAAAAGAACCGGAACCGAGAACCGATGGGAAAATTTCGGTTCTGCGGTTCCGGTTCTTGAAACCGTAAATGGGGACGATAGCTTTCATGTCAGAAATGTTTCAGGTGTGAAAAGTGCTGATAAACAAAACAATCAACTGACATCCTGCCACAAGATAAACAATATATCTTGTGTCAGAAAATATCTGCAGGTAGAAGGCCACTTCCTTATCAGTACATAATTTGGCCACGAGATAACAAAATATTTAAGTCTGAAAAAATTCAGCTATACCCTGACCACTTCTTTATCAGCAGGTGAAAGAGACAGATAACATCAATGAATAGGAATTCACATGCAAAGGCAGTGAATTAAAGCCATTCAGTTTTTGTTCAAGAGTCCAGTCTTCCTGAGCTCCACCCTTGTTTATCCCGACCCTTTCTTATCACTTCCTGCCTTTTTTTTTTTTTTATTAAACTCCATTCTGTTTACAACTCTAATTTTCTGAAATTAATTATGCTCTTAGTTTTATTGTGAATTTTGAAAAATAAAAGGTTTTTATGATGAACTAAGATACAGTGGAACCTGGCTAATTCGAACTTCTATAATTCGAATTTTTCTTTAATTTGAATTATTTGGTTGGTCCCTAGGATTTTGTATGTCAACAATGTTAAAATATTGTGGATATTTCGAACTTTTTGTTGGTTAATTCGAAGTTTTGATGTCAACAACATACAATTAAAGACGGTTTCTGGGCAGTTTAGACAGCGGCGGAGTGTCATTGTTCCGTCCCCTCATTAGCGCCGGACAGCTGCGTGCTATTTTCGTCTAAAACTTCCGCCTAGACGGGATGGTTGGGATGGCTACCTGCTACATAGTGTCCCAGGTCAGTGCCCTCCCACCCCCACCCCCCAGTTGTCTTGTGTCTATCACAGCGACAGTTTCGTCGGTTCAGTTGTCAATTGAATTTCTGACTGTCAAATCCGTGCCGTCCGGTTATGTTGTGCTTGTGTATCCTTGTTACTGTATGTTGTTAAGAGAAACTGTTTTTAGTTTGAACTTGTGTGTACTGTACTGTAGTGTGTGACTTATTCCAATGTCATCATCCAAAACTAAATTAACCTATAAATCGCTAACTTTGGCCGAAAAAGTAGCGGTGATTAGGGAGGTGGAGAAAGGCGTAAAGAAGAAAGCCGAGATCGCCAGAGACTTTGGTATCCCACCAAACACATTATCGACATTTTTAAAAAATAAAGACAAAATTTTGAGAAGTCAAAGTGAAAGTGGACAAGGACGAAAACGAGCGAGGGAACCGGACAACCCCGATGTGGACAGCTGTGTTTTGAAATGGTTTAAACAGGCGCGGGGCAAAAAAATTCCAGTAAGCGGCACCATTATGCGTGTTAAGGCTGAACAGTTTGCTAATGAATTGGATAAACATAATTTTAAAGCCAGCACAGGATGGTTGGATGGTTTTAAGGAGAGAAACAACATTTCCTTTAAATCAATTTGTGGAGAAAGTAGTGCAGTTAACAAGTGCGATGCAGATCAGTGGAAGAAAGACTTGCAAGAAATGATAGCAGACAGGGACCCTAAAGACATTTTTAACGTTGATGAGACTGGGCTTTTTTTTAAGTGCACCCCAAATAAAACCCTTGCATTTAAGGACGATAAGTGTCATGGCGGTAAACTAAGCAAGGAAAGAGTTACACTGCTTGTTGGAGCCAATATGGATGGAACAGAAAAACTTCCTCTCTTAATGATCGGAAAAGCGGCTAACCCCCGTTGTTTTAAAAATGTAAAAACAAAACCAGTACCCTATGAATCCAGTGCAAAAGCTTGGATGACCAGTGCACTTTTTGAAAAGTGGCTCTTGCAGCTTGACAAGAAGATTGGCAAACAAAAACAGACAATTATTCTCCTAATTGACAATTGCACTGCACACAACAGTATTCCACTTCTGGAGAATGTAAAAGTGCTCTATTTTCCACCAAATATGACGTCCGTTGTGCAGCCTATGGACCAGGGCATAATAAAAAATCTTAAACAATTCTACAGGAAATTGTTAGTGGAAAAGATTCTCACAGAGGAGAGAAATGCACTTAAAGTCAAACTTGACATTCTGCAAACTTCAAGAATGTGCAAGCAAGCTTGGGATCAGGTCACAGCTAAAACAATTAAGAACTGTTTCAAAAAAGCGGGTTTAAGTAAAGAAGAAAGTGAAAGTGTCGAGATTGAAGTTGCTGACAGTGACATTGTGAATGAACCGGTGCCAGCAGTCGATGGATGGGAGGAAATTGTGTCTGGTTCCATCACATTTGAAGACTTTGTCAATGTTGATGAAGCGGTTTGCGGTGAACTCAGTGACGCCGACATACTCGCGGAGGTAAACAATGCGAACCTCGCTGCAGACGACGACGCTGACGCATTTGGTGACGAGGATGCTGAACAACCAATCCCAACGGCGACAGAGGCTTCCAGTTATGTAAATAAACTAAGAATATTTTTTGAACACCAAAGCAATGTAAGTGATTCCATTTTTCAATCACTGGGTAATTTAGATTCATTTATTTTAGCAGAGAGAGTAAGGGCAATGAAACAACCTAAGATACGTGACTTTTTTAAAAATCAGTAAGTGAGAAATGACAGTACTGCCAATGTAACACTTTCGTTTTTATTGTATCTTTTGTAACTTTTTTTGTAAATAAGTATGTATGTTTTAGTTCTTTTGTACAGTAGCTCATGTTAATGTTTAATTTTATGTAAAATGGACACGTTTTAGTACTTTTTCTTGTAGCCTAAACTGTTTAACAATGCATTGCACTGTAACTAGGTACAATATAAGTTGTAATGCAGTACATACAATTCTTTGTTGTATTTATTGTTAATTATATTGTGGAATTTTACACGTTTTATTTGTTTTTTTTTATTTGTCATTACTGTAGTTTGTTCACATAAAGAACAACAGCACAGAAATGTTACACTATGTTAAATAAAATTATGTTTTGTCTTTAAACATAAGGTTTGAGTAATATTTTTGCCCTTTTTTGTATAATTGGAATTTTTGGATAATTCGAATTTTTGTTATGGTCCCGTCAGATTCGAATTATCCAAGTTCCACTGTATTAGTTTATTTATTCAGACTTGTAATGAAAAACAATGCATACAAATTGTAGGGAATTAGATTGAAAAATAAATTTTTAAGGTTAATATTGTGTCAAAACTAAACAAGATGAGTCTTTAGAATTTTTATTAAAATAGACAAATTTTATTTTAATTGTTTTTTTTTTTTTCTTTTTACAAAGTCTTAAATTGGATTAATGTTTTAAATTACATTGACTCAACATTTACTGACCCACAATAGTTTATTATTTCTTAAATGTAAAACAAAATGTATACTGTAATTTCTAAAAACATTTATGGTATAGTTTTTTTATGAATGTGAGTAGCATTTATATTTTCTTAGTTCAGTATTATCACCAATTAAGAAAAGAACCCAAAGTTAATAAAAATAGTATTTTTATTTTCAATAGTTAGTACAACTTTTTTAAATTAATTATATTTTTGTTTTTTCTGTTTATTTTTAACATACTACAACTACATCAACCTCTTAAATTTATTTGTGGTAATTTCAATCAATTGTTGTACTAACTAGTAACAATTGTGGTAAATTTAAATTTCATACTAATTTGAGTATATATTCCATTTAGCTAAATTGTATACTTGTTTAAATTTAAAGTAAATACTTTCTTTGTGCAAAAAATGTAAACAATCATACCCTGAGAATAAATAAAATGTTACCATTTCTCTAGTTATTGGAAATATTGTTCGTCATTTATAGGTTTTTCGGGTGATGCACTGTTTTTACTGACTGATTCCACATAATTTGTTGATTCACTGGCGTAAAGGTATTGGAAACATTTTCTGAGACTTTCTCAAACAATACTCAGAAACGAGAACCTATTTCAGTAAAGAACCGAACTAGAACCGAAAAAAAATGGAACCGACCCATCACTAATCAAGAGTCATGTCTACTTAGTATATGGGTGGTCTATTAAGATTTATGTATGTAAGGTGAGTGGTCACGTCCTAAGGAAACAAGAACATCAGTGCCTGTTAGAAGTATAGCACATATACAGACACAGAAATAAATGCAACTTACCAATTTTGGAATCCACCCAGCCATCAGGATGGAATTTGAGTGAGTAAAGAACACATGAGGCGTAGAATACAGTTCCATACACTGCAAGACTGAGGAGGTAGCTGAGTATCTTTAACAATTTAGATCCTTTCTCTTGTTCTATAAAGAAAAAAGGTACATAAATAAAACTACAAAGTAGCAATTTAGGAAGTAAGTTGTCCATCTAATGCAGCAAATTAAAATTAACTATACATTTTATGAGCATTAATTCTAAATCGTTAATAAATGTATATATAAATTTAATAAAAATAGGGCATCGAAAAACTTGCCTGAGGAGGAAAGTTCATTAAATAAAAATAAAAGGCTTATGAAACAATAACCCAGTCTGTTTTATATTCTTATAAGAAAATGATAAGATCATTCCTTTTTTGTTGAAAATAAGCGCTGTGGAAGGCTAGCAGCTCACTATAAATAATTATTCAAGACTAGACTCTATAAATAATTCTTTTTTATGTGAGTTTTTAACAACACTACTTGATAAAGTTGTCAGGTAATGATAATAATAATAATAATAATAATAATAATAATAATAATAATAATAATAATAATAATAATACATCTTTATTTGCCATTGGATAAATACAATCATAGACAATGTCAAATATACAGCAACAGGCCAAGTCATTAAAACATTAGATTAACAGTGAATCAAAATACAAAAATAAGCTTCAGTTGTATATCGTTAACATGTTACCCAAAAACAAATACATAAATCAATTACAATAAAATACGGCTAAAAGTTAATATTGTCAAGCATAAAAAATTCCTCTAAAGTGTAAAATGGATTTTCTAAACTCCAACAATAAAATTTGTTTAAAAATAGTTTTTGGTCGTATTTATTGATTAAAGGCAAGAGAAAGTTGTAAGTTTTCAAGCTTTGAACGACATGGCTATCAAGTGTTTTTGTAAGTCTGTAAAATTCTATTTTTGCATTATTTTTCTGTCTAGTATTGTGGCTATGTGTGTAAGATGTGAAGTTAAGTAGGTGAGGGTTTTTGAAAACATAATTCACTAAATCAAACAAATATAAATTAATAACGGTTGGTATTTTTAAGGATCTGAAGAGTGGTTTACAGTGTTCTGTTAAGCTAGATTCAGAAACTACTCTAACCGCTTTCTTTTGTAAGATTAAAATGTCTCGGATTCGTTTAGAGTTCCCAAAGAAAATTATGCCATATCTAAAGATGGACTGAAAATATGCGTAGTATGCTGTTTTTACATAACTAATTTTAACGCAATGTGTCAAACGTTTCAAAAGAAATATTACTCTAGATAGTCGGCATGCAATATAATCAATGTGTTGATTCCAGTTAAGGTTTTCATCAATGAGAACACCCAGAAATTTTACACAAGAAGAAAAATCGTTATTATTGATACATGTATCAACGGAATTGGACCTTAAGCTAAACAATACATTTTTGGTTTTGTCATTATTTAAAAGAAACCCATTCGCTTGAAACCACTCAGACGCATCTAGGATGGTATTTTGAGCTAATAATGTAATGTCAGCAAGATGTTTACCTGTATTAACAAAGGTAGAGTCGTCTGCATATAATATGGTTGTGGTTGATATACTTGAAGGTAAGTCGTTAATGCAGACTAGGAATAAGAAAGGTCCAAGAACGGACCCCTGTGGAACGCCATATTGCACGGTAATTTCATGGGACCACTCGTCATTGATAAACACTTTTTGTTTCCGATTGTTTAGATACGATTTAAAGAAGTTAAGGGGGGCACCTTTCACACCATAATAAGATAATTTATTTAAAAGATCATTATGTTCCACGCAATCGAACGCTCATCAATAACCTGTTATATTTGTAAATATTATGAGGTTAAAATATTTATTTATTTATTCACTTAGATAGGCTGCATATATTTATATCTTTTGTTTGTGGATTTTTCTTCCTTGAAAAGTTAAATAATTCTTTATCTCCCCTATTTTATTAAACTGTTCCTGGCCTAGTGCTCTAAAACCTAACCTCAAATTGAGTTCTATTATAAAAACTATTCCCTTCAAAATATAAAGTGTCTAAATAAAACTTGAATAAAACATTGAAATTTTGCTGAAAAAAAATGCCAAAGAAGTTTGTTAAAAGGAATATCAAATTTAACAATAAAAAGTTAAGAAATTTACTTCAAGGTGTTCTCACTACTAATTAATTGTAGTGTTAGTTTCAAGTGTTCTCACTACTCACTGTTGCTTCTTAAGGACTAGTTAATACAACTTACATTCTGTCACTGATTTGAATAGCCTTTTGATCAACTATTCTACGGACGTAAGTTACAATATTACATACTTACTTTTAACAAAGAAACGATCATCAAGAAGAGTTAGACAAAGAGTAAGAGTCAGAAAGTTGAAGAAATTGAAGTTGCCAGTAATGATGATGCACACTTGAAGAAATGCCTGCAAAAAAAGAACATGTAAGTAAGATAAACTATTTATAAAAGTTATTAAAAGTAAATTAATGTTTATTTAATTTCTTCTTTAGTTAACTGTCTACCTATAATTATCATTATACTAAATTTTTTGCTAAATAATCTTTACACTAATTCTTTCATAAGTATTGTTTGCGTTATTACCAACACAAAAAGGAAATTTAATTAATAAATTTAATTGATTTAAATTCAGTGAAATAAACTCCAGTCTAAAAACACACCACAAATATAAATGGTTTAAAATCAATACTAAAGAATGTATATATTCAGTTTAAATAACTATTCAAATTACTTAATTCAAACAGTTCAAATTACTTAATTCAACTCAAATTCAATATTACTTACTTGTATGTAAAATGCTACAGTCTTAACAGACTGCACAGGAAAGAAAAAGAGTGGTGGAATGAAGATCTCGCAGACATTGGCAAAAACAGTATTCAACTTGAGAAACCAAGCTGGTAGGTGAGAGCAATGCCAAGCAAGGGGGGCCGGCAGACACATTGACTCAAAGTGAACATTCAGTGCTGGAAATAATTATAACAGATTGGTTAATTTTCGATGGAATTTTTGTTTGTTACATTATTACATATTTATAACAACAGGTGTTGAGTTTAACGAGACGAGAATTTAATTTTTTCATTTTCATGTTAAGTAAATACAATAATTCAATCATCACTAAAGTTATGTTGACTGGTAACACTGAGAAGGGTGAACAGAGGTAATTTTCTCACAACAGCAGCGGACACCTCTGAGATTTTAGGCCGGAATACAGCACTGGTATATCAAAACATAAATTGCTCAAGAGGGGATGGAAGTATTTTAAGAGGGGTAGATACGTCTTGTCCCCTTCACCAGACCCGGCTGTCAATCTTAGAAGTGAATGTGAAGTAGGACTGGGGGGAGGGGGGAGGGAGGGAGAGGTTATAAAAGAAATTGTTTGTTCTTATATATTTCATAAATGCAAATTTCCTAAAATGTATATAGTTAGGAAATGTTATATAAGTCATAGAATACCACATAGTTTCATATGTTCATACCTGTAAGGCCCCACCACTGTGGGCAGCCACTGGTCAGTTTGACAATGCCCGAACTAAACATGAGACGGAACAGCAGCCAGCGAACAAGGAAGAAGGTAAGAGGCTCTGCAGGACCTTGTGGTGTAGGCTTGCGCTTAGTGCCAGGTTTGTAACGAAGGGGTGACACTAGAATGCAAAGGAACCCTGCTTCCAGCAATAGAATGTCCCTATTTAAAAAAGCACACATAAAATAAAAAAAAAATTAATAAAATATATTAAGCAAGATATGTTGTAAGCCTTAGAAACGAAAGAAACAAAATTCCATATGTTAAATTAATGTGTATGATATTCCATTCAATCAATGATGTAAAAAAAAGGTCTAGCATGAAGAATAAAACTTTTTTATTGTTAAGTCAAAAAATAACAACAAAATATATAAATATTTGATTTACCTTTGATTTAATTAAATATACCTGAAAAAGTCTAAATAACTGTCACCTCTTCTAACATCATACTAGAAGAGGTCTTGAATTTGCCTCCTACATCAAACATTGAATTCTTCTGTTAATGAATGTGATGAGCAACAATATAATGCAAAATGAATGTGGAATGGATAGTAATTTAAAGGAAATGTATACATTTTACATAAAGGAAAAAATATATTAAATTGTTCTACGCTTGTGCAAGGAAAATGTACTTGTCTCAGCTTGTCAAAAATCACCCATTCATTTATACTTACCTACAAAGGCATGTAAATTAAGTTTAGAAAGTGGACGGGATCTAGTCTGTCTCTAATACTTAGTTTCCTATGAATCCTATACACCTTATCCTAACATCATGAATATACTTTAAATACTAAATAGTATATTGGAGAGATAGAACATCAGCAAACTTACCTTAGAAGACAAGTTCACTAACACCAGAGTAGTAGTAACATATACAAAATAATCACATAATCACAAATTTTCTGTTCCACTGGCACTTTCTTCAGGTGAGTAGAGTACTTTGCTTCCACTTGTCTTCTAAGGTAAGTTTGCTGATGTCCTATCTCTCTTATATACTAATTCCTGGCCTAGTGCCCTTCAACCTAACCTTATACTACAAACTAAAACACATCAAAATTATATGAATAATAAATTATATCAAATTGTAAACTCTATTCAACAAAGCAATATAATTATGTACCAAGAATGGTGTCATTATAACAATATTCTAACTTGACTTAACTTGTTCTTCCAGAAACGTAATTCTATTAACTTAAAACTATACAAATTTAACAAAACTAAGTATTTTGTATATGAAATTTCAATGCTGTGTCTGAATACAGGAATTAAAAAATTTTCAACTAAGTATAAAACACTGCAATTAATTGTTTTAGTTTAATTAGATATTAATCTTG
>JAQJVL010000092.1:2269587-2517908 GCA_035578905.1 Stictocephala bisonia | reverse complement strand
TTCTTAATTTCACACTCTATCTTCCCATCCATTTTTTTCTCCATTCTTTTCCGAATCCACATTTCCATTGCCTCCAATTTCTTCTCAAATCGAATTTGGTAAAATGTTAACTTTTATTGTTTAACCCTAGATAGGTATCGTATGTAATTGTGGCGTTATGCTAGGTATTTTTTGTCTCTAAAATAGTTGTTTTATCATGGTGGATGTTTGTCCAAACAGCAGTACTTCAGTTACCCCTCCCTCTAGTGTAATGTATCAGTGCTGTGTCGTTTTTATTACATTTCAAGATTTAGAAAAATTCATCAAATTTACATACAATACCTAGAAGCGAAAAAATGAAATTTGTAACATAAGCTAACAAAATGTATGAACAATTGATCTTCAAATATTGTTTTTGTGTATTAGTGATCTTTATTAAACAATCATTAATATATCAACAGTGTTTATCAATTTTATGTTGAAGATGGATAGATTTGTTAAAAATAACACAATTTTAAACTAATATTTAAAGCTTTATTGGTGAGGCCTTTAGATAGCAAGGTTATCATCGTCAATATTTGTGATGTGTCTGACGATGATAGCCTTGCTATCGAAAGGCCTCACCAATAAAGTTTTAAATATTGGTTTAAAATTGATTTATTTTTAACAATTCCATGTGTTTATCAAGTATGTTGATTACGTAAAATTTACGTATCGATACCATTAGCATCATACTCTTATGAGATACTTATCTAGGGTTAGTTATGATATTGTTAGAGTAATACATTAATAGTGTCATTGTGAACATTCTAGAATTGATCGAGAAGAACGTTTATCTTTAGAGTTTATAAAAATTTGTGTCGAAAATAGAATCAAGAGCTTAAATCTTAGCTTAGGTATTACTAAATTGCTCGATATTTTCAAATTGTATGTTATTTATCTTGTATTTTAAGTACGTATATATTATTGTAATGACTACACACCTCTGTAATATTAAGTGATATTTATATCGATCTATGCACACAAATGATTATGGTTTTAAATGATGTAATTATAATACACAACTTATATCAATATACTAACCTACAGTATATGTGTAGTGCTAAGTTTGTAGGCTCACTGGAAAGATAAACAGCACATTTAAATTAGAAATTTGTTATTATTTTGGTATTTATTACAGTAGTTGATTGATTTCCTACCTGGATGTCGACGGATGTGACCCGTTCTAGACATACTCATTTACTAAACTTCAACTAAAGATTATATACCAACTCAAGTCAAACTTTAAATTTTTCTTTCATTGAAGGTTTAAAAAATTATATAAATCAACCTAAAGTTTTGAAATCTAGTTTTGCGATTTATTTCTGTCTGAAATGTTACAGAATTAAGGAGACGTATCACCAGGCTAAGTTTTAGAGGGGTCCCTCAGCTAGTTTTGCCTTGTAGAATAAGACCTATAATTTTACAAAAAAGTCTGCTTGTGTCCCTCAGTTCACCTGCTACAGACTTATGATCTATGTTACAGTTAAATGTAACTCACTAAAACAATCTTTCGAATATAACTATAAAATTTATTTTTATTCTGATTCGGAATTCTTGTTTCATTCATTAATTTAGCTGTTTAGTTGAGAAGATCCGTTCTTTTTACTATTTAGGATTGGTCGTTATAGCTAAATTTGTCCTATTTATGTATAGCTATTGTTTTTGTATGTTGATACACGTTATATTATATTTAAGACTATTATTATAAAAACTAGTGTAGCGTTTTAAACAAATGTGGTAATTGTTTGTCCATCTATTTTAAATTTATTTGATTCGTTTTACAATTAATTTTTGTACACAACGTTTCTGATTAACTATGATTAGGTAAAAATTAAATATGATATAAATCTGTAGATTTGCTTACAGTCCAGCTTGCACATCATAAACTTTGTCATTGATAGTTCACCTACTTATTTTTCATAAACATTTAATATTCTTTGGCCTACTTGTATAGTAGGACTCGAGTAACCGAATTAACCAATTAACCAATAGAATAGAATAGAATATTTCTTTATTGCACATATTCATAGAGAACAGAGCATGGTCATGTGTGTTTGTGTTACAATCAGTGTGCAAGTCAGTGTCTGTTAGTCAAAGGGCATTTGTCCTCCATTGAGTGAACTCCTGCATGGTGTAGTGTGGACACTCCAGCAGCCAGCTTCTTAAGGAAGATTTGAAGTTCTTCTCTGGAAGCTTTCTCAAGGATTCGGGCAGAGTGTTGTAGAATATCGCTCCTCTGTATGAGGGTTTTTTTTCGAACAGGCTTAGGTGATGTTGATTGAGGAGGAAGTTGCTCCTGTTTCTGGTACTATAGGGATAGTTATCGCCAGTTCTTGCTTGTCCTGTTTTTATTGCAAAGAGGATTGTTTCTTGGATGTAGATGTTTACAATAGTCAGGATTCCCAATTCCCTGAATGCTGTTCGACACGAGTCCAGTGGTCCTAGTTCTTTAAGAGTCCTGATAGCCCTCTTTTGGATAACAAGTACCCGTTGAAGGTTTGCGGTTGTCGTGCTTCCCCAAACTATCAGACCGTATCTCAAGTGGGATTCAAGCAGGGAGTGGTACGCTGTTAGAGCTGCTTGGTTGCTGCTGATTTGTTTCAGTCTCCGTACTGCGTAAAGGCTGCTGTTAAGTTTGTGACACAGTTGGTTTATATGGGGTTCCCAAGAGAGGTTTTGGTCTAAAATTAGTCCAAGGTATTTTCCTGATTCTATTGTATTGATTTCTGGGAGGCCCTGCAGGTGGTTTGGTCGAGTTGTGAAAATTAGTTGCTGGGTCTTTGAGTCATTTAAAACCAGATCGTTGAGGTAGCAGTATTGTTTCGCCAGGTTGTGTGCAATGAAACAGTCTATGTCCAGTTGTTCTTTATTCTTATTCGCTAAAATTAGAGCTGTGTCATCAGGGTACATTACTATTTCGCAATGGTCCTTAAGGTAGTCTGGGAAGTCATTTGTCACAAGAATGTACAGAACAAGTCCAAGTATGGAGCCTTGAGGCACTCCTCTGCTCACTGGTAGTTGTTCGGATTTTACTTTCATCGCAGTGTCGTTCTCCATATGAGTGATTTCGACTATCTGTTTTCTGTTGCTTAAATAGCTCTTAAACCATTCTAGTTCCTTGTCAGTGACTCCCAGATATTGCAGCTTTTGCAGAATTAGTTTGTGATCCAGACAGTCGAATGCTTTACTAAAATCCAAAAATATACTTGTAGCGATTTGTCCTTTTTCCAGCTTGTCAATTATGGTTTCTATTAGTTGAGCTGTTGCTGTTGAGGTGGATCTGTCTTTTATAAAACCATGTTGTCTAGATGTAAGTAGATTATGCTGTTTGAGATGGCCTAAAAGTCTATTTAGTACTACTCGCTCCAAAATTTTTGAAAAAGTTGAGATGAGGGAAATTGGTCTGTAACTGCTGGCTTCGTTTGCTGCTCCGCTTTTATATTTTGGGTAGATTTTTGAGAGTTTCAGATCACTGGGAAACTTTCCTTGAGAGAGTGATTTGTTGACAACGATTGTTAGTGGGGTAATGATTTCATATTTGCATTGTTTAATCAGTTTGGAAGAGATCTCATCCTCACCTGCTGATGTTTTTGGTTTTAATGAGTCAATAATTTTTCCAATTTCTGGTTCATCTGTTTCGGTGAAGATTAATTTTGGAATTTGAGGTGGGTTATTTAATTCTATTGTAGGTGCTGGTACTGCTCTATTTATATTTTTCGTAAGTGTTATATCAGCGATTGTAGCAAAGAAGTTGTTCAAATGATTGGCAATGATTTGAGGAGAGTCTGAGATGTCTTCATTTATTTTCAAACATTCCAGTAGATTTTTTGTTGATTTTTCTTTTCTTTCAGTATTTATAACTCTCCACAAGGCTTTCGATTTGTTGTCTGACTTTTCTATAAAGTCTGAGTTACACTGTTTTCGAAGTGTTTTGAGTTTTTGATCGTAGGCTTTTTTCTTCGAGCTGTTTCTTTTTTGTCTTCAGGATGACCAGTGATGAGTTCTCTGTTAAGTGCCTTAAGGTATAGTGAATTTAGAGTTTGGCTTTCATTGTCCCAAATATTTTTGGTGAAGTTTCTTTTATTCTTTGTGATCTTGAGGGGGCACGCTATGTTCATTGCATATTGAAGTATCCCATTAAATGCTTTGTATGCAGTTTCCACGTCCTTGGTGAGTATGACTTGTGACCAATCTTGTGCTTGAAGATGATGTCTTAGTTCTTGCACTGTTCGTGTGGTAAATTGTCTTCTCTTTGATTGGTTCAATGTTTGTTTTGTCATATCGGTAATAATAGTGCATAGCTGGACAGTGTGGTCCGAGAGGCCTGTTTTTTGCACTTTAGTAGTTATAGGTCTTCCTCTGTTGTTTATGCATATAAAATCTATGGAGGTCTGACTATGGCTAGTTATTCTAGTTGCGGGTAGTTGAATTCTGCTTAAGCCATAACTGATAAGCGTTTCGTCTAGAGTTCTTTTGTTGCAGCTGTCAACCAGGTTGTCTATGTTTATATCTCCCATCACTAGTATTAGGTCATTTATGTTTACAATTTTATCTAGTTCCGATGTTAAAAAGTCAATTGTGCTTTCCAAGTCGCTGCAAGGTGGCCTGTATACACTTAGTAGGTGAAGGAATTCTTGTTTCAACTCAATTTTCAGAAGAATGGTTTCAAATATAAGTTCTGATGTAGTTCCTGATATAGATGTTACTGTAATTTTGTTTTTCAGTGTTGAGTTTGCAAAACAGCCACTCCACCTTTTCGGTGTTGTTGTCTGGAAAAACCGCCTATGAGGCTGTAGCCAAGGATTCTTGTGTTTTCCAGCTTTTCACTGCTTAGACCATGTTCTGTCAGTATTATTAAGTCTGGGTTAGAGTTGTGCAAAAAATGTGTCAATCTGTCAATTTTGTTTTGAAGGCCATCGATATTTTGGTGAGCTATAGTGAGTTTTTGTAGTTTCTTTTGATTGTGTTCTGCCCTTATTGTTGCTTCAACTATGTCATCATGTCCTTCATCTTGAGTTTTTCTAAAAAAGATTGTTGGCTTAAGGTCTGTCGTTCGGATTGTGAGGGAGCCTGACTGGGTGATATCACATTGGTTGTTGGAGTAACTGTTATAGTATGATTGCTGTGACTGCTATCTAATGTTTTGTTGAAGTTTGATGAGATTTCTCCAATGTATTTGTCAAAAAAGTCTGTGTATGATTCATTGCTTTTAAGCATTCTTGCTGTTATAGGCGGGCCATTTTGTACTTTAAAAATACCGAAGACTCTATCTTTATTAGTGTTTTCTATCAAGGGACTGTGTGGTCTCAACCCTGGAACTTGTTTAGCTTTACATCCTGGTGATTTTTCTGAACTGGGAATGGGAGTTATTTTACTTGTGTTTTCTGTTTGGCTTGGGGGGGTTTTGTCCTGACCTTCTTTTGACCATTTGCAGTGAGATGCTGAAATGATTTTTCCTGTTGTTTTCAGAGGGTTTATTCTTGTTCAGAGGTTGGGATATTTTCCATTTTTTAGTATTAGATTTGGTGGAGCTTTTTGAACCAGATTCTCAGTTTAAATAAAGATTAGAAAATCTTATTCAATTATAATTTACACAGTTAAAAACCATTAAAAAGTGAATTAAAATACCTCATTGCAGAAACCTTATTATATAATCTGCAATAAACTGTAATTATGTTCAATTTTTAATTCACATTTGTCCCATGACTTGTTGAGGATTCTTTTTTAACAGTTCATAACAAAACAAAAAGCCTTAATTTCTATGCCATGTCAAGTATTTAAAATATCAATAAGGTAATAAATACAATCGTGAACAAACGTTTGGTAGCGGCTGTGTAGTATTGTGAAATGCTGTCCAGGCTCACTAGAATCCTGCTTTAGCTCGTTTGAGGCTAAGTTTGTTAAAACATTTGGAAAATTTATCAACCTTTTTAGCTCATCATACTGTGACTGACTTTTATTTTTTAACAGAGCGCTTCATGACCATACTGGTTCAGTATAAGAGTATTCAGTATAAGAGTATAAGAGCATACTGGTATTGGTATAAGAGTTATGAAATATACTTTTTGCTCAAAAGATTCGTATGTTTTCCTATACTTAAACATTTCCACTCAATTATTTTTTTACTTGTTTGTCCTCTTAGCTCGTAATATTATGACGTATTATCAGTAGTAAGAAGCGGTTCAGTATTTGTGAGGTTTATGCAATAATTAAAATGTTATAAAATGATTTTAAGCACTTAAATGTATATATTATGTGATAGAATGGAAAGAAAACAAGAGTTAACTAAAAAGTTTTTTCTAACATGGTATGATATCGTTCAAATATTATATATCACCATCACCACCATTTACAGTTTGGCCTACTTGTACAACACTGTCACTTTCTTAGATATTTTCTAATGTTGGAATAATTATTTCATCATTACTAACACCTTCATCTTCACTTGATTCACCATATGATAAATCACGTTGTTATTACTTCAGCATCCGTAAGATTTGGACTACTATGAGCCGACATTTTTACACTAATGTCAAGTGTCAACTAACGAAACATCGAACTGAAGGTTAGAATAAACAAGAAAGAATAACAATAACATCACGTGACATTCCACTTCCTATGACGACCGATTGTAGTTCATTTAGTTTCCGCATGATAGCAGTACGAATTGGGAACATCGATAACCAAACAACCAAACGAAACTTGCGTCATTGCCGTGTCGGATGCTGTCCGACATACGAGTGGAACGGCTGAATTACGATCTCGGACAGCGTTTGTGATCCTATGATAATTGTTCTAGCATAGCAAACGGGCTTAACAACCTAATTTTTTTAATGGCAGGTTTGTATGGTGCTCTACGATTAAACTCACACTCAACTAATTAAGCACCATTTCTATAATGTTGCATATTAGCATCAACTATATAGTTTCAGTCAGTCATCTATTCATAGTAATAATATATTTTCATTCATAAATGGACAAATGCTAATCACATCAAATCTAGTTTTGAAGACATGTAGACAAACAATTTGTAGGAAATATACCTACCAAAAATATTTTTACAGAATTAACGTGTTATTAAAAATTGTAAGTACGCATAAGTAGTAATAATTAGTACTTGTATAAATATTTTTTTCTTTGTTGCATGAAGTCAATAAGAAATTGATCAAATTCAAATCAATACCAAAATTTAACCAATTTATAAATGTAATCAGTTTTGCTTTCTGTATTTCCTTTAACTTTTTTAGAACTGTATAAAAATAAGACTTAATTGTCAAATAATCTTTGAAGTCATAGCTGTAATTTGAAGCAGAGGAATGAGAATGAAATTTAAAATTAATGTATCAATTATTCCACGCTGTCAGTGTGGAGCGGATAGGCAACATTGAACAACCTCTGGATCTGCGATGTAAAGATCTGCATGTTAAGCATTTGTATGTTATTATTCAATATGTTAAGGGCAGATGTATGTTATACATAGTGAAAGGGGGTGAACAATTCTTTGGCTATAGATGAATACAAAAACTACAGATTTCTATGCAGCATTACTATTTATCAAGAAACTTGGGTTAGAATTTAAAGAAACTCAAGCACAAAATTTCAATGTTACCTCTCAAATGTAGAGGTCATAAGTTCAAAAACGCTAATGTGAGGAAAAGTATTTGGGGTTATTTTTTATGGTGGTATTATATTTTAAAATGTTATTTTAACTTAAAAGAGGGAGGATTGTATCTACCTTTTTGTCTTTCACTAATCAACATCGGTATCATAAATTTGTTAATATTTTTCGATTGTTGATTAAAAAGAAAGAAACCTTTTCTTTCAGCTATCGAAATTCTGTTTAAATAAATTTATTAATTTTAAAACTAGCTTCCCGCTGTTTTTAACTTTCCAGCCAAATTCTCATCTAAAATAATATAAATAAGTTTAGAATATCTTTCCAACAAACAAGTGCTCTTTATCATTTTATATACTGTAAAGTACATTGTGTAGTTGTACTGTTAGTGTCTTATTTATTAATTTTTAGTTCAAAATGTAAACAGATATCTATTTGTAAATATTTTTATACATATGCTAAATGTACATTATTGGTTTTAGCTTTTAATATAATGTATTAAAATAGCAGTTTGCCAGATATATATTAAAATGGAAAATTTATCAAATTTTTGAGTTTTTTTTTGTAGAAATTTTACTAACCAAGGGTATTAAAATTGATCATGCTGACCAAAGTATATATTGAAAGGTTCTTCCATAAACAAGTCATCTTCAACACATTAAGGTGGTGCGGCTGGTGTTAGAGAGGGACAACTGAATTTTGATATGCAGCGCTGGCTGTACCTCGAGAGCATGAATTAATATTACACACACACACTCTCAACCCTCTCTAATGTTTTGTTGAGTTTAAGGTAGACATGGTGCTTTCATTACTGAATGCATTACTTTTGGACATATTGCACACTCGACTAAAAAACAATACAAATTTTACGCTGTTCGCTTTTGTCCCTGTGAAACAGTGTTATTAATCTTGTGTTTTTATTAAGTTTGGACTCTGGCTAAATGAAACAATATTTAGTTTTGTCTCAATAAACTTTTGACCTAGTCAGATTGCAATAGAAGAATTTTTAAATACCTGACTTATTCTGACACGATTCTGTACCCTATGTAACTTATAGGTTTTTATTTTATTTTTTTATTTATTTTTTTTTTAACTTCACTCGCCAGTTGACATGGGCCTATAGGCCTGTGCGTCAACTTTATTCAACGAGTGAAGTACCGACCGTTGGCTTAGTTGGGATTCGAACCTTGGACCTTGCCCTCCGCAGTCCGAAGCCTTAGCCACTGAACCACTACGCCGGCATATCAGTATTTACTTTTATAAATAAGCATGACACCATTACTGTACTCAACAGGTATGTAAGTAAAGAATTTGATTGATTTATTAATATCAGAGAATGCAAATTGAGAAATTTAAATCCTATCCGGCTCGTAAAAGTATGAATCAGAACGTATCAAATTCTAATCAGAAAGAAGAAAATGTATAGATCAGAACGATCTTCGATTTTATTTGTAATATGGTCAAGCAGTTTTAAGACATTGTCTCGATTTCAGCATTGAATGGTTCTTGATTGGAAGTGTTGTAATAATTCAATAAAAATCTTTATGTAAAAAATATTAAATTACTTATTTTCATATAGTTAATTAGTGTATTAGGAGAGATACGGCATCAACAAACTTACACAAGAAGACAAGTCCGTTAACACTTCTTGTATTAACAAAGGAGAGAAAGTTTAATGGTAATAAACTTTAAACGGAATGGGTGAGAGGATATAGATGTTCCTTCGTACCACTACCGAGAAGACTTAACATTTCATAAAAATGTGTTCATTTATATTTCACGAGAATAACGAAGGTGTAATAAAAGACAAACTCTATTTACTTAATAAAACATGTATTTATTTTTTTCCATTCACCTTTCAAATTTTTCATCATATAGGTTAATAGAAGAAATCTCTGTCGTACACCAACCCTTTAGGCAGGGAGGTGCCCCCTATTGATTTCTCTCTTTGGAAGGCAAAACAAAAAAATTTTGCTAACCAGTAGATCAGTTCAACAACACTCAACAGACTGATGCCCAAGAATAAGCCTGCCGTACCGCCAATACTTACTGGAACAAATTGTTTTTTGTTGTAGCAAATTGCACTCTCTTAGTTTTAGAGCTTTTTGTGAAAATTGGTAACAGAGTAATTAAAACATGTAAACCTCTGTGTATATATCTTTATAAGAAATTTAGAACTGGTACATTTACTAATGTTTCTATTTAATAATTACCTTTGAATCAGTATTAATCCAAACCTGTTTATTAGTTAAACATAACCTAGAAGACTTGACTTCTAATATATGAATAAAAATTCAGTAAAATAAATCAATTCATATGCATTTCCTCGTCTTCTTGTCCAACGATCAAAAGTAACTAATTAAATCGTTCTTTTGCAATAAAACTCATAAAAATATCAAGTTATATTTTTCTTAGCCTTCTTGATAACCCTATTAGCATATATATGCTGATTAATTACACACACACACACACACACACACACACACACACACACACACACACACACACACACACACACACACACACACACACACACACACACACACACACACACACACACACACACACACACACACACACACACGCACGCACGCACGCACACACAGACAGACACACACAGACACACACACGCACGCACGCACACACATACACACACACACACTTTTCGTCATATTGTGTGTGCTGTGTGTGTATTTCAGGAATTCTCAATGACATCTGAATGATTCCACGTGGTTTCTAGATGTCATTGAGGACTTGAAGTGTAAAACCGCCATTTTCAGACTAATTTGTCATTTTTAAGGCCAGATTTATGGACAAGTATTACATTAACAAATACTTTCAATACAGAGTATGTAACTCACTTTATATGATATAAAATTATGACAAACATTTATGATTTTTAAGACATCCTAGTATCACATCCCTTTGGCAAGAGATGCTCTTAGGTCTTGCAATTGCTTGAAAACGTTATTATAAATATAATCAAATACAGTTTTACAGAATTATTGTTGTACATATATAAACAAATATTTCAAAACTATTTAACCATTCAATATATATTAAACTGTATAATTTTATCACTTAAGATTTTTGCTAACAACCAAATGTCATAGCTTTGTCTTTTGCAAAAAATTGTGCGTCTTTTGATTAAACAATTTTTTGAAGTCATTTATGATGAGGAAACTTCCTGATATTTGGAAGGTTAAATAAACCAATGCGAGTAATTGTAGCTTAGTTTAAAAGTGTATATTTTAAATTTTACCATGTGGTTTGACAATTATTTTTAAATAAGTAGTTATTGATTTGAATTCTGCTTTGGAAGTAAATGGAGGAAAATACAATGTAAGAAAACCAGCATAATTTCAGCTTAGTATAAGGAGATACTACCTAATAGATCCACCCAACCAAAGGTCACGTCCCTCTGGTAGTAGACTGCTCCCCCGTATTTGTAGTAGAGATCAAGAAAGCCGAAGGTCTCAAGGGCTCGCTGCTGTGTGTCCATCGTGATGTCCGAATCATCATCAAAATAGCTCTCGTGACATGTGGGCAAGCAACGTGTGCAGTTGAGGGCCCGAGTTGTCTCAAACTCATCAAACCCCTTTAGATCTTGATCAGCTGGAGGGCGGTAGAATTTAACATCAGCTAAAATAAAATAAGGAGAGTTTCTATTAGATTTATATTTTCAACAGATATATAAAATAGATTTGCTTTTTACATCATACAATCGCATGGGAAGAATTGGAAGTCGAGTGATCTTTTTCAACATTTATTTCAACTCTGACAATTAGAATTAAATCAATTAGCACAGAGTCATGAATATAACCATAAGCTGACATTGACGACCAGCTATGACTTTTTTACAAAGTTAGCAAAAAAGTATAATACAGAATATGCATGTGGAGATGCTTGATTCATACTCTTGAGTCTTAATCAAGTCATGAAGTGTCAGCGAGAAAAAATGTGGTAAAACCTCTACAAATTAAACCAGTGTTGGTTGTGTGAAAAATGAGCCACTTTCTTAGCTGCGGTTGCTTTAAGAGGGTCATGGATATGGATAATATGACTTGATCATTTTGTGCCCAATTGAGACTTTGTTATGGCTATATAATTTAGTTATTATTTATTTATTTAAAAAATAACATGAATGATTATAATTAGGTTGTTTACTGGATATCAGCTAACAAAGAACACTTAAGTTAATTATTTTGACAAGTTAGAGGTAAAGGAAATAAGAAAAAAATAAGGACATAATTAAAATAAATATATATCTACATTTTTTTTAGTGACAATATGTTGAACAATGTTCTGAAATTAAAACATTTGGATCAAATGGAAACAAAATCAGCAATGAAACAAAATATCTTGCTAAAATAGCATTTAATTTAAAAACCTATTTTGATTATTTGGTGTTTTTATTGTACTCCATTATTGTAAATGTTATTTCAATTAATTAGTATTTACTCAATCCAAGATTTTATACTAAAATAAATAAATTACACATTTTGCTTACAATTTCCATGTAGTAAAAAAAACTAAAGAAGACCTTAATAAGCTACTTACGAATCATAATTAAAGCACTGTAGATTTGTACTTACATCCATGATTAGCAATACACCGTAGTTGTATTGCATTACACACAGGCACTCTGTTGTCTGAAACATTACATACTAACTTTGAGACTTTTTTAAGATTTGGTTGTACAAAGTATAAATACATGCTGGTTTTATTTATTTTCAGGCACCAATCATCAAGATATGGCTGAATATAGATTTCGAATGAGTGTAGATGAGCGAATGTAGTCATTCTTATAAACTATTACCACTATTCCTTAGAGAGTGTAATTTATTAATAGCAAAATGACAAATGAACCAATCCCTCTAAAAATCTGTAGTGACTGATTGGGATTGAACTGAAAACCTTTTGCTTATGATGGTTGATTAATTTATTTACAAATAATTACTTCTTTTTTGCTAGTTGCTATCAACATTTGCAAATATTTTTGCAGAAATGTACCATTGTTAGTGTGAATAGAATGATAATTTACAAATCTATTATCTCTGCAATCTAAGTGTGTCAAGGGTGAAAAACAGGCTAGGGGTGGCACAGCTGTAACCCAGCTACATGGGGATAAAGTGTTTGGGAGATTGTAGGCGATAGGTTGGTCCTTTAATACCGACATGGCGTCCGCTTGGTGGTTGCTATCGGCGTGGACACTACTAGAGAAGTCTGGGGTGTCCATGTTGGGTGGTAATCTTTGTGCGGATATTGTGTGGGGGAGATAACTGAGTATCAGGCTTGTCAATTAGCTGAAAATCAGACCAGCACTATGTGGTTCGGATTCCACGTAAAGCTGTAGGTCCCTTAGTTGCCCTGGCTGTTGGGCTATTAATAAATTGCCCTTTCTGAGGAACAGTTGAACTCAGTTAGTAACCAGACTACACTCATCCTACACTCATATAACTATTCATATTCGCCTTAAAATAGCAACAACGTGTCGGCGTCTCATATGTAAGAATGTAAGAGACAATCTGATATACATGTATAGCCAACTAATCAGACACGTTGTCAGCCTGAAACATTTCAAATGAAAATACTAACTCGGAGTAAAATTAAAGTCTGTCGTCATGGGTATTTTAAATTTTACTATATCTTAATTAGAAACAGTTGTGGTCAGCCATCAATTATTTGAATATATTAAATTAATTACTGTCATATGTTGATTGGGTAAGGGGTTTCAATATCTACTGTACCTGAGAATTTATTATTAAACTTGGTGAATTAGTAGTTTATAGTTTCTACTAACACGTAAATATGGTAAAAAACTATTGAATTAGCATTCAAGATATTGAAACATTCAAGAAAAAATTGTATACATTTTTAACAAAGAATGCAAAGTAAAAATATTACAATACTTAATAATGACATTGAGACGAAACCAGAACGTAGGACAAGAAAAATATAAATACACATGTGCTTGGATGTATGTATTTTAAAATATATTTCTTAAGTTCATTCTATTATTAATTTTATGAGAATTTTTAAAATTTATCATTAGATACTGATTATCAAGATATAGGAGCATATGAATATTTATTTAGTGATGAGTGTAATCTCTTTTACTCAATAAGGATGGCACAGTTTTCAGCAGGGCCATATACGAACAGCCGAATATATAGATTGGCTAATGTGTCTATAGCTTATTGACACATTAGTCCAAAACATATCAATTTATCTGGTCAACTATCAAGTCGAAGCATACTCAGTTTCTCCCATTGATAATGCTCAATATTTGCAACCACCCAATACCATAGAATTCTTCAGTAGTGCCTATGGAGATGACAACCATTGAACAAATGCCATGTTGGTTGGTTGAAAATTGGAGTGAAAACATTATCTATCTATAATCTCCTTTACTAGCGTCATCATTCAGTAGCTAAAGTTTTTGAGTACAGAATCAGTACTCAAGATCCAATGTTCGAATCCCCAACTGAACTGAAGATCACTTCACAGCCATGGAACTGGAAAATTAAATTTAAAATAAAAAAATCTCTAAGAATGAATTAGAAAAAAAGCACTGAATAATGAAGAAGAAAAAAGAATGAAGAATTAAATCACTGCGCCATAGGGCCAATTATTTATAACGGTAACCTACACTTTGACTTTTAGAGTTAAAATATACAACAAAGGTGTACAAGAAAAATAAACAACTCCTCAACCGTGTTCGTAAGTCATGATTTTTTTTACAAAATGGTTCCATATTTTGAAGCCAAGAAAACAGTCAAAAAAAGGGGGTGATAGCAAATTGCTTACCCAACATGTTGAAGTAGTAGGGTCGACAGCCACAGACTTGATGGAAGTAATCCAGTCGACACTCGATCAGGCAACTCCGTTGAGAGTACTGCACTGCCACTCCCAACTGTACCTAAAATCAAAGTTACAGGTCGACAATTTCAAATTAGTTTTCAAAACAAACACAAACAGAGTACACAGTATGTGTAATGTCAGTTGCAGAATTATGATATAAGTAGATTGGTGTTAAGATAATATTTACAAACCTCGTCTGGAAAATAGCAATTGCGTTCAGTGAGGGGTAGTTGACGGATTGCGCTTTGACTTTCCGTAATGTAAGCCTTGATGGTGGTTGTCATTTTTGTACCTTGTTTGAAGGGAACTAGGACACCCATCCCGGCCTCTGGGTATTCATAGCACATGTGCAGTTGTACCTGTAGCCAAACAACAATAATTACCTCCACTTTTATTTTAAGTTTTAAAATACAGTATTAATGTATTAGATCAACCAACGCAATCTTCATACCCTTCATAAGATAATTTTTAAACTTATTAAAAGCTACTGTTCCAATCGTGGAAAAATCCCAAGTTAACTTGCAATTTTTAAAATAATCAGGCAGGTTAAAAATAGTAAAAAACAAAAAATTATCACATCTTGTTTTAAAACTTATCATTTTATCCATTTTATAATGAATCCGATAGTTAAGAATGATATCCGATGAAAATAAAGAAACAAAGTCTGGCTGCCAAGGGTTAGGATGAGTACAGTTGTTTTTGTATTACTTAAGCGAGACAGATCAGTAATGAGTATGGGCTTTACCTTGACTCCTGACTCGCCTATGATGAGGTTCCAGTCGACCAAACGCTGATTGTTGTCGAAATTCCTTAGAAATACCTGAATGCCTGTGGTTGTACCTGTTGCAGAATTGCGACGGATCTCACAGTTTAAGTCTTCCAACTCGTCTTTTAAAGGGTCATCGCCATGGTCGAATGTCACTTCTGGACTGCAAAATAGTTGATTTTGTTGTTTATTCTTTCAATATATCAATTAATTCCAATGTTTCAAAATATGCAAATTAAAATTTATACAAATACTCTTCAAAAGAGATAGCTAAAAGGTCTTTGTAAAGGTAATCTGACTCTTTACTCCATCCTGGTATGCAAGCTCTTAGCAGTGAACGAGATGAGATTTGTAAAACGATCGTTATTTCTTATTGTATGAGGAATGAACCTGATGATATCGTCAAGCCTAGTGGTAAAGGCTTCTCAGTGTGTTTTATTAAAATTCCATGTAGGCTTTGGAAAAGGTCGAATTATGGGAATTTGGATCCCCAATGAAACCAGTACTGGCATATATTGAGAGTGGGGAAAAGCATTAAGAACTTTTCTGCTATTTGGCTTTGGTCTAAGACAAGTGATCGTTCACATGAGCAGAAGCTTAGGTCAGGGGAGTAATCTCGACGTCGATGAGCTGAAAAAGAGCGGCTGCATCAAAGATCTGGAAAAGGTTATTCATTTCGCCCAGTCAGCAAGCTGATTTTCATTGTGGGAGTTGTAGCCCCATTGACTATAGTTTTGAAGTCCCGACTGTTGAAGTCCCTCACACAGAGAACAGGGTGTTCAAAACTTGGCAAAATCCTATCATCAGGCCACTGAATGTTGGGAAGCTTATAAACATTAACTATTGTAGTTTCTGACACTTGGATTGCCATGACGAATTACGAAAGATGAATGAAACCACATCCTGAATCATTAGGAACATCTTTTCACATTCAGTTTGAGCAGTATCACTTACCAGTGGTTGAGGCTCTGAGAAGTGAAGGAGTTAAAAGAATAGCAGAAGCCTTCCTCGGATCTTTGAACATGAAAAATATCACAACAACTCTCGCTCATGCCGTGCCAGAAGCAATAAGCAAACAGTTCTTCACATGTGGGCAAAACCTGGAAATAAAATACCAAGGTACTTTGAAATTGAAAAAATTCATTCATTTTTCTTATTTGTAAATTACAGCAATCTTAAAACAGTTAATACACTTAAACCAGATATCACTCCTCCAGAATGTTCACTACAATCTTTGATATTTTTACTTGTGCAACATTTTGTGTACAGAGGACTATTTTAAATCCTGAATTAGTAATGTATCCATGAATACAAGTTTTTTTATATAAGCACTAATTTATATCCTTTACTCAGAATTCATCTCTATATTTTCCCTTGTAACATTTTATTTTAAAAGAAAATTTTTCACCAAAATTTGTGGTCTGATATATTTATAAAATATACAAACATTAATTGAAAGTGGCTTTTCGAAAGGAAAACTTTGTGCAATAGATCAATTATGTTTATTGATAGTCTCCAAAACATTTAGTGTTGAACTTTGATATTATAAGAGTTTATTGCAATAAAAATAAAGCAGTACAGTTCAAGGTGAACATTCCTGATAAATACGATACGTCCAGGCCGGATTCGAACCAGCCCTATGCTCAAAGTCCTGATGCCTTAGACCCCTCGGCCACCGGCTCTTCCAAATTCTGTGGTCATGTTGATGACAACAAATAGAAATTAGAATTATTAATAATTATAACTACAACTTATAAGACAGGTATATTAAAGTAAGCAGTGAACCTGCAACATGAAGTCGGTAAGGTTCAAAGCTGCAAGTCTGGGTAGGATTTGGCACTGGTCTAAGAACTCGTTCATCCGATTGTAAGTTGGATGCTGAAACATCATCATGGCATTGAGGAACTGGTCAACACTGTCTGTGATGTTACTCTCTTCTTCAGGCCTGATGTTTAGCTCTCTGCAAGTAACAGCAACTTTATGTAAATAATTGTGGATGGACCATTTGTAATTTTCAAGCTATTATACTTGTTAGTATAATATAGAGAAGAAAACCTCAATATCTGAAGAAGTCTGGTATCATTTATTATACTTTTGATGAATGCCATTATATGTATCGTATGGCTTTCATAGGCCTGCTACCAAACTAGTAAAATATTAAAAATATTACACAGATAAAAATATTTAAATAAAATAACATTTACAGTAGAAAGTACTTGTATCGTAGTGTTTAAATACTGATCTCCCGCCACTGAGCTAATTCCAGGTTTCTTGACCATTCAGCACCTGCTTCTACGATTGAATTAAGACCAGCTAATCCCCCCTGAAAAGAACGCAATGGGCACTCAATACTATTGTATGTGTATGGGTGGGTGGGTCAGTACAACTGTTCACGTATGAGTGAGCCAGTGGGTCAGTACAACTGTTCATGTATGAGTGGGCGGGTGGGTCAATGAAAAATGTCTACATTAGTATATTTTTATTCCTGCACTTACTCCAAAAAATACATTTGGTTTATGAATTTTTATGATAGAATTTTATTTTAACTTTTTCAGTCGCACCTTATCTAGCCATTCTTGCATTTCCCTTGACTGATATCAGTTCATGGTTAACTTCCAATGTTTTTATGACAATAACGTGATATTATTAAATTAAAACATTTCTGAATGTGATCCATAGTTTTAACGTAGACTCCACAATCATATGACTGACCATTTGCCATTCCCCACTTTCCGGTAGTTGCATCTTCACACCCCCTGCGAATGCCATTATGAGAGACAACTTTTAAACTCATACAGATTCACCTTAGTATATTTGTCACCTGGCTGTCTAAGATCCGCTGTACAAAGGTTGTTTTAATCAAAGAAATACTTTTGTACTACAGTGTTTTGATTAAATATAAATAAATAAAATCGAAAACAGAATTTGTTAACAAAGATATCAGATCACTACCCTATAACTGGCAGATTTGAGATATTGGAGGGAGGAATAGGAGACGCAGAGGTAGAAAAATATACGAAAATAAATAAATTTTTACTGAAAGCAAAGCTAAAAGAAGAGAATTGGACCGTAAGCCAATACAAGGATGTAAACAAGGGATTCGAAGAAATAATCGGAAAGTTTACTAAAAATTATAAAATCTGCTCTAGCCCGATAAGAAAAAAGCAAGGTGGGGGGAACCACGAGCAAAGCCGTTTATATAAAAAATGGCCTATCAAAGAGTGGATTAATAATGAACTAATAAACCTAATCAGAGAAAGAGATAGAATTTTTAGACTTTGGAAAGGGGACCCCACAAATAACAGTTATAGGAATTTATACAAGCGGCTAAGAAATAGGCTTAACAATTATATAAAGAGAAGGAAAAATCGATACTACCAACAATGTTTTGAAAAAAATAGCAGTAACATGAGAAAATTATGGGAGAATATTAACTGTTTACTAGGTAGAGGATACAAAAATAGTATTGATTCAACAATCGAAACTGCTTTGGGGAAATCGATGAAGAAAGATGAAATTGTAAATGGCTTTGCTCAATTCTTTATTGAAGGTATAGAATGCTTAAAGCATGATTGTGTACACAAAACGTTAGAACAAGACAGGTATGATGAAGCGTATGAATATAATAATGAACCGATATATAATTTGTATATACCAAAGATAACACAAAATAAGATGAAATCAATAATACTTAAAATGAAAACTAACAAATCTCCTGGTGACGATGGGATACGAATGGAGGATATGAGGGAGATAGTAGATGAAATCAGTGAACCTCTAAGCAAACTGGTGAATGAATCAATTTCACAAGGACAATTCCCTAACTGCTTAAAAAAGTCACTGATAAGACCAATTTATAAAAGCAAAAGTAAGAAGGAATACCAGAATTATCGTCCAATTGCAATTTTGACTTCTTTAGATAAAATAATCGAGAGATATGTATTAGACTGTCTAAATAAATATTTAACAGAAAATGATGTACTTAATGATAAACAATATGGATTTAGAAAGAATTGCAGTACAGAAATGGCATTACAGGAATTTTCAAATGTAGCTAATAGAATTATGAATAACAAAGAGCATGGTCTGGCCTTATTTATTGATTTTTCAAAGGCGTTTGACACAGTGGAACATAACTGTATAATTATGGCGTTGAGCAAGATAGGAGTGAGGGGCCCCTATTTAAGATGGTTCAAGAGCTATCTTAGTGGTAGAAAACTTGCCGTTAAAGCATTAAACACTACAAGTGACGAAAAATATATTAAACATGGTGTTCCACAAGGAAGTCAGTTAGGGCCTGTCCTGTTTATAATTTATATGAATGATGTGTTAAACAGGATATATGAAAGCCACATATGGGCTTTTGCAGATGATGTGCTTATCCTAGCAAAAGATAGGTATTTACATCTAGCAGAGGAAAAGCTACAGAGAGATTTTAAAGTTTTCACTAAATGGGCTCATGATAATGGATTGATTATAAATAGCCAGAAAACTAATTTAATGCATATACATCAAAAAAATATTAAGATTGAAAAAGAAATCAATATTAAACTTCATAACTGTAAATGTTTACATGGGGAGGAGCAGTGTCAATGTGAAGATATTAAAGTAGTAAACGTTACCAAATATTTGGGATTAATGGTAGACAATAAACTGACGTGGAAAGAACATATAGTGTCACTACATAAAAAACTTGTGCCATGCACTGCGATAATGTATAGATTGAAAAATAAAGCAACACATCTGGTTAAGAATACAATATATAAGGCTTTTTTCGAATCATTGTTGAGATATGGAATATCAGTATGGGGGACATCAGCAAAGAGCCATTTAAACCAGATAATAAATCTGCAAAAAAAATGTTTGCGAACTCTATATGGTGACGAAATTCAGTATGTAAATGGCAATATAAATTTAAATGAATTCAGTTTCATGGGACAATTGACACCGAAAGGTATGTATGAATTAAAAATTATATTAGATAACTTTAAAAACAGTAAATTTAAAACACCTAACAACAGGAGTTTTGAAACTCGACATGTTAAAAAATATGTTACCTCATTCCCCAGAACAAACTATGGGCGAAGACTCCCAGAGTTCATTGTTCCTTATCTTTATAATTTATTACCTGAAGAAATAGAAAACATATATAACTATGCAGAGTTTAAGAGAGCTGTGTTTTTATGGCTTACATACTTCAGAACTGGAAATGAAAACAATTACCTGTACTTGTAATCCTAGAATTTCAATGATTCCAGCTTCAGGACACTTATGCACTGCACTTACACTAATACTCTTAACGAACATATTTTAATGTAACATGTGATTTTGAATTTAATTTATTTAATTTATGTGTATAGTAGGTATTCAAAATGTAATATAGTAAATTTAGTGTTAATTGTATTGTAAGATATTAAATTGGAAAGACAACAGGTTGTGTGACGGGGCAGTGTCGGCCACGGATCGCGCGTCATGTAACTCGTAAACGAACAAACTTGCGAAGTTTGTTAGTAGGCTGATGATGAACAACTGACATTAAAATCGAGAAAGGAAATAGGCAGGATTCCAAAATATAAACCTGTCTGTTGCATGAAAAATTCAATTGTTCATTTCAATTTGACAGTGCATCTGGGGCCGGCACGTCCCAACTTTCTCTTTCATTGTACTGCCAAACCAGTTATAACATCGTAGTGCCGCCCTAAACCACCACAATTACTTTGATAATTTTTAAATAGAGTTATTTATTAAATGTTATAATGGACCTCACCGACAAGTTACACCAAACTTGGTGAGGCCAACTCTGTAAAAATAAATGTATTAATAAATAAATAAATAAATAAATAAACAGAAATAATAAATTAATATGTAATGAAATTCTAAAAAGGATTACTTCATTTTGTTTACAAGAAAACTGTATGGATATTCAAATAATGAGTAGCAAACGGATAACCAGTTCAATTATTCATTCATACATTTTAAAATAACCACCCCTCATTATACTCTATACATTTTTACTTATCACCTTACTTCAGAAAATATGGATGATTTTAAGTTTCCTTGCTTACATTTATTCTTTAAGGAGTGAAGGATTTAAAGATATCAATAAAGAATTACCAACCTGTAAATGTAGGTGAAGGCGTCGTTACGTTTGATCTTGTCGGTGGGACAGATGGTGACTCCTGGGAAGGGGAACAGGTAGAGAGGGTAATGCGTGTCCTTAACTTGTGTGACAGTGGGCCGTAAGTTGAACCGGTTAATCATTGATATACAGAGCGCCATGGCACACCACAGAGACAGGAGGAACACTAGCACCCACATCAGCCTGTGAACAATCATAGCTATGAAAACATTTAAGGCTTAAATATAACATATGTTAAATTGATATTAAATGTTTTTTTAAGTATAATAATCTTTATATTTCAAAAGTGGTATTCAAGATAAAACAAATATTTTTTACTTAATTTATTAATAAGATATGGGCGAGTGATTGTGATGAGTGTAGATGAACGAATTGCTGTTATTACTAAGGTCGACTTTTCTTTGGAATGAATTATTTATGTGAAACAACTTGATGTGGAATCCAAACCATATGTTATTGGTCTGATTTTTGGCAATTGTTATGCCTGATACTCAGTCTCTCTCTCTTTCTATCGCAGAACACCTTAATCCTGGCAATCATCTTAGATTTCTCTAGTAGTGTCAGTTTTGATGGTGACCATTCAGCAGACTCCATGTCAGTGTTAAGAGGACTGAGAACATAGCGTATCTCCTACAATCCTTGTAGGCTCAGCGCGGATAAGGGTTCGGACTGCAGAAGGCAAGCTCCAAGGTTCGAATCCCCACTGAGCCATTGAATACTTCAATTGTACTTCACTTGTTGAATAAAGTTGATGCACAGGCCCATGTCAACTGTTGAGTGAATTTTTTTACTAAAAAAAATCTCTCCAACGTTTAGCTCTTCCAATTAGCTGGGTTACAGCGCTATGCCACTGCTCTAGCTAATTAATATTACTAGTAGCAGATAACTATTCTCATGCTTATGTCCATTCCTCAGTACTTAATGTACTTGTATTAGTAATTGTACTTTATCTTTATTGTGATAATTGATATGTCAAATTCTACTCTACTATCCACAAGTTTGATAGACTCTTCAATCATGTACATATATTTATAAACATATTATGATTATTATATAATGATGTTCTTAAAAAGAATCTAATCAACATATGTTAATTTTGTGAGCGTAAAAAACAATTTTATACTATGAATGAGAAAGATAATAGAGAAATAATTTTCTTTTGTTACAGATTTCATAAATTGTAGAAAAGAACTTAATAAAATTTAAAAGGAGTTATTATTTCACTTGATGAAGTTAGAGCTATCTCACGCTTAATATGGGCTTAAGTTAGTCTTTAAATTATGCTTAAAATTGACTTAGTTATGCTTAAATGTTTCTTTAATTGATATTTACATGAATTGTTAAAATCACCTATCAAGCAGAAAATTGAAAATGAAAAAAAAAATGAAAATTGTTTTACATCACCTATCAAGCAGAGGAGATTTGTCATTGAAGATATACTGCATGCCGTGGAATGTGGTTTCCTGGGCAAACTGCCGCAACATCTTAGCCCCTGGTCTGACTGACCGTGGTCTGAACCTCCTCAGCCCAGGCACTGGTAACGGAGGTACCCTTCGCTTGTTGCTCATGAATGGGCCTGAAAATAGTGATTTTGGCAGTATATTTTTTCTCTTTTAGTTTACAAAATTACTACATTTTTATAGTGAAGTTGTAATTTGGATTGTCTGTCAATAATAAGAGTTTTGGTACTTCTGTTGAATAAAGCCAGACATAGGCACTTAGGTCATTAAGATAAGCTATTAAAGTGCCATTTGGAATATAGATTAGCCTTAGATTGGTGCTACCACACAAATTTTAATATTAGCCTCTTTTCTTTTTTTTTAAAGCTATGTCCTGTTTTTTAAACTATTAGAGAAAACTGCATGAAACTGCAACTGAGCAAGTAAGCAATAATAATTACTGTGATAGATATCTATCAAATTATTTGAAATGTTATTAATAATAGTTTATATATGAGGCTTATACCATTTACTATAAAACAAGAAGACTGTGCGCTTATGTGGGTCCCATGAACCTGAGGCCAGTGAAATTTGTTCATGTTTGGTTTTCACAGGTAGTACCGGCGGTCTCCCTCTCTCCAGCACACATTGAAGTGAATAATTACTGAGCTAATAGTATGCCAAACAGTTGTCAGAGCGCTGTTTTTAAACCAATGACTGTTAGATAGTGGCACACATCTTCAGTGAATTAATAGGCTTCTAATAGGACAGTCTGTTTGCTTCTATAACTATAATCTATATTTTTCGGTAACAAACGCATCAAGGTACTATCTACATTGGGTACAAGGTAACCAAACGTTTCGCCCATGCTGTGATGCGGCATTCTAAGTGGTATCACTGAGACTGTATAATCATGTTTTCTTGACTATATCCTCTCAGTGCTACTTAGGATGCCGCATCACAGCATGGGCAAAACGTCTGGATGTGGTTGTCATCGGAAAATATAGATTCAAGTTATGACACCGGCCGCTTAAGCCTAAGTTCTAAGCTTATTTGTTTATATAGTTAATGCTTATACTGAACAAAATGTATAAGTTTCTTGAACGAAATGTCCGTCTTGAGTTTAATTTTTTTTAATTTTACTGTAAATTTATTGGTTTATAATTGAGAAATGTGAATTAAAATTCTTAAAAAACTGTGTTATGTATAAAATAAAGATTGTAAACTCCATTTTATTGACAGGTATTTATAAAATTCTTTGATGAATTTGTATTCATTTCACTTTAAAAGTGTAGACTTAAAAGGAACTATTTTTTAGGTACAGTGAATTAAAGTGAACTTAAAAACATTTAGCAAATAGTACTAACAGACTAATATTTATTGCACTATTACCATTATTCATCCCGATTGTTGTAATAGTCTGTCGTCCAGCCATTTCAAACACTCCAGTCCACTTCACAACGAACAACCATCTGACAATCCTCAAGAAGTACACCACTGACTATAGCCTTGGCCCAATGACCATACTCGATGAATCAACGGAGGTAGTTGGGAAAATACATATCAAAGTTTGTAATGATATGCCTGAATGGAAGTGTAAATACAATCTCATTGTGCTCCAAAATGGTGACGTGTAAACACCTTTTCAACTGTCTGTTTCGTCATAGTTGTCAAACAACGCTTTACTGGGGGCCAGGTGGGGTTACCCATTCATATAGTTTACAAAGATAAATTTGTGACACGAGACATGTCCATGATGGGTTAATAATATTATCAAGTTAATAATAATATTTTTCTTCTCATTGTAAATAATGAAAGCATTTTATTATCAGCTATTCTTAATTTAAACATTACCGGATTACAAAAGAAATCTAATTTTGTTGACATTTTTTTTTTAAATGGTTGATTTACTTATAAACCACTATTTCAAAACGTTATACAGGGTGTTTCTTTATTCTTTTAAAACGCAACCCTATTTACAAGTACAGAAAATGAAATTTTAAATTAATTACAAGTTCATAGGTTGGTAGTCCTGGTTCTTCTCCTTCTTTGCTATTAGCTGATTTACATTGTTGTTCACTTTATTTGATTTTTGTGCAATGTCATTAAGTTGATGTTAGAAACATGGTTTGAGCAAAGACCAGAGAGATTATTGTGGAGGAATAATTTAAAACAAAATCGTTTGTTTTATTTCAAGATGCTTTCGAACATTATTCTGAACCCATAAACTTACCCATTGTATACATACAACTAACAAATATATTATTAATTTTATGTACAGTATTGTATTGAAATTCAACTCATTTCAGATCATGGGTTACGTTTTAAAAGAAACACCCTGTATAACTATGTAGTTATCCATTATTGGCATGGACATAACACTGAATACCGGGGTGTTCATTTAATGGCTTGCTAATAATACCCAATAATGGATGTCTTATTTGATCTACTTTTCAATATTTTTAGGAGTTATTAGAATTTAATTTTATTCATTCTTAAGATGCCAATTGTAAAGAAATGAGAAAATATGAGTTGTAAATAAATCTACTATTAAGTGTAGAAAATGAATGAGTATAGTCTTTGTTACGAAGATCAACAGAACATTAAAAAGGATCATTGTAAATTAGCTAGGTCTATGAATAAATTAATAAACCTCAATGTATTCTCAATGTATTATATAAATTTACAAATTTCAAATTATTTTTATTTGCACATTTTAAATGTCCACCATTTTTAAATAAGTTAATTATTTTAATTAAATTAGGACTGGATGAAATGAAGAGTAATACAAAGTTTAAAATCTTCTGTTTAACCATTTTATGGTTTAGATCATTTAGTAAGACATAAAATGGCAGAATGAGAACTTGGAATTTTAGAACACAGTTTATAGGATCTGGCTTTCTTTAAACAGTCAAATAAACACATTGCTTGAATATCAGTTATATTTATTTGAAACTATATTAATGATCTGGAACTGCTGAAGTCTGTTTAATTGATTGTAGAAGTTATTATTCATGTTTGCAGTCTCAACAAGACTAAATTTCAGCACGCAAATAATTTTATTAAACAATATCTGCTCTTTTTGATAAAAAAAATCATATCTGGAGTAAAAACTTTTTAGTATTCCACCGAAATAACTGGATCCCAAGATATTTAGAAGCTGTGAAGATAACTAGATCCCAAGATATTTAGAAGCTGTGAAGATGGCTTATGCGGAAATCAACATTTTATTTACGTTAGGCAAGATAGGCAAGATATTCACAAAAAGATTCATTATTCAGTATTATTATTCATTATTCATGAGTAAGATGCCAATCGTAAACACATGGGTGAATATGAGGAGTGAGTGATGAGTTTCGATGAACGAGTGTAGTCATTGTTACTAACTAAGGTTGACTGTTCCTCAGAAGGAGGTATTTATTAATAGCCCAATAGTATTAATCAATGGCAACCATTGAGCTGGCGTCATATCGTTATTAAGGAAACTGAGAATAGAACATATCGCCTACAATCTCCTGAACACTTTGTCCTCAAGTAACTGGGTTTAAGATCAACTGCACAAGTCTCCAAACAGACATATTTATATGTTGTAACATGATGCCTATGTAATTTATTTTTATAAATAAAGTCTCATGACTCCTAATACTGATGTATTGTTACTTTAATACGAGATGCTTATTTTTTTATTTGATATTTGTAATGCTAGCTTATTGTAGCAGTTTTACATCACTGGTTGTTATGATCTATTCTTCGAAACAGTTGAAAGACTTCGTTACAACATCGTTCAATTCGTACAACTTATAAACAGAAAATAGTGGTTTTTGTTTAACAGTTAGTGTTTTGCAAATTACCTTGGAAAAGTGCCATGAGTCTCAGATTTCCCGCAATATGTAAACTGTGCCAAAAGTGTTGCTTTGGTTCTAACTATTCACTTCCTATGAACTACTATTTTTTGTTTCAAACAAATAAATACATGATCACTTTCAACAAACATTGCTATTTTGGATTTAAGTAAAGGAACGTTTCAGATCCTGAGATCTGGAATCATAAGGTGAAAAGCAAAACTGAAAAATAACAAATCCCTAAGACTGTAAAATCAAACTTCCAAATCATAACAAGCATAGATCCTACAATCCGGAATGTGAAAGAGTTTCTTTTTTACATAAAATATTCTTACATTAACAATTTTTAAAATGACCTATTGTAACAAAAATTAGGTTAAGAACTGCTATTAAATATCTTTGATACTTTATGTGTATTTTATACTTTTATAAACATAATTCTTTTCATTGTAAAACCAATATGTAATGACGCCATCGTCACTGCGGGCCGTAAGACTTCATCATTTTTGTAATATTTGATTATTGTATGGTTTTATTCCTAATAATTGTTGTCTTTTCAGGTTAAAATGTAATTGTAATAGTAGTCTCAGTCCTTCCGAGTCATATATATCATTTTTTGTGCATGTTGAATGTTATTTTAAATTAATAGTGTTTTTCAGGTACCATATAATGTAATCTTATTTCAGTCTGATTTGAATATTAATTTAATTGTGTTTTAACATTTTTTCGTTCATATCGTGACCTCGGCAGCGCCTAATTGGTTATATTAATTTAACCCTGTTAACATTTTTATATTTAGTAGAAGTTCATTTTGTTGTACCCCATTCTAGGATCTAGGTTAAAATGTAGATAATTATTAAAGTAGATAAGTTTATTAGTTTAAGAACGTAGTTTTATAACATGTTTGTATGGATGTCATTTACTTTTTAGCACTTGAAAAAGGTTTGGGTTTTACCAAATCGAAACGTGATTGGTAATTTTCACGTAATGATGGCAAATGTCCAACTACCTTTGTCTCCCTCATGTAATGACAGTTTATCAACAATAAAATCCACGTACATTTAACAATTTAAATCAAACATCTTTTGAAGGAATCTTTAGATCATTTTACCAAATTTATAAATAATACTTATTTATGTATTTTCTCTTTTTAATGATCATTCTGTGAGTCAAGAACTTTAGACATACAGTATATTTATTCTTACTCTCATTTTTTAATTAATTGACTTATTACTATTAGTTTTCCTTTCAAATTGCAAATTAAAGATACTAAATGTATATCAAATAGTATGAAATAACTAATTTAAGAAAATCTCAAACATTCCAATAAAATATTTTATTGGAATGTTTGAGATTTTCTTAAATTAGTTACATTTTTCCAATAAAGAACTCAAAGTAGAAATAGTATGAAATAGTTTACTTGTATGTTTATCTTTTCGGTAAGATTTAAGAAATTGAGGATGAAGGATACAGTGAATAGTAAATTTTTTCTTCACATGAATTGCAGATACAATCATTTGAATATAAAGGCTAGTGAAAGAAAACAATGTAGGAAAATTACCCTGAATCATACGGACAGAGAATCCAACCAGAAGACCAGGTAATAAAATTATTGTTCTGTATAAAAGGTAAATAAATGCAATAATCATAACAAACATTTGGTGTATGAGAAGTGCAAGGGCAGTGAACACACCAAGAAGCAAGGGATGCAATTATTTAGCAAATGGGAATTACTGATCTATAGAGGAAGGGCCGTTTAGAAACAAACAAAAAAATCACCTAGAAGGTCAAGGAACTTGATTTTGAAACATGTATTCCTATATATTAATGACATATAATTGACATCAGTAAAGTTATGATTTCGTTTTTTTAAGACAAATACTACTAGATTATTTTACAACAGGGGTCAACTCACTTTCCGTTAATATCTTAGTCAATATAGGCCTGTTATATCCAATCCTTCAAGCCCATGTCCTCTCAGTCTACTACACGTGATAAACTAAAGTGTTTGACGTGAGATAAATGTGAGTGTTGTAATTTATTTACAATCTAAAAATACTATTAGGTGGGTAGTTGTCACTTTTTGGATGGCAGCCAGGCGTTTTCATGGAGCCAAGCGGTCGAACTCACACAACTTGTAAATACTGGGGTGAGGTGGCAGGCTGGTCTTGTAATTAGAAAACAAGAGTCATCATTGTAGTTCTGGTGACAGAATGTGGGGAGAGCGCCAGTGACTTTCGTGAACCATTGAACTCTGAGAGTTTATGAAGATTAGAACTTTATGTTTGATAGAAAAAAATCCCTTATCATTTGAGAATAATCCGGAGCAAAGTTTGCCAGTAAAAAATGAATGATTTATTTGGAATATTTACAATAATTAAAGATTTTAAATATTACTAAAAAGAGACATCTGATTGTCAGATTTGGATAGAAAGTAAATAATTCATAATGCAAATAGGTAAAAATATAAATATGGTAAATTGTTAAGCACATCTCGAATGAGAATAGATCATAATAAACATCATCATCTGAGTTTTACCAAATGTGGACTGTTCAATTAAAAAATATTTATATTTTTTCTTATTTTGGTATAAAAAAATTTAAGAGTATCACTCAACAAGAAACTTATTTGCTTTGATTCAAAATAATAGTAATGAAAATATGCAACAATAACAGTATGACTATGAAAAATTAAAAAATATTCAAACCATTTAAAATACCAATCTAAACTAATAATTAGTGTTACTAAAATCCCTGAAGATTCCCCCCCCCCCCCCAGTTAAAGTTAGCCCGTCATGAAAGAGTTTTGTATAATTATTTTTACTTAGAAGACTGGACTTGGTTAAGTGCTTGTTTCAAAGCAATTATTCAGTACAGAATGAGTGGTTTTAGAAATGTGACCCCTATTATCTGTTACTTGTTATTTAGACTGACTCAAGAATACAAGTTTATTAATAGCCTTTGGCCATGCAGAATACAGGTTTATGTTGTGCAACTTAAACTAATTTAACCAACCTTCTGTTCTTGCACAATGTTTCATTGAAGCATTGGCACTTATTCATTGCTGAAGACAATTGGTTCTAAAAATAAGAGGATTTTGCAAAAATATATTTATTTTTACAAATCTTACATAGTTATTTGAATAGTAATACAGTTTAGAGAAAATAAATAAAAATCACAGCCCAAATCAAGTCTTAGTGACCGCATAATATTTGGTCGGGATGAATGGGACGAATTCAAACTTCTTCAGAACTTCTTCAGTGGCGCTGTCCCTGTTGGCAACTAGTGCCACAGGGTTTCTTCCTCGCTTCAAGGATTCCCTGACCACGCTGGATACCAGGAGGGCTTCGTATCCCTTATCCTGGGCCTCAGGCTCAGTGTGAAGGATGAATAGGGCTCCCGCATGATTACAGAGAGCGTAACTCAACAGCTTCCGGTCACTCTTGCGAACAACCCCTGCAACAAAGTAAGTTGGTCAGAGGAATAGTGTTTAGAGTTAGTGAGGATTTCAGGAAACAAACTTACGAAAATTAAATGTCACCACATTTAAAAAAATAAGTAAAATAAAAAATTGATGACTATTGTTTTATTTGAGCACATAATTTTATGAAATATTTTTATCATGTTCAGTCGAGGGAGAGTGTGATAAAAGCAAATCTATTTCCACAGTAATATTTATAATGTTATATCAATTTTTATAAGGTACTATAGTTTTATGTTATTGCATACGTAACGTGCAGACACTTTTAATGATGTGAATAGAAAAGTATCAGATATAATTACATAAAATTAAATATAAAAGTTAACTGTAAGAGGGGACTTATTAGTCTTAAGTTCGCCTTTTGTGTTAAAAATTTTGTGCAAGAAAGCCATTATTATTATTATTATAATGCATATTTATTTAAAGAAATGTTTAAAATAAATAAATTGCTAAGCAAGTCAACCCCAATTGGAACGTTGAACATATTCTGTTATCAAATCATCCTGTGACTTTTATTTGAAATTTGATTGGCATAAGGTAAATTTTTAAATTTTGAGAACATGACTTAAATTGATGATATTGCTCCTGAAAATTTGATGGCATCAGCTACCTCCACTGAGCAACAAAATGTTGGAACTGGGCGACACTTGGAAACAGCTGTATAGTAAATCAGCTGACCCTTGTATACACATAGCAAGATTAATCAACTGACTTTTGTATACACATAGCAAGGTAAATCAGCTGACTCTTGTATACACATAGCAAGTCAAATCAGCTGACTCTTGTATACACATAGCAAGGTAAATCAGCTGACCCTTGTATACACATAGCAAGATTAATCAACTGACTTTTGTATACACATAGCAAGGTAAATCAGCTGACTCTTGTATACACATAGCAAGTCAAATCAACTGACCCTTGTATACACGTAGCAAGATAAATAAGCTTACCTTTGTATAAACATAAAGAGGTAAATCAGCTTACCTTTGTATAAACATAACAAGGTAAATCAGCCCACCTTTGTATACACATAGCAAGATTAATCAACTGACTTTTGTATACACATAGCAAGGTGAATCATCTGACTCTTGTATACATATAGCAAGGCAAATCAGCTGACTCTTGTATACACTTACCAAGGTAAATCAGCTGACCCTTGTATACACATAGCAAGGTAAATCAGCTGACCCTTGTATACACATAGCAAGATTAATCAACTGACTTTTGTATACACATAGCAAGGTGAATCATCTGACTCTTGTATACATATAGCAAGGCAAATCAGCTGACTCTTGTATACACTTACCAAGGTAAATCAGCTGACCCTTGTATACACATAGCAAGGTAAATCAGCTGACCCTTGTATACACGCAGCTAGGTAACTCAGCTGACCTTTGTCTACATATAGCAAGGTAAATCAGATAACCTTTGTATACACATAGCAAGGTAAATCAGCTGACTCTTGTATACACATAGCAAAGGCAATCAACTTACCTTTGTATACACAGCAAGGTAAATCAGCTGACAAATTTCATAACATTTTGTCTTCTTCAACACTTTGAACAGAACCAAACTACAATAATGGTGGACGATGTACTCTTAGAGGAAACAGAGTCCACGAAGTTCCTTGGAATACACCATGACAAAGGGTTGACTTGGGACATTCACATTGACAGTGTGTGTGCTAGAGTTAACTCGGGCATTTTTGCTCTGCGCAACCTGGCACAATTCTGCTCCCTGGAAGTCTTAAAACTTGCATATTATGGCTTGATCCATACCCACTTAGCCTATGGTATAAGACTTTGGGGTAGCTGTTCTAAAAACAAGCTGGAAAGGGTATTTAGACTTCAAAAAAGAGCTGTCAGAACTATTTTAAAATTAAATGTCAGAGAGTTGTGTCGAGAAGCGTTTAGGGAGTTTAGATTATTGACCCTACCCTGCCTCTATATATTGGAGGCCAGGTCGCCCTGTACTGCAAGTCAAAGTGCACTTTGACGCACGGCAGGGATGTTCACTCTTATGAAACTAGAGGGAGGAATAATTACAGAACGCAGAGGCATAGAAGCGCAGCTTTCAAGCGTCTGCCATCACAAATGGGTGTAAACATAATCAATTTGCTCCCTGAACAAATTAAAAATCAAAACCTGAATTTGTTCAAAAGACGTTTAAAACACATTTTGGTAGAAAATGCTTACTATTCAGTTGAAGAATTCTTTCAAAGCCGCTGGGACAATCAGTAAACACCCTATCATGCAATTCTGGTGTCAATTGTGTGAATGTAGGATGCATGTGCAAAATGTATGTATGAATGTGTCCGATTGTGTGTGAGTGTTTTAGGATGGATTAAATTTTGACTTTTGCAACACAATTGTTAATTGTATTATGCAATAAAGAATTTATAAAAAAACATTGCATTTACTGAAAGATAAACAAGCAGGCACATTGCATTTACTGAAAGATAAACGAGCAGGCACATTGCATGTACTGGAAGATAAACCAGCAGGCACATTGCATTTACTGAAAGATAATCCAGCAGGCACATTGCATTTACTGAAAGATAAACCAGCAGGCACTTTGCATGTTAAGCAATAAACCAGCAGGCACATTGCATTTACTGAAAGATAAACCAGCAAGCACATTGCATTTACTGAAAGATAAACCAGCAAGCACATTGCATTTACTGAAAGATAAACAAGCAGGCACATTGCATTTACTGAAAGATAAACCAGCAAGCACATTGCATTTACTGAAAGATAAACCAGCAAGCACATTGCATTTACTGAAAGATAATCCAGCAGGCACATTGCATTTACTGAAAGATAATCCAGCAGGCACTTTGCATGTTAAGCAATAAACCAGCAGGCACATTGCATTTACTGAAAGATAAACCAGCAAGCACATTGCATTTACTGAAAGATAATCCAGCAGGCACTTTGCATGTTAAGCAATAAACCAGCAGGCACATTGCATTTACTGAAAGATAAACCAGCAAGCACATTGCATTTACTGAAAGATAAACCAGCAAGCACATTGCATTTACTGAAAGATAATCCAGCAGGCACATTGCATTTACTGAAAGATAATCCAGCAGGCACTTTGCATGTTAAGCAATAAACCAGCAGGCACATTGCATTTACTGAAAGATAAACCAGCAAGCACATTGCATTTACTGAAAGATAATCCAGCAGGCACTTTGCATGTTAAGCAATAAACCAGCAGGCACATTGCATTTACTGAAAGATAAACCAGCAAGCACATTGCATTTACTGAAAGATAATCCAGCAAGCACATTGCATTTACTGAAAGATAATCCAGCAGGCACTTTGCATGTTAAGCAATAAACAAGCAGGCACATTGCATTTACTGAAAGATAAACAAGCAAGCACATTGCATTTACTGAAAGATAAACCAGCAAGCACATTGCATTTACTGAAAGATAATCCAGCAGGCACTTTGCATGTTAAGCAATAAACCAGCAGGCACATTGTGTAGAAAAGAATCTATTTTCGCCTCATTTGTTGTTTTGATTATATACACGGCCAATCAGAAAGGTCGTTTTCATTTTTAATTTGAATTAAAACCTCTTATTGTTAAACTAAAAACATCATATTATGCTGTCTTTGAAAAATCTGTCCTGGAAATAGGCGCATTGATTTGCTTATATGTAATTCAATAAATCAAATTATGACATAATCAAAATACCTAAAAACAAATAAATAAAAAAAAGGTAAACAGTTAAATCTATATGCCACTATTAGTTAGTAATAATTGTCTCATATAATTATTTATCTGTTAAAAATAACAAGTTTAAGTCAAGTTGTAAAGGACAATTTAAATGTCATATGATTTTATTCTCTATTTTTATTCACTATATGGTATACACCCTGACTCGGCGGCCCCCCCCTCCAACTTTTATAGTCTACTGCGCATCGCCTGGCCAAGTGCCTCGGCAAACCTCGCGAGTTATACAACAAGTTAAACCAGAAGGCACTTTACATGCGCTGAAAGGTAATTTAGAAGGCACTTCGCAGGCACATGAAGATAATTCAGCAGGAACTTTACATATACAACAAGTTACATTAGGAGGCACTTAGCATGTACTATAAGATAAACGATCCGGTGTTTTTATATTTGTAGCATGTTAAATCAGCGGCCAGTCCTAGATGTTAATGAGGAAGTATTAGACGAGTACTCACCCATTCCAAAACTAGAAAGTATGCAGTCTTTAATAACGTTCTCTGAGTCTGGAAACTTGAGTGGCCATTTATCGTTTATTTCTTTAGCGTGGCCTTCATTCAAGAACATGACTGTCACGTCGGAGGGCGGGGTCCTGGAACAGGAATGATACATTTAACTGCTGTCATATGTTAACATCCAATGACACAATATGTTTCATCTATTTAATAGTGTAAGATCAATGATGTGTTGAGAAAGACCAGTGGTGATGTGAAACTGTGAAGTTGTGCCAAGTTGTTATAACAGTTATATACAACACCTTGACAACAAACATATCGTTGTATAGTTTTATTTAATAGTTTTAATGTTATTCGCGTTTATTTGGTAAATATCTTAAATAAAATAAGCAAGTACAGGGCGTTTCTTTTATAACGCAACCCTATTTACAAGTACAGAAAATGAAGGTTTTAGAACATTACAAGTTCATAGGTTGGTAGCCCTGGTTCCTGCCCTTCCTTGACTATCAGTTGGAATCAGTTGCATTCTTGTTCACTTTATTTGGGATTCATGCAATATCATTAAGTTGAGGTTAGAAACATTGTTTTGAGCAAAGACGAGATACTGTTTATTGTGGAGGAATATTTAAAAAAAATCGTTTATTTTGTGTCAAGATGCTTTCTAACAGTATTCTGAATCCATTGCATTAATTACAGTATATGAAAGCATATTGTTAATTGTATGTACAGTATTGTATTGAAATTCAACCCATTTCAAATCTTGGATTGCGTTTTAAAAGAAACACCCTGTATATGCCATTTAGGAAATAGTTATGGAGCAAAATAATATCTATCAATCGCCTTCTGTCCATAACTTCATTTTATTGATATGTGTAGGCATTATTTAATTCAGCTCAACATTTTTAATTTGGCCAATTTGTTGGTTATTCGAAAGAAATATCAAATTTAGTATTTATAAATATTTATTTATATTATTTTTAATCTTACGTTAATATTTAATGTAGGCTACGTCATAGAGTTTTAAACCTTATGCCAAATTAATTGTATCTATTGTAAAACACATTTCGTATGTGTTTTAGTGGGGATAGGTGCCCAATTAAGTTTTTTCCAACCCAATTTAAGTTAACAACTAGTTTTTCCTTTTACTAATAATTTAAGGAAACGCTAAAAACTACATACTTATAGACTACAGTCGACTGTTAAGAAAGACAAGTGTTCTTAAAAACTATCACACATAACACATAATTATAAAAAAAATATTTAAAAAATTAAATACAAACTTTTTATTTGTTTAACAAAATTGTCATATTTTAATTTCATATTGAGTTTTATATTTTGTTAATATTGTATTATGTGTGCTAGTGTTAAAGAACACTTGACTTTCTTAACAGTTGACCGTAGTCTATAAGTATGTAGTTTTTAAAGTTTACTGAAATTTTTATTGGTCAAAGCTGTAAATGTAAGCTAAGGTATATGTAACACCTGGAGAGGACAGGAGTTTTTATATCTGTCGAAACGTTGTGTTAGTTCCTTAAAACACTTGAAGAATTGTAAATATCTAAATATTTTCTACCAATCAAGTATTTAATTCTATAATATACTAATGGATTTGAAAATTGCTTTAATATGTGTGTAGTGAAAATGAAAACAAATCTTTTTATTTTGTAAATAGATGCTTTTGCGATACTTTAAGTAATTTATGGTATACCCTAAATACATTAATAATCAAATATTTTAGCCAAAGATGATTGTACAAATTCAGCTCAAAATTTGAACAAATATCATTTATAGAAAAAAAATTAATTGGTAACACTTAAACATTTGTGTGTGTTTAGATTTACTATATACTAGGTTGGTTAGTACCTTTTGTCCACTATATTCTAAAAATGTTAATAAAATATATCACACGGTTTATTCATGAGTTAAGCACCAAAAATGCCAAATTAGTCACTTTAGGCAACCATATCTAAATAAAGAAATTTTTTAGAATTTTTCCCGTAACAAATGTATACTAACAATTTCAAAAATAATTTTCGATCCAACACCCAATCGTATAGTTTCAATATTTTATCTTTCCTATGTAGTTATTTTACTTATTTATATGTCCTACTAAAGTGTTAATGCCCTACTAAACTTAAATATTACAGATAGTTTAAAGTATCAAAAATTTGCGTGCGGCTCTCCTTCTCTACTATAGTAAAAAATTGCAAACAGGTGTTATTCATTGCAACTATTAATAGAAACACTGATTTCGTCAACTTCAACTCCAAATTCAAAACTTTACAGCAATTAAAGTTTAATTTATGATTTGCATGTCTGTAAAAATAGTTCATACAATAGTGTCTTACAACATCAGGGGGAAGTCACTGTAACTTGTATATCGTTTTCACAGCTATCAACAATCTGACTTGAGCCTTATTTGATGTACCCATGTCTGGGAACTAACCGTTCGTCAAGCTTATGCTGATCCTCTGGGTTGACCCAGTAGAGGCTGTTGGTGGCTTCCGTGTACTTGACGCCCTTGCCCTTCAGGGCCGACAGGACGTAAGGGCGCACACTGCCGTAGACCACGTCGAACACCAGCACGTCCGAGGCCCAGGGTACTATGTCACTCTGCAGGGCTTGGGCCACGTCTGGGACGTCGTCTCCGCTGGCGTACACGTGGACGTACGTGATCCCCGCACTGCTACCCTACAAAATAACGAATGTGTTGTAACGGTGAACTTACATTCCACAATAATCTAACAAAGGAACATTATAAAAGGACAATAATCTAACAAAGGAACATCAAACAAGGACAATAATCTAACAAAGGAACAACATACTCCGTACATCTATGCCTAAAACCGAACAGGTACCGTATTTAGATTAGTTGTTCAGAAGGAAACTCAACAATAGTAGATAACAGGAAAAATCAAACTTAAGTGCCATAAACAATTTGGTAATGTAAGTATCTTAGACGCATTGGTTAATTTATTTATTAATTTTTTTAAAGGAAAGGCCGATCCGCATCTTAACCTTACTCTGCCCATTCCTCATAGACTATTAATCTGTGCGAGGAACTTATTCAGATAGAGTAAGGGGTGAAACAGTACAGTAGAAGGTGAATATTACTGATAAACCTTCCAGTCCAGGCCGGATTCGAACCAGTGCTATCTCTAACACAAGCTCAAAGTCCTGACGCCTTAGACGGTTCGGCCACCGACCCGCCCTAATGTCCCTTAGTGAGAATTATTTACTAATTAAAAAAAAAATCATTAGTTAAGTACAACATAAGTGTACAGGCAAGTGCCCTCCGTCAGGACAATAGTGTAAACTTAAATTAACTTTTACCGAATTTGGTAAAAGACCATCAACATGATGTTTGCTTGCGTGATGACTCAATGGTTAAGGTATCGGACTACGGAGTCCAAGGCTCGAATCCCAAATGAGCTAATGGTCGGTACTTCTCTCTAGATACTCCACGCATTGAATAAATTCCACGCACAGGCCTGCATGCAGTGTGACCTGGTGAGAAGTTGAAAAAATGTTGTTATTTTAATTACATCAAATTAAATATAGCCCTTTTGAGGCACGATTATAATGAAAGTTGTATACAAAATGGATTGAGACCTGATTTAAGTTTAAGCTTTCCACCAGCTAAAAAAAGCTTAAGCTTTCCATCCTGCTTTTTCATAAATGAAATGAATCAAACTATTCTGCCCACTTGTTGTCAAATTCTAAAACGAAGACTTAGACTAATAAAAATGAAAACAACGGTTTAGTTCAGCTGTTATTTAAACATTTTCACCGAGTTGTTACTAGAACTACTATTGTTAAACATTTAATAAATAAATATGTTACTTTATTATAGCCGAGTGTGATGGTTGGTTGAACGTCAAGAAAGGTCACACCAAAGATGGGCCACTAACAACTTGACGACAATAGCCTACACAGTGAACTGGCCCTGTTCCTCGCCCGATGGTATTTAAAACTGATAAATTCTAAGTCCAAGAATCTCTTGTAACTTTAGGGATCCTAATGGCAATTGTTTATCTCATGATCTGTGCGGTATATAACTGAAAGAATATAATACTTAATTCACTTCGTCAAGCAGTTCAAATAGTATTGTAGATCAACTTGTAATACCATCTTCAGCTATTAGTCGACAATTTGTAATACTATCTTCAGCTAGTAGACAACAATTTGTAATACTTCAGCTAGTAGATGACAATTTGTAATACTATCCTCAGCTAGTAGACGACTATTTGTAATACCATCTTCAGCTAGTACACGACAATTTGTAATACCATCTTCAGCTAGTAGACGACAATTTGTAATACTATCTTCAGCTAGTAGACGACAATTTGTGATACTATCTTCAGCTATTAGACAACAATTTGTAATACCATCTTCAGCTAGTAGACGACTATTTGTAATACTATCTTCAGCTATTAGACAACAATTTGTAATACCATCTTCAGCTAGTAGATGACAGTTTGTAATACCATCTTCAGCTAGTAGACGACAATTTGTGATACTATCTTCAGCTAGTAGACGACTATTTGTAATACTATCTTCAGCTATTAGACAACAATTTGTAATACCATCTTCAGCTAGTATACGAAACCCAAGGTGGATTTTAACTTCTCATTTGACAGCTGAAGATGGTATTATAAATACCAAGACATTTATTAGTTGCTCTTCTACACTGTTTGAGCTGCTTGACGAAGTACAAGTACTGCAGTACATTATTCTTACAATTATCTGTAGTCATCGATTCATGACTAAAAGATAATCACTGAAATTATTTTGTTTAAAACAAGATGTAAGATCTAAATGTACTCATAATTTTTTGAGCTTAAATGGTAGAGAGGACTAAATAGTCCTAACTTCGCAAACATAAATAAAGGTATTTTTAATTTCATGATTAGTTAGGTACTGAAAAACATTATTTTAAATTTAAAACTTCAGTTATTTATATAGAAATAAAAATACAACATTAATAATTTAACTAATGATGGATCAGATACGTAAACAATTTACGACTAAATAATATATTCCGACCATATTATAATAAAACCTTATATCATTTGCAAATAACTTACCTTAAATGTCGACAGAACTACGAAAGTCCCCCCGTCGATTTTGCCCCCGACTGTAAATAGCCTCTGTTTTATGTTGTTATAGTTATTCTTCTTGAAGTCTTGCATCATTTTGATGGTTTGATGTATCTGAAAAAAAGAATAATAATAATTAAAAATAAACAACATTGTAATAATATTATAAGTATAAAAGCTAAAACAGATTGGTAGAAAAAAGTAAAATGAAAAAAGATATAAAATTAATAACACAATAATTTAACTTCAGACCAAGTGTATGCCTTATATACGTACTTTAAAAAAATCAAAGAAAATCTTCGATATAAAAAACAGTTTTATCTGTAAATGGTGTTTCTTAAAAAATGTTAGTTAAAATACTTTTAGTATATATTTGAAACGGTTAATTATTCCATATTTTCATGCCAAGTTATTCAACTGAGTGAATATGCTATTAATGGACTCGAGGATTGATAGATCCGAGCATAGGAAAGATATATCCTTGAGTACAGCGAGTAGTTGGGTTGTCACGTGAAGCGTGCAGGGAAGTCCACTGGTAGTGTATAAGACCATACTTACAATTAGTATATACACCCCCTTTTCGATCCAACAACTTCATGGATAATACCAAAATATTTTGTATAGTACCAATTAAGTTAACACGTTAAAAATGGTAAACAAAACGTTAAAGCTAGAAAGTTAAACACTTAGTTACTGAAATAAACTAATATTTATTAGAACTTTACCCACCAAAAAGGAAAACGGCCAGTCTCCATCGCCTTTAAGAACCTCCAGCACTTCTGGAACCTTCGCTTCCTCCACCTCCTGTAGAAGATCTGCGTTTACCATCTTGTTCTGAACTTAGTCAAGGTCCATCCTGTTCAAGCAGTACTATATCAGAGGTTATAATATCAAGGTATGGAAAATATCACTGAAAACAATACTAGATAAAGACGCAAGTATTGAAACAGTATCTGTAAACATTTGTAGTAATAATCAACATAAAGTGACCTAGCAGTTGGAAGAAAACGGGATCCGGAATTTTAGTTCGAGTTGTAAAATTGTCAGAGAAAATATTCTACCTTCTTCGCACGGGGCGGAATTTCAGTCCAAGAGAATCTCTGCGCGAGAGGATTGAAAGGGTCGGGGCCTAAGTTAGATTAACATAATAATATACTGTATATCATAGTACTTTAGTCAAAATCATAATTAATTTAGGATAGTGTACGTAAATAAAGCCATATTTATAAAAACGGTATAAATAAATTAGTTAAAAAAAGAATTTTTTTAGAAACATATTTTAGAATAGTATTGAATCATACACACTAAGTCTATTAACCAGGTTCTCAAATTACAACACTAAATATGCACTTGGAGCAAAGTGATCAGAATACAAATTTCCCAACGCTACACAGAAATAGCGGCAAACGAAAGCAAACTGAGTCAGGTCAGTTTGAGTGTAAACAGTGACTGGCAAAAAACAGCCGTCAGCTGTCAGCCTGCCAAACTACAGCGAGCCTCGTCTCCCCAAGTAATGTTGGACCGTTGCAGAAGTCAGCTGTTCTCAGGTGGACTCAGTACGACACTGACCTTGGGTTGTTGGGACCAATGACCTCTAGCTCGGTGCCAGGTGGTATTGAATGTAAGAAAACACTTACCAGTATCACAGTCAAAGAGGAGCTTAAAATAAACTAGCTCTGCTCGTTGCGAGCTACGCTCAAAAAAACCCCCTTATGAGCCTTATTGTTGCGGGGGAGCGAGCTTTGTAGCATCGCAAATAAGTTCTATAAGAATCCTCGATTATAGATTACGGCCTTCGATCACCCGGGAGAGCTCGGCCTATGGCCTCCCGAAGGAACGCTTAGTAGTATCACTTGAGAATCTCGACCTTTAGCCTTGCGAAAGAGCTCGGTCAATGTCAACACAAGTGAACTCTTTCAGGATCCTCACTGTGTATCTTGACCTCCGGTCTCATTGGAAAGATGGCTCATTCGGCCTACGGCCTCGCTAAAAAACTTGCTATACCATCGCAAGGGGCCTGTCTGTATCTCCAGATGGACTTATGTTTCGACCTCCAGTTTTATGGAGAGATTAGGATTATTAAATTTGGGTTTTTGAGGCAGTGAAACATATACAAATTGACTTTTTAAAACCTAGAAGTACCTATATTCTTATTGTGAGGAAGAATACCTTTAACCCTAGATCCGGGACGTAGGAAACTCGCCAGCCGGGATGCCTGTTTTGACCACGCCGTAAGCCTTTTTGGTAAATTCGATAAAAAATAGTAAATAAAGCTGAACATTATAAAACAAACAACATATCGTTTTTATTCTCAAGAACCATACTTTTACATAAAGTAATTATAGTTGGGCTAACAACATTGTGAAGAATTGATATCGTGTGTAAAGCGAGAAATTTCAATTGACGCGTATCGTGTTTTTGTACCTTGCAACCATTTTAGCTTCTATAAAAAGCTTTTGTAAACAATTCTAAGATAGCCAAAATGTGCGTTATTGGTTGCTGTTTATGAATAACTAATAAGTTTATCATTAGACACATAAATAACTTGTTGGGAAAAATTATTTTACAGAAAAAATTGGAAAATTTTGTAGTACTAAAGTTGTATGAATGTTATAAATACAAGTAAAATCAATAAAATAATGAAAAATATGCGTATTGTTGGGAATACATCAGAGATTTTTATCTTTGAAATAAGTGTAAATAATTTTTCATATACAAAGAAAAAATTTTTTGTATGGCATGAAAGATTTTTGTAGGCCCCGAACATTTCTGAGTTTCCACACAATTCATATCTATGGAATCACTTACTACATATCTGCGATTTAGAGTTAATTACATACTGAATTTGTCTGATTTTTATTTAGTATTAAAATTATTTTATATTTGGGGTTGGTCAATTACTTTATAAGTAGTGTTTGGCTGTCACTACTTAGAATAGCCTACTGAATGTAAAAATTAAATACATTTATGTACATAAACCAAGTTGTGGTCTGTGGAGTTGAAGAGAAAATTCAAAATAATAGTAATTACACTTTTAATTATTATTAGTTAATTATGAAAGAATAATTTAATAATAATTTACTCATAACAGGCTATTTAAATGTGTTTTTTTCGAATTGTGATGAAGAGAGAGAATAACGTCAATATTTAGTTATAAGATATATCGGGACTAAATATCGATATGTCCGATATTATCGAAAGAAAACATCGATACTAATATATCGAAACATACTATTCGATATTTCCGATATATCGATACATCGATGTCATCCTTACTTATAAGTAATAAACGCTATGAAGGAAAAAAGTCAGAATTGTTTTTAAGTAAGTAGCTAGTTTCACCTTGATGAGTATCTACATAACTCATCAAGAAACTGCGATACATTTGATCCAAATTGTTAGAATATATTTGACAAAAGTTACTAAAAAACCTTGTGTAAAGTAAAACGTAAAAATAATTTTTCTACAATTATCTTTAGGTGAAAGAGTATAGAATAATAATATATAAACACTTCATTGCTAGAGTTTACTATGAATGAGGGAGTTGTGTACATTTGTACAATTTGTGGGACAGTGAGGGAGAGAGAGGGGAGTGAATTTGCATTAATTCATAAATCACGTACTCGTACAGGACGGTGGGTGGTCAGTACTTACACGTTGTATGTGTGTTAGTGAGGTAACTCTTTGCTAATAATTCTGGTCACAGTTGTGATAAAATATAAAGCTAAATTCCTTGGAGCGCTCAGTTGGGCGCCTGAATGATCATCCTTAAAGGTAGTCATTTTAACATATTTTAACATATTATTAAGTATTGAATGGGGGGGAAATTATTTGGTATTTTGTGCTTATTTAAGCGGTATTTGCTTAAAAGTTCAAGAAAAATAATAAATTAATTTTATCTCCACGAATTTCATGGTATACACTATAAAAAGAGTTGCTTACCGAAAAGTATAAACTGTTTATAAATACACATGACCCCGCTGTCATCTTTACTGTATTAGTGAAGCAAGCTGTGCAAGTTATGTATCTATTCGAACTCTAAATGAAAATATTTTGACAAAAAGTTTAAAATAACAATTAACATAATTAAAAATTGGCTTAATTATTTTACATCTGTCCGTGTAAGCAAATTTAACTATGAATTTGAAAATATATAAAACGAAACAGATTAATTTATATGAATCATACTACTTCATAATTAAAAAATATATTTAACATTAAAAATATTATTGTATAAACTGATTTGCAACTCGTAATTGATTCAAACTATTTTTAACGTAAGTATCGTTAATTTCATGTACATGGACAAATTGTTTGTTACATTTTTATAATAAACGTTCGCTCTCCTTAAACAAGATGAAATAAATGTAGCTAAGCAAACATTATGAAATTAGAATATCAGTGAGTTGTTTCATAAATCTAGTTAATTAAGAACTGGCTGATCACCGTTTAATTATAGCTTCCGCAGGTAATTTACCCAGCCTGAAGTTGGCAAGCCTGGTTGGCTTCCAGGCCGCATTGTTAAAAAGCCTTCCGGGTGTCACGCTTGTACTCCTACGACTCGAATAACCTAAAAGTGTGGCGAGAGTGGTCTTAAAGGACACAAAGTATCAAAGTAACCGAGGAACGGTCAGTTAATTAGTATTAATTGGTCAATAAAATTTTATAGTGTGAGCATTACGTTTCCTACACATTGTTCAATTATTATACAAATTAGCAGTTCTTTTAGCAATATTTTTTGAAAAAACTTTCAACCTGTTTAATGTCATTAAAAGTCTAGTTTGATTTTTATAGCTATACTTGAAACCAAATGTAGAAACATTTGTATTTCAATTTAGTCATTTTGAATTAAGGTGGTAAGTTAAATTTAAGTAATGTCATTATGGAGCTTATTTTTTGGGAAGCTATGAAAATTAATCTTGTAAAAGGTAATAAAATTTAGAGGTATTTGTGCCCTTTCTAGACGCCTCGCCAATTTTGACTATTTTTATCACCAGTTGGTAGAATCAGGTCTATATTTTATGAGAAAACACTTTTTATTCTGCTGAAATAACGTTTTATACGAAAAAATAAAAAATTAGAAATTTTTGAAAATGCCATTTTTCAATTTATCTTCGTTATTTTTAATTATTTTTTCATAATTTTTTTAAATATGATGTAGTTTTTCTGTTTTGGTCTACGACAATTGTTTTTCGCGATATCACGAGATAAAACTACGTTCGCGGCAAATCACCTATGGTGCCCATATGCACAATGTTAATAGGAACTATATGACTAGCCACCAAAAACAAATTCGCACGTATTACCGCCGGAGTGACGGCCGGTAGGCCGTCACGGAGGCTAGGAACCGGAATTTAATGCAAATTATAAATTTTTGTTGGGTATATAGACCATTAGGATAAATTAGGTTATGTTTGGTAAGGTAAGTAAAAAGAGCATTGCCGGCCGAAAAATATATTTTATTGAAAAACAAATTATATATTCTTGAATAATAATAATGCTTGAATAGCATTAAAAAATAGGTTAAATAAAAAAAAACAATTGTTGAAAAATTCTAATTTTTAAGTTGATTTTTTCACTATCACATAAAAAACTAGATTTTCGAATTTTCGGTAAAAATCGAGTTTTCCGGGGATAAAATCAACCTCTTCAAGAATTATAAACTAATATTTTACCACTTTTTCAACAAGAAATCGCATTTTCAGTGGCACCTAGAAAATGCATGGTTACCAATGTAAATACTATATATTTCTTATTTACATTTCACATACAGTTTGTATGTGGTAAGCATATATGCCAAATACGAGAGTTAAGTACATGCTCATTTTCAGATGATGTACATTGTGAGTACATATTCTAGTTAACATGAAACATTAACTGTATTTATATATTGAGCGGATTCAACGAAGATTTTTGAGACTGGTTGGTACCAGATTGGGCTTCAACTTCCCTGATTTTCCAATTGAGAACTTGATGAGCCAGTTTGAAATATTTTCACTTCAGGCACACTTTGACTTACAAGACATCATATTTCTTTTCCAGATTATAAATGGGATCATTAACTGCCCAGAACGTCTGGGCAAGATTGGCTTTCGGACTCCAAGTACCACTAGATCAACTTTTTTTTTTTTCACAACTTCTACAGAACCAACTACTTGAGGTCCGGAACCATTGCTAGACTCCATCAACAAGGTAATTCAATCCCGGCTGAAGTTGACTTCTTCTGCGGTGGCCTGTTGTGCTTCAGGAGGAGCATACTGAATTGTATTGCAGCTCGTCATTCCTATTGATCTCATTTTACTATCAAATCATTTATGTGTTACTGTTATGCTGTAATGTTACCATTTATTTTGAGATTTATTATTGTTATGATTTACCATTCTCTAGTATTGTAATTGTTGCTAATGTGATAACCAGTACAATTTCTAATTATGTTAAACCTTTCTTTCTAAGTTATTAATTACTAGTTGTCATTCAAAGAAATTCTAATCTTGTCTTGTTCTAGCACTTAAGTTTGTTGTGTGTATTCCACAATGTATTTTTGTTATGTATATTGGCATTGCCGTTGAAAGAATATATAAATAAATATGATCATATACAGGAGAATCGCTTCACAATTACACGTGCAACGGAGATATTTTATGTGAAATAATAATTAAAAATATTATTATAGAATAGTTCATTTTAAAGAGAATATTTAAAATCAATTAAGGGTAAATAAAACAGTGAGTGATGTTAAACAAATTATCGCCTATTTATTTAAATATGCAATTCTTGCTACCTAGTAGTATGTTACATATAAATAATCTGTTACGTTTTATATTATCTTTCATCAAACTCTAATTATTTTAAGTTCAATTAACTCAAATGGATATGTGTACTGTACAGTAATCAAGGTAAGTTTGAATGGAGTGTTGGTTATCGTTTCAAACTACTTGCCAAATACTCTTCATTTAAAATTGGAATAAATCCCAAACTTGCACTTCTTGCAAGCTCCTCTAGTACTTAGCGTACATATTACGTCATTTTATTTTAATTTTGTTTTCTTTTTACATGTATTATACGTTTTATGTAAACAACTAACTGTTTACATTTTATAGCTAAAAATAAAATAAAATTTACCTATGAATATGTTTATAGTGAATGCAGTAACATTCACACGGAGAATTTGAGCTCATAAGAAAATATCACAAATGTATCCATTAAATGACCTAATTAGTATTTAATCGATCTAAAACTTCTAATTGATCTAATACTTCTAATTGATCTAATACTTCTAATTGATCTAATACTTCTAATTGATCTAATACTTCTAATTGATCTAATAACTTCTAAATTTTACTTAACAAGGAGAAACGCGGTTAGATTATTTTGTACTAATAAGGAGACGTGACAAATATTTAAAATAGTCAACCAAATGAGGGGACTAACTATGTTTAGGCTGACATGTCTTACGTAGCTAAAGTAAACATTGGTACAAAATATATTGAAAATGTATATAGTTAAATAAGGTTGCTTGTTATTGTTAACAACAACATTTCAATATAATGCTGATTACCATGAGACAATAAGAGCATTGTATTGAGGCCTGTCAAGAAATCTGGTATGTGCTTTTGATAACACAGTTTTAATGAAACTCTTAACAAACAAGTAATAGCATTGATTTTATACACACAATTTTCTTATCCAATGTTAAATTTGTTGTCTCTAATTATCAGCCGTTATGTGGTCCAATATTGGAGCGTAGTCACACGTAATGTAGTTCAAATCAGCTGTAGTGGCAGACCTCTCTTACTAAAGAAATTATTCTAAAAAAAATATTCCTATTAGATAAGATCGAACTGAACAATTACTGAGCGCACGTCGAGTGACAGCTGGACATAGGCGAGGAGTGAAGAGGGGACTCTTTTATGAAAACATTAGCCTACTCAAACGTTTGTCTTGAATAAGTGTTAAATATATACTATTACAATCAGCTGATGTTTATTATTGTAATCTTTGTTATTAATATAGTTCGTAGGAACACTGCTGCGCTGGTTTAAACTGCATTATATTTACATGTGACTACACTAGCGCTCCACGATGGACCACAGAACAGCTGATGATTTGAAATACAAAATTTAACATTGAATGAGAAATTTGTGTGTATAAAATAAATTGTAACTCCTTACTACTATAAAACTACATTTTATGGTGCAGTGAATAGAGTTTTTATTTTCTGTAAGCTATTTTTATTCTTTAGATAATTTCCTAAACCTCTTTTGAGTTTAAACGATGTTATGTTTTCCTACTATTATAACGTTCTAATATAAATAATCTCTTAGTATTAATATATATATATATTTATTTATATATTTATTTATATATTTGAGTTTATATATAAAAAAAAGATATATCCAATGGTTATATTCCTATCTTTAAGGGATTTTCGCCTTCACATGTGACTGGACGTCCATTATGATATTCATTTGATGTTTGTAATTTTAAGTTTTTACATGGTTTAGTCAATGTATTCCATATGGTCTTTTGCATTATATTTATCCAGAGCTAACCATATTTTCGGCTTTTCCTTAAAATCACACTGCTAGTTTTGCATCTTAGATAAATAATTCATTTTTGTGTTTTAAATTTTCTTTTATTAAGAAGATGACCTCAGATTTACTCATAAATGTTGGGAACAATGTACGTAACGTATCTTACATTTTGCGTGATAGGGTGCGTGATTAAAACATCAAGAAATAAAAAAATAAAAGAAACAATTCTTTGAAATATGAATATTTGAAAAAATGTAAAAGAACACACAGAGTACTAAATGCGCTTTATTTTTTATTGCTATCTAAAACCCTATTATCAATTATGCATAATCTACTCACAATGTAAACAGTTAGGCCTACAGTCACCATATTTTTGTGGTTATGAAAGGGTAGTTGCTGCGATCTAGTGTCATATTATTGAACTTATATTCCGTATTGACTCGGCTGTTAAAAACGCTGTTGTTGAACTATTGTTTTGATTGGCTTTGACCAATGGTTTTACAAACCCACATATACATTTCTCATTTAATACTAATTGTTATTTTTGTAATTATCAGCTGTTTTTTGGAGTCTTATAGTGGAGCGCTAGTGTAGTCCCATGTAAATATAATACAGTTCAAACCAGCTGTAATAGGAGACCTCACTAACTTACCAAATTACTTGCACACATATTTGTTACACGGGAAATATATTTGATTGTATTAATAAATCAAGGATTTTTACAAAGGTTCAAATTTTTCCTAGATTTTTCATGGTGGAAAATTAATGTGATCAATAATGTGATCAGTACAATTTAATATTTATTTTTATCTAGATACATTTTCGAATAATAAATGATCATGGTGTTTTTTTTATTTTCTTAGAGCGTAAAGAATCAATTTATTATACATAAATACGATGAAAATCTAAACAATAATTATACATGTATTTTAAGTTATATAAGTGACTGTTACATTTATTTTTAGAATGTGACTGAAGTTAATTTTAGTATCTAAAGTGTTTTTGTAAATGACATAGTTCATATAATAGACATTGTGATGTCATCTTTAAAATATAAAAATTATGTTTTTAGTTGCACTCGATAATTACTGTTTATAAGTAATTATTACTCTAAAAAAACATTAAACCCAAGAGAAACGCATCTCTTTATATCTGAACTTGTGAGCGAACAAATTTAAATAAGTTTTTCTAATTTTAGAAAATTAACTAATATTTTCAGGTTTTTTCGATAAACTTTTTATGTTTGTGTTTTGGTTGTTTCTCTTCAAACTGCTCACATATTTTCTAGGGAACGCATTTTATAGTTCCACATACATTGGCACATCCGTAGACTTTAAAATAATCATGATACTTTTTAAACAATGATGAAAAAATTATCTCTATGCTGTATATATACTCTACAATACAATATAATGTAGAGAATTTCCGCATATACTCTTAGAAACAGTGAATCCAAATAAAGTAGAAATAACACCAGGGCAACTGCAAAATGATCCTAAGGGGATGACAACCTTTTTTCTGACAAATTTAGTAACCTTAACAGATACAAAACCTTTTGAATTAGCAAATGGGGTATATATCCCCGTCCGCAATAAAGAGATAAAGAGGTGTTCATAAATAATGAGCATTGGACAAATCATCATAAAGTTTCAAATCGTGATTTTAAAGTATTTGAGGAAGATGTATCCGCTGTAAAATATATTTTTATATTAGATCTTTCGTAAGTCTTGATTTACAAGCCAATTTATTAATATTAGGCTTCAATTTTAATAAAGTCCGCATTTTATCAACAACTCAATCGATTAAAAGAGTAATATTATCAATCCTTAATGGAGTACAAACGTTAAAAGTAAAGAACCAACTTTAATAATATAGCTTTAAGTGCTTAAAATTATGATTAGTTTACATCCATGTAACTATTTCAAAACGGTATTTATAACCCAATAGAATTTTAAGTCTAATGTCCTTCCATTACCATCAGTGTCTTAGTGCTAGAATATTAATACTCAACACAGAGTTTAAGTCAGCTAGTTGGGATAAGAACCTCTTTAGGTAATAAAAATAGATTAGATATAAATAACAACAGCAATAATAATGGCAGAAGTACTTACAGATAAAAATACCACTAAAAGTGTGTAGGCGTTCGAACCAAACCAGCGATAGAACGGAACTGGCGGCAGCACAGTTTGGATTACTCCACATCGGATCAGCAGCCAGATGGCAGACTACCAGCTGATTTGTCCTGCAACATCTGATAGACGTTCTGTCACAACCCCGTGACATCTTCATCCAGGTGACACGACGGCTTTCCCAAGTATATTTATGAAATACACATCCGAGCCTGTGACATCACTGATTTTAATAGATCCGATGGCCGATTGCCAGATGAAAACAGTCTGGCCACATTAGAGCCGGCCTTAACCTAGTTTAAGAATCTTAACATAAAGACGCTGGCCTATTTAGTGGCTGTAAGATATTATGTTTGTAAACTAAGACTTTTATTAGTCCGTTTTATAAGACAAAATGTGACGTTCTGCAGTTATTCAGAAAAACAGATTGGTTACTTCAAAGATTTAGATTACAGAATGGGGATTAATTTTAAAAAGTCAATTATAATATGTAACACGTATTTACTTCAAGATACAGAAAGTAATTCATGCTTGTTCTTTGATTAACATTTTCCCCTTTTCCAATGACAGTGTACACAAAAGGGAACGGTGTACGCAACACTATTTACAAGTACACAAAATTAAAGGTTTCAGATAATTACAAGTTCATAGGTTGGTAACCCTGATTCTTCTTCTTCCTTACCTATCAGCTGATTTACATTGTTGCGTTGTTGTTCACTATATTTGGGTTTCGTGCAATTTACTGAAGTTGAGGTTAGAAACATGGTTTTGAGCAAACTTTGAAAAATGTGTCCAGAAATTTACCAAAGAGAGGCAGAACGTTGTTAAATGCTAATGCTGGTTTATTTGAACAACAAACATAAATAAAAAATGTAATTTAAATCACATAAATAGTAGTAATATATACTATTAATAATAAAATGTGTTATAGATATGTGTTTTGTTTGTCATTAATATTTCAAATCGTGGGTTGCGTTTTAAAAGAAATAACCTGTATAAAATAATAAAATTCAATTTTAGATATAAAGTAATTGATATAACTGCTATGATACTTTTAATGCTTTACAATTTAGTGGCCTAACTTTCTTATATATTCTGTACTTTCCACCCTGAAGAATTCATCTTTTTACATCCCCAATCATAACGTAATTTCACTCCAGCATTACGTTATGGCAGCTGGCATAGCTGGGAGCTCACACAAGTGACATTCAGTTACAAAAATCGTTCGTTTAGCACCACCCAGAGGACACTTGCACGAGGATTGCTGCAGACAGAACAACATCATGCCCCCTCTTTTCAGTAGGGGTTAGCCGATCTTCATTAAATCGGGGGAGCAGGCGTCGAATTGTGAAACACTTGGACCTAGCTCTGTTAAGGGAGATCAATATTTAAAAACTAAAACACAAGATTTTAAAATTTCAATCTACTTTTCAATTTTTCTTTGCCTCTTCTTTTATAAGTATAAAAGTAGCTGGCATTGAAAGCCATACGATATTTATCAGTATTTTCCTTGCTAGATGTATTTTTGCACCCATTCGTAGCCCCTAAACTCTGAACTTGTCCCTCTTCACTTTCTTCATAAAACTTGCTCAATCAGTTTCTTGGGCTTGATTGTTCTCATAATATCTGTAGTCTCTCTTACTATTTATTACCTTCTTTATAATTTTGCATAGACCAATTTCAAACAGCTATAAAAATTTTTTATAAAAATATAAATTATTAATAGTATTTTTATATACGCCCCCTTTTGAATTTCTTAGACAAATTTCGTTAATTTATTTCAAAAAACGGTTCCGTTGGTTGACTATCTATATTATTTTCGATATGTCATATTCTATAGTAAAAAAAAAAAATTTGGCTAAAGAAGTTGAAAGATTCCAAAATAGCCAATGGTATTGACCCACCCGCCTGCCCATAAACACGTACCGTGGTATTGACCCACCCGCCCACCCATACACACGTACCGTGGTATTGACCCACCCGCCCGCCCATACACACGTACCGTGGTATTGACCCACCCGCCCACCCATACACACGTACCGTGGTATTGACCCACCCGCCCACCCATACACACGTACCATGGTATTGACCCACCCGCCCGCCCATACACACGTACCGTGGTATTGACCCACCCGCCCGCCCATACACACGTACCGTGGTATTGACCCACCCGCCCGCCCATACACACGTACCGTGGTATTGACCAACCCGCCCGCCCATAGACACGTACCGTGGTATTGACCCACCCGCCCGCCCATACACACGTACCGTGGTATTGACCCACCCGCCCGCCCATACACACGTACCGTGGTATTGACCCACCCGCCCGCCCATACACACGTACCATGGTATTGACCCACCCGCCCGCCCATACACACGTACCATGGTATTGACCCACCCGCCTGCCCATACACACGTACCGTGGTATTGACCCTCCCGCCCACCCATACACACGTACCGTGGTATTGACCCTGCCGCCCGCCCATACACACGTACAGTGGTATTGACCCTGCCGCCAGCCCATACACACGTACAGTGGTATTGACCCTGCCGCCCACCCATACACACGTACAGTGGTATTGACCCTGCCGCCCGCCCATACACACGTACAGTGTTATTGACCCTGCCGCCCGCCCATACACACGTACCGTGGTATTGACCCACCCGCCCGCCCATACACACGTACCGTGGTATTGACCAACCCGCCCGCCCATAGACACGTACCGTGGTATTGACCCACCCGCCCGCCCATACACACGTACCGTGGTATTGACCCACCCGCCCGCCCATACACACGTACCGTGGTATTGACCCACCCGCCCGCCCATACACACGTACCGTGGTATTGACCCACCCGCCCGCCCATACACACGTACCGTGGTATTGACCCACCCGCCCGCCCATACACAAGTACCGTGGTATTGACCCACCCGCCCGCCCGCCCATACACAAGTACCGTGGTATTGACCCACCCGCTCGCCCATACACACGTACAGTGGTATTGACCCACCCATACACACGTACAGTGGTACTGACCCACCCGCTCGCTCATACACACGTACAGTGGTATTGACCCACCCGCTCGCCCATACACACGTACAGTGGTATTGACCCACCCGCCCGCCCATACACAAGTACCGTGGTATTGACCCACCCGCCCACCCATACATACGTACCGTGGTATTGACCCACCCGCCCGCCCATACACAAGTACCGTGGTATTGACCCACCCGCCCGCCCATACACACGTACCGTGGTATTGACCCACCCGCCCGCCCATACACAAGTACCGTGGTATTGACCCACCCGCCCGCCCGCCCATACACAAGTACCGTGGTATTGACCCACCCGCCCGCCCATACACACGTACCGTGGTATTGACCCACCCGCCCGCCCATACACAAGTACCGTGGTATTGACCCACCCGCCCGCCCATACACACGTACCGTGGTATTGACCCACCCGCCCGCCCATACACAAGTACCGTGGTATTGACCCACCCGCCCGCCCGCCCATACACAAGTACAGTGATACTGACCCACCCACTCGCCCATACACACGTACAGTGGTATTGACCCACCCTCCCACCCATACACACGTACAGTGGTACTGACCCACCCGCCTGCCCATACACACGTACAGTGGTATTGACCGACCCGCTCGCCCATACACACGTACAGTGGTACTGACCCACCCGCCTGCCCATACACACGTACAGTGGTATTGACCCACCCGCCCACCCATACATACGTACCGTGGTATTGACCCACCCGCCCGCCCATACACAAGTACCGTGGTATTGACCCACCCGCCCGCCCATACACACGTACCGTGGTATTGACCCACCCGCCCGCCCATACACACGTACAGCGGTATTGACCCACCCGCCCGCCCATACACACGTACCGTGGTATTGACCCACCCGCCCGCCCATACACACGTACCGTGGTATTGACCCACCCGCCCGCCCATACACACGTACCGTGGTATTGACCCACCCGCCCGCCCATACACACGTACCGTGGTATTGACCCACCCGCCCGCCCATACACACGAACCGTGGTATTGACCCACCCGCCCGCCCATACACACGTACCGTGGTATTGACCCACCCGCCCGCCCATACACAAGTACCGTGGTATTGACCCACCCGCCCGCCCATACACACGTACCGTGGTATTGACCCACCCGCCCGCCCATACACACGTACCGTGGTATTGACCCACCCGCCCGCCCATACACACGTATCGTGGTATTGACCCACCCGCCCGCCCATACACACGTACCGTGGTATTGACCCACCCGCCCGCCCATACACACGTACCGTGGTATTGACCCACCCGCCTGCCCATACACACGTACCGTGGTATTGACCCACCCGCCCGCCCATACACAAGTACCGTGGTATTGACCCACCCGCCCGCCCGCCCATACGCAAGTACCGTGGTATTGACCCACCCGCCCGCCCATACACACGTACCGTGGTATTGACCCACCCGCCCGCCCATACACAAGTACCGTGGTATTGACCCACCCGCCCGCCCATACACAAGTACCGTGGTATTGACCCACCCGCCTGCCCATACACACGTACAGTGGTATTGAGCCACCCGCCTGCCCATACACACGTACAGTGGTATTGACCGACCCGCTCGCCCATACACACATACAGTGGTATTGACCCACCCACCCGCCCATACACAAGTACCGTGGTATTGACCCACCCGCCCACCCATACATACGTACCGTGGTATTGACCCACCCGCCCTCCCATACACACATACAGTGGTATTGACCCACCCGCCTGCCCATACACACATACAGTGGTATTGACCCACCCGCCTGCCCATACACACGTACAGTGGTATTGACCCACCAGCCCGCTCATACACACGTACAGTGGTATAGACCCACCCGCCTGCCCATACACACATACAGTGGTACTGACCCACCTGCCTGCCCATACACACATACAGTGGTATTGAGCCACCAGCCCGCCCATACACACGTAACGTGGTATTGACCCACCCGCCTGCCCATACACACGTAACGTGGTATTGACCCACCCGCCCGCCCATACACACCTACCGTGGTATTGACCCACCCGCCCGCCCATACACACGTACCGTGGTATTGACCCACCCGCCCGCCCATACACACGTACCGTGGTATTGACCCACCCGCCCGCCCATACACACGTACAATGGTATTATCAAGTTTCAAAATGGGGATAAAACCATTGTATTAAAAGATTATAATATTTCTGTAAACGGGTTGGCTCACCTACACTACGTCCACAATTAAACGATGTATCACTACGACCCACCCGCCCACCCATACACGTACAGCGGTACTGACCCACCTGCCCACCCATACAAGTACAGTGGTACCCACCCACCCACCTACCCACCCACCCATACACGTACATTGCATTGACTCACCCACCCACCTATACACGTATATTGGCATTGACCCACCCACCCACCCATACACGTACATTGGCATTTATACTGTGTAGATACTGTGTCTTTTTACTCTGTGAGTCTTTTAACTTGGTGGGATCTTGAGGTCTATTGAAGTACACGATAAGCTTGGAACTAAGTTTAGCATGTGGTGATCTGTGCGCCTTTATATAAGCAAAATTATACAATAATAAGTATTATTACTGTACGTGTATGGGTGGGCGGGTGGGTCATCACTACTGTACGTGTATGGGTGGGCGGGTGGGTCATCACTACTGTACGTGTATGGGTGGGTGGGTGGGAGGGTGGGTCATCACTACTGTACGTGTATGGTTGGGCGGTGGGCCATCACTACTGTACGTGTATGGGTGGGTGGGTGGGTCATCACTACTGTACGTGTATGGGTGGGAAGGTGGGGCATCACTACTGTACGTGTATGGGTGGGCGGGTGGGTCATCACTACTGTACGTGTATGGGTGGGTGGGTGGGAGGGTGGGTCATCACTACTGTACGTGTATGGTTGGGCGGTGGGCCATCACTACTGTACGTGTATGGGTGGGTGGGTGGGTCATCACTACTGTACGTGTATGGGTGGGAAGGTGGGTCATCACTACTGTACGTGTACCCAGGAACCTAAAAACTTATGTTAGTTTAGGTTGGGTTGGGTTAGGTAGGTTATGTTTAGTTGGGTTAGAATAGGATAGGTTAGGTTAGTTTAGGTTTGGTTTTGTTAGGTTAGGTTTTGGTTAAGTTAGGTATGCTATGTTCAGGTTGGTTAGAGTAGGATAGGTTAGGTTAGGTAAGGTTAGAATTTGTACAATAGTATTTTAAATACCAAATCTGTGGTAAAAACTCGCTCTCAATTGTATATTCGATTAGGATTGGCAACGATATATCGATATATTAGTATCGATATTTTCTTTTGATAGTATCGGCCAAATCGATATTTTGGTCCGATATATTATATCACTAAATATTGACACACTTAAATTGCCTCTTATGCCTACAAAACATGCATTGAAAATAATAAATTGACTTTAAATAGTTTTTTTACGTGAGATTAATTGGAAAATTGATTTCCAATCTTTTAATTTCAAATGGTCTACCTGACAAGTGTTTGTAGTAGGTTTAGTAAATTAATCTGTTTGATTTTTAGTGTTGATAAGAAGTCTAGTCACAATTTTAATTGTGAAAAACAAAAATAACAATTTTATTACATTATTCTATTATAGTTATCATAATAATTAAAGGTATGCTTATTATTATTTTGAATATTTTTCAATCAACCCCACAACTTTTTTCGTATATATAAATGTATTTAATTTTTACATTCAGTTGCTATTGTAAATAGTGACACAAAAAATGAGTGTATTTTTGGTCACTACACAAGAGTTATTGTATAATTTTAAACAGATAGATCATTTACAATTCGATATACCGGTTACCCAATATATCGATATTTTTATTTCGATAATAACCTTGGATCGATATTTAGTTTGCGATATATCGATATGTTGAAAATATTTGCCATCCCTACATTTGATACGTGTTTGAGAATACAGTACAAGGAATCTCGTTTCGTTAATTTCTATTCATATTATTTTTGTTAGCCAGTTATATCTAACGAATTTACATTCCATGCTGAACCAAGATTGCTGAAGTTTATTGGATGTACGTTTAACAATTAAAAGATTAAGATTATCTAGACGTGAACCTTTTATGTTTTTATAAGGTTAAAACATATATATTATTCCATGAGATCTTATTTACTCTTTATGGGACATATAACATTATATTTGAAAAATATCAGTAAGAAATTGTTCCATAACATCGATACTGATGGAATGACTTATATAATTGTCAATCTCATAGTATTTTATAATATGATTTTTAATAATTAATAATATTTAGTTTTTAAACTTATAAATACACATCGTTAAGAATAAATTATTTATTGTTTGAGTGGGTGTCTTAACAACAATCTTGCGTGCATTGTAGTAATAAGGCAAATAAATAAGAACGAATAGATATATTGTTCGAATATTCCGGACATTGCAATCTAAATTTGTAGTCGATTAACAATAGTTGACGAAAGAAAGGCCCCCAGTAATATATAAGTTAGAAATAAAACAAGTTAAATACAGTATTAAAAACTGGCCTCAAAACCTATAAGTTATTATATGTTATTGCAGTTTAAAATAATAAAGAAGATCACATTTAATTTGTTGACTTGAAAATACTTGTAATTAATTGTTTTTATTCTTCCTTTCATTAATAATAGATCTTTCATTAATACTGTTTTTTACTATTCTAAAAATAGTTTAAGTTGAGAAACAACCTAAAATAATTTATTGCATAGTTTTGGAGAAAATGATTTAATTTCTCAAAATCTGATAACTAATATCTTTACTAGTAGAAATACAGATATCTCGTCATTATGGAAGATTAGTTTAGTGATATAAAAGTAACATTTTTGATAATGTCAAGTTTCTTACTAGGTTATCCGTGTTTGACCTTGGTTTTGTACGTTTTCCACTAAAATAGGCTTTTAAAACGACGTGTAACTCAATAGGCTTTTATTAAAATATTTAAGTCCTCCAATGTGAGCCTCTCTTGACTATAAGAAAGTCAAATAAAATATGACTAACTGTTTGGTATAGTGAACTAATACATAACTGCAGATTTATTTTATTGTACGACAGATATAACATTATACAATAAAATGTTAATCAATTTGCCTACCGTTCCTGTATTTTCCAAAGATCGGCGTTCAACCTGTGAAATGGGTACATGCGTGTTGTGCGGGTCTTGCAGTCATCACATAATACGGCGCTCTGATTATGGCCGCATAGAAGTGGCGTATTACGGTTCTGTATCATTTTTAACCTGAAAAATAACTAAATAATATTATTTTATTTTTAGGAATTTGAATGCCATAAGAAAAACAGTAATTTAATTATAAATAAAAAAGCCAAGATTAACAGACCATTTGAAAATAAAATTTCAATATTCAAAATCCTAAACAGTTCAAAATTCTATTAGACTAATGCCGTTTTCCTTTATTAGAGTAATTTATTAATTAAAACAACCAAAATTTTACATAGTTCAAAACTCCCACTATATTAATGCTGTGCCGCTGTATTGGAGCTATTTATAAATAAAAAATACAAAAACGTACACAGTTCAAACTCGAATTGGACTATTGCTATGCCCACTGTCATTTATGCATTTCTAAAAAAATTACATATAAGAAAAAAAATAAATTAGTGCGTTCTAGTTCTAAGTTGATATTTTAAAACAATTATAGTTGACTTTTAAAATAAACTGGGTGGGATTATAAATAACACTTTATGGACTTAGTAAATTGAACCACTGAGGTCGATCACAAATTAATTTGTAAAGAAATACCCTGTGGGTAAATAATTATTACAAATAAGCATCTTTTTACTAAATTAAAATGTATTTGGGTGTATTTCAATTCAATATTTGAAATTACTTTCGTTCCATTTTACTAAATAAACAAAAATAAAAAACGAGTATGTTTTGAATAAATATGGACAATTGATTAAACTTTTTCTGAGATAAAGTTATAAAATTAGAACTAAATTGTAAGATATATTTAAAATACGTTAATAATTTAGTGATATTCATCTGGATACAACTAGCCTATGTACACATTCTCCTTTACAGCTATAGAGAGAAAGAAACAGAGGTCGCTTTCTTACGGCTGCAACGAACGCTTCAGAGGCAGTTATTGACAGATCACAACTAATGCACATGTTTATAAATCTGAAGTAATAATTAATACTGTTATTTTTTAGTGTTTGGGGGGTAGTAAGCAAGGGACTAACAAGGTGCTGGTCCTTTCGTGCGCCTGGCAAAATAGACAAATATCTATTCGACACAAATTTCGCACACTATTGAAAGCGACCTCTATTTCCTTCTCCTCTGTGCTAGACCCAATATCTGATATCTATTCACTATATGATTAGGCCCGGTAATAAAATTACACGTTCTAAGTTTACATAGAGTTCTATAGATACAGTATCAACACTACACTATAGTCAGTAAGGATGGCAAATATATCGATAAATTGCAAACCAAATATCGATAAAACGATAATATCGAAAGAAAAATATCGATATATCGATATACTGTAAATGATTTATCTCTTTGAAATTATGCAATAACTCTTATGTCACGACCAAAAATACACTCATATTTTGCTGTCACTATTTATAATAGCCTACTGAATGGAAAAATTAAATACATTTATATACTCAAAACAAGTTGTGGTTTGTGGGATTGAATGAAAACAATTCAAAATAAGAATACCTATACCTTTAATTAATATGTTAATTATGAAAGAATAATGTAATAATATTGTACACATAAGAGGCTATTTAAATGTGTTTTTTTCCGGATTGTGATGCTTTTGAAGAAAGAGAATAGTGTCAATATTTAGTGATATGATCTATTGGGTCAAAATATCGATTCTAGTATATTGATATATCGAAGCATATTAATCGATTTTCCGATATATCGATACACCGTTGTCATTCCTAACTATCAGACAGAGTCGTCTAGAAAGTATCATGGATTATATGAATAGAATTTGGTTAGAGTTCGGATACAAATATTCTAACTTCTGATTAACTTGATTTATTCATAAGTGAATATATGAGTTAATATATGAGTGAATATATTCACACTAGTTGAGCAACATCCTCTCGACCTCCCTACTTAGTTGTCTTTGACCCACTCAGCTGTTTAGGTTCCAAATACAACGTACGATGTGTATTCAGACCAGCCCACGTGAGATGAGTTGGCTATGACGTCACAGCCGAGGATCCTATCTAGGGTAAAGCTCATATTCGCCTTGCCCCGCCCTGGATGTGGCGCAACTGTCAAAAGGACCGCGCGTCAGACGACCACACCTGTTGAAATGTCAAGATCGGACAGAAATTGGTGTGAATTTGGTTTACTCTCCCCTCCAGTTTGGTTGTTCAATAAAAGTCACTGGCACTTATTTGAAGGTACAGAACCAAGATGTATAAGTGACTGGCTGACTGCCCGTGGTTTGCTTGGTAAAAGAAACACCAGAGGACAGGTTTTATATAATATTTTTGTTACTTTCTCCCCTATGAGTAAGATTTGGTCCAAAACAAATTTTTGCAGATCGCTGCAACATTTTTTTAATTTTAGGCCCTAAGGCTTACTTTACTTACATTGCTACCTAACTGTTCTGTTTTGAAATAGATTTCATTTTTATTTTAATCAATTTGACTTTCTCCTATTTGCGTTAGCATAGAGAAATTATTGTGATCGTCTTAAAATCCATTTTAGTGTCCTCTGAACCCAAACAGTGGTTTTTTCGAACAAAAAATGTTGATGTGTGTATGTGCACTTCACTGGAGACCAAACGGATGGATATATTTTTATGATATTTGGTATGTAGATGTATATAGCCAATATCTACAGATTTTTTTTCACTTTTCCGACATTTTAATTTAATAAAACTTATTGGAAAAAACATAGAAAAATGGAATTTTCTCAAAAAATAGCTCCAACGATTTTGATTAAATTTTCAGGGAAGATATGAATTACAATTTAATATATTTTAGTAAAAACTGCATATCTATAACTTGGCTAGTTTTTTAGTAATGGCAAAAAAACATATTTGGAATCAAACTGGTGATTTTAAAATATTTGATTTTTTAGTGTTTAATATGGGGGAAAGTTTGCGTTAATTCTTTGGAATCATTTATTTACATTAAAACTGTGAATACAAGTGTTGATATTTTTATCAAAATAACACGGGAACTACCTTTGAAACCTCGGAGTGGAGCACTGAGGTCCCAAATGGGATAAGAACCCATTAATTTTCCTATTTGAGGTCCTAAGAACCTGTATGCTAAGTGTTAACTTTCATGGAGAACTGTTTAAATGAAAATTAAAAAAATCTTTCTTAAGGGGAGAAGTTAGAACTTTCAAGTACCATCTGACACCTAACCCCATAACCTCTTAATTATTAATACGGTATATCCTCAAACAGCTGTAAAATATACAATGCTTACAATAACATATACGATGATTACCTTGAATGACATTCATTTGAACCATGTTTTTCTATATGGTACAAGTTTGAATTTTCTTCCATTTTCATAATAACATTTATTTGCACTATTTTATAGTATGCTAAATATGATACTATACCACTTATAAAATAAATCGGAATGTTAAAAAGGATGTGAGAAAAGACAGCTACTATTTTGAAAGGAATATGTATCTTTAAATATGAGCATAAACAATTCTAACAAGCATAAACTAAGCTTAACTAGAAATGTGAAATGAACAGCTTCTGTCTCAAAATCACAACCCTTTATAATTTTGGTTTTAGGGAGTCCAATCTTACGCATTTGACATCTACTTGCTAATAGACATTTCCTACTTTTAGTATTTAGACAAAGTTATGTGATGACGTAAATGTATTTCTTTGCTGCTTAAAAACGTTTTTTTCTCGTTTGTATGCCTTTGATAATCCTCCTTCGTAAATCCCTTGTCTAACGTGATTTACCGAAATAGAAAACTACGATATTTGTAAATGTTGTACTTACAATTTTACTTACAAATATTAAAACATTTGTGCTGTGTGACGTTCACTTGCTTTAAATTGTGTAAGTTGTTGTGATTAAATTTACTATTACTACTATTGAGTACAGTCTGGTACGAGTAACAAAGGTGTTTATTTGTTTTTACTATTACTACTATTAAGTACAGTCTGGTTCGAGTAACAAAGGTGTTTATTTGTTTTTACTATTACTACTAATGAGTACAGTCTGGTACGAGTAACAAAGGTGTTTATTTGTTTTTACTATTACTACTATTAAGTACAGTCTGGTTCGAGTAACAAAGGTGTTTATTTGTTTTTACTATTACTACTATTGAGTACAGTCTGGTACGAGTAACAAAGGTGTTTATTTGTTTTTATCATTACTCATACACTCAAATTAATCATATAGTGTGAAAGATAACACGTGAACGTAAGCAATTTTAAAATCTACAAAGAGGACAGATAAAACAAACGAATTTGTTTTATTAATCTTCCTTCCATTAGAATTTAACTCGTCCACATAAATATGTTTTAATAGTATATTTATGTTTAATTTATACAGTTTTTCACTGCAGTTTCTACAGATGTTCATTTTATATGTTAGTAGCATTTATTAAGATATGAATTTTTATGATAGTACTTTGGTTGAAAGTTAAAGGTGTTTTATTTTTATTTACTAGACAACATTAATATAAAAAATTAAATAAATAAACAAAAATAAGATCAACAAATTGTTAGTTAAATATAAAATAAATCACGTCTTATAATATACTTAAAAGACTTTTCAACAATAAAATTTAAGAATAGAATTGTATGATTTATCAAGTTATAGTTTTTAAGTTGAGAAAAGCAAATTGAAAGTCACTAAAATAAAAAATAATTTACAGGAATTGCGTTATGTAGAAAAACTAATTACACTTTTAATATTCAATTTGATATTCCCTTGATGATTGAACAATAAGCGGGTCTCCTGAAGGTGGTTATTGTGTTGGCAATATGTCAAATCTGCACGCAGTTGTACCACAGGGCCCTTATAAGACTAGTAGCCTATTTTGTAAATAAAATAAATTCTAACCATTTTAAAGAAATAACTAAAATGTAATTAAAATAGTTTGGTCAAATTCTTCCACCCCATGGTATTCAAATTTGGTGTCTCATAAACTGTTTACAATCAGTATTTACAGGGATACGTACCCTCCATAACTGAGCTAAAGAAGAAATAATTTGAGGTGTTTATCACTTATACTTTCGGTTGTAGTTAAAAGTAACATAGTGTTCCTTTTTTAAGTTTATTTATATACTATTATAAATGATCTAATATTATAACAAGAAGGCAGATTATATGTCAAGTTTCAAAAATACTGAGACAGAAATTATGGCTTTCATGATACAGCAAGGATGTAGGTTCAGTAGAGCAACTAACTACAATAGCACGCATGGTTGCACCTGGGTTGTTATATAATAAAATAGCACCTAGTAGAGTGCATATAGGGTGTCTACAATACCTTGCTCAACGCACTTCACCGTCGAGCTGGGTGGGCCAAGCAATTTAGACCATGATTCCATAGAGTATAGAGCCATTGCTTCCAAGCAATGTGGCAGACACGCGCGCGATATAATTGCTGTGCTAGAGAGCTTCGACCTGAGCATTCTTTGGGAGTTACGGAGGCGACGGCCGAGTAATGTAACGTGATTATGAAACATGAATGAATGTAGGTCTGGTTCCTACCTACAAGGTAGATCTGTGATAAAATAATATTAACGGTAAAATAGTATTTACTGGGTGTTTTTGTCTATCACAAAATGATCTACTATGTCTACATGACAAGAAATTATAACTAAACTACAGAAAATATGTAAGTAGGAAAACATAAACAAAAAAATTAATGAATAGTATAGCTTGAGAGGTTGCAGTGACGAATGTGGATGAGAAGTGAGAGAAACATACATCAGAGGTTGAAATCGGGCCATTTCAGTAGCCTTGAAATGTTAGAAACTGTATATACAATTTTTATTAGCAAATTACATGTATGACAATAAAAATATTAGCATATCGAAAAACCCTACATTGGAAACAAAATTGGAACAAGTACACATCCTTGAGGAATCACTGACTTACTTGTTGGTAGTATGCTGATCTATTTTATGAAAAATCTAATCTATAGTACTAACATTACTCTCTATGAAAAACGTATTGTTTTGAATGTCTGTTTGAAGCTATTTTAAGATAGTTTCTTTACCTAGTTTGTAGAGCAAAGATGATTACATTGTATTAGTTACAGGACAACAGTAAGTCACTTGATATTAGTTACAAGATAATGGTTCCTTACTTGACATTAATCACTTAAAACATTACTTACATTACAACAGGTTGTCACTTGGTAACAGTTAAATTATAACAATTATTTTGTGTTAGTCACTTACAATATTTCGTTGTCTGATATTAGATATAAAATAATAGTTCTTTTCTGTTGATTTTATTTAACTAGCCGATAGTCCTTAAAGTCGTTACGGAGCGTTTCTCTACGCTTGTTTACCCTCCCTCCACAGTTCTCTTTAAAGTATCACATCAATATAAAAGCTTATCCTGTCGCCGTTATCTTAGATAAAACTATAAGTCTACTTTAGGAAGGTGCAATCATATCAGAGTTAGTGGAAATCACCATAACAAAAATCACAATGAAAATCAAATCATCGCAAAGCTTTTATATCATGTTTATATTTTTTGTATCACCTGTTTGAAATAAATGATTAAATTAAATGTATGCCAAAGTTATTCTTATGGCAAAGAAAAGGAAATGTTGAGGGGCTATTTATTCCCCTTAAGAATCACATCAATATAAATGCTCATCCTGTCCCCGTTATCCTATATAAAATATTAGTGTACTTTAGGAAGAAAGGGTTCGAGGAATCCTTCCTTAGAAGGGGCCTTAATGACATAAAGGTAACTTACCTCCAACTGTCATCAAAATCTGTTCAGTGGTTCCAAGTTGTCATTATAAAAAAATGTACAGAGTTTTTCGATTTTAAGTATATTAAAATGAGGAGTAGGGCCTACCTAACGTTTTATTTAATACTATATTCAACTGTTTATTGAGGCACAATACTCCAAGGTAATATATCCACTAGCAAAGATTCAGAATTTATACCAACAAATTCTGTATGATATATATAAGTAGATGTTATTAATAAATAGCTTAAGACAAATGTGGAAATTATTCTTAAAATAATGTATAGTCGTGTACATAACCTCTTTGATATTGGACCTTTTTGGCTTAAACCGTTAAGTCGTTCCAACGATGGAAGTCATGTAAAGCCATTCGGTTTTCGTTAAGCGGTAGAGAGGATCGCTTATTCATGATTTCGCAAGTGTCATTATTTACCTTCACACGTCGTATATAATTTCATCTATAAACTATGTGATTTTGCAGAATTGGAAATTTATCAGTTTTAATACAATAAAGTGAAGTGAAAATAAGACATCAATATGTGCAAATGGACAAAATGACGGTGCAACTTCCACTAGAAAATTAGCAAAATGATTTTTCACATTTACACGTTAAAAGGCAATAAAATTTAACATAACAGAAAGCGTAGTAAACAAGAGTCAAAGTCGACTATGAAAGTGTTAGGCAATAAAGTAAAGTGACGTGACTTGTGCATGGGTTCTTCTTACTAGAAACCGAATGAAGAAGCGATATGAATTAATTATTTAATCGATACACCAACTAACAATGAGTTAGCTAATTAATGAATTTCGGCCAATTTGTCTTATTAAAATTTTAACAGTGTAACATTGGATTAATGGGATTGGTTACCCTTGGAACAATCGTCTATTGATCATGTACTGTACATACATAGAACTGTACTTGTTATATCGTAGAACATGTGGTCTTGTTACCAACCATCAACAAAGTACTGCACGTCTACGTACGCCTAGATTCCAAGACCGATAGTTCAGTATGTTGTATTGCAACTTGCCTGTTTATTACTTGTTGTTTATATAAAAAATATTTCAAACATGAACATATTATTTGTATCATATCATATATATATATATATATATATATATATATATATATATATATATATATATATATATATATATATGTAAAACAAATAAAAGCTTGTGCTGTTTTCATAAAATGCAGATTATATAAACGATTTTTGAGTCGGTTGTATTTTTTCAGTATTCCATCTGTAATTAATTATAAAATAATGAACCAATGAGTTTATTGAAACTGTTGTATATTATTACAAGTCCCTAGATTGTATTTGAGTGACGGAACTGTAAACACGAAACGTTTGTCGCTCTTTAAATCGCTATACAATAAAGATTATTATTCATACAACATAAAACATGTGTTGTGATACCATTAGCAAAGTGATTTGATTATCACAACTAATTCTTAATATTTAAGCTATCATACAAGTTTCATGAAAAAACATTTCTTATAATTTGATGAGAGTGATTGATTAAACTTTACACTTACAGTATTACATGAAAATACACGATCTATCACGAGTAGAGACGTTCTCTGAGAATCGCGCACTCTTAGACCTGAAGTCACAGAAAACGCCGCCATGATCGCAACAGTGATAGATTACTCAGTTTTAGTCGTATCTTCTTAACGTATTAAAAAATGTATACTGAACTAAGTAAATTCACTACTTTTAAATGGAATTTGTTCACTCCATATATAGAATTTAAAACTCACTTCAACCACTATTTTAGTAAATACTCTCATTAATTTAGATTCTTTATCAATTGTTATTTTTTAGATCTTTAATTTACGATTATTTAATTATTGTATTATTCGTGTTTATGCTTTCGTATTACATTTTATTGATGAAATAAATAGAATTAAGAGTCATGTCAGAGGCGTTGCCATTTACTGTAATAACTAACAAACAGACCAAAGTGATGAATTTGCTGCAGACGCGCACCATTGCTGCTATCTAACGGTAAATGGTTTCCAATAAGCGCTTAGACGACTGTTTTCCGTACTATTAACTCAGGTATTTGTCACTTCAGTGCGTGCTGAAGTGATAATGTGAGAGAGGGAGGAGGGCGGGGAGAGGCCGAGAGAGGGAGACCACTGGCGCTACCTGTGAAGACAGTACAAGAACTAATTTCATAGGATAGGAAAACCGGGTTCACGGGGCTCATATGAGCGGACAGCCAATGGTTTTACGTACGTACAGTTGTAAAATGATTCCAATTTTATCCTTTAATTTTCAACGTCCTTAAGGAGGAGACGTGAGCTCTAGAACAATGCTCCACCCTCCTAAACCACGCCTTGTCCGACCCCTGCATTAGGCTAAGGCCAATGGCCAGTGGCCATCCGTCTTCGTTAGGTGTCCTACCACACCTACCACAACGGTGACGTCACGCACTTAAATGTCAAGGCCATAGATATATGTGAATGGTCATTTCGTAATTGGTTATCTAGCAAAGACTTATTACTAAACGAGGTATATATTTGCTCTACAAAATATCTTATTATGCGTTATATACCTACAGTTTGGATTAAGAAATGTAGCCTAAAGAGCTAGAGTCAAAAGACTAAAAAGAGTTTTAACGAAAACAAAAAATAAATTAAATATACAACATATCATATAATAGCACAAATGAAAGTATGTAGCAGCTATTTTTTCAAGTAATATCCAAACCTCACCAAACCAAGAGGATTGATTTGTTAGCAATAATATACGTCTTAATAATTTATAATGGATAGGCGATGTAAAACAAAGAAAATTTGGTTATTTTACCTATCCATATTAAGCAATTAAAAAACATTTTTTAAACCAGTCGCTTGAAATAAATTATGTATATTTATATTAACCGACAAAGCCATTAATATGACATATGGTAATACACTGGTTTATTACTGTTTATGGTATACAAATTATTGCTACATTTACATGGAACCCACTGATCTGTAAGGTAAGCTGGTGGAATTGTATGTTTGAAGGTAAAATCTGGAAAGTTCTGGCTATTATTTCGTTGAATTGAGATATGAATAAAGTGACACCTTTAAAAATTAAATATATCTAATTTAAAACATTCGTATTTATTTTAGTACCCTACTGTCAATGTACAGGAAGGGACCCAAGACAGAACCATGGAGGTATCCCACTCGTCACCGGTAGATCCGACTCATCATTGCCCAGCCTCACAAAAAGTAAGATGATATAGGCCTCCAAAGGGTGTGTAAAGGTGAGTAATAAAGTGTAATATTGTAGTTATAAGTCAAACTCATGAAGATTCTTATTGAACATATAATCTAAAGGTTTATTTATTTTAAAATAGTTATGGTAATACGATCTAAATAAGTAATTGGAATTTAATAATGTTAAACAATTATGTTAAAACATTTTATTACAACACAAGTAAAAAGTATGTTACAATGTAATTTCATTAAACTGTTAAAAAACTAAAACAAAATTAAATTCTTACGAAAAGGTTTAGTCGATTAGAACGTGACGATGAAATATCTTCCACTGTACAAACGCAATATATCTATCTGCAATCAATACACAGGAATTGGCACAGTTAATAATGAATGTCCCATTGTTGTGGATACAAGTGCGCTCTGTGTTGTTGAGGAATCTGAGTGATAAGGTTGTTGACAAGGCTCTTCATCCATCAAGGTATCAGCGCTACAGACATATGTACTTCAACACTTCTAATACAACAATGAAGAGTGAATTCCCAGTATGTTGCTCAATCCGAGCCTAAGAGCTTTGTAAGATACATAAATGATTTGGTGTATTTAACGTATATTATAGACCCGGTAATATCTTGGGATGTTTATTATTTCAACACATTTACAGTCACTACTTTTCCATTGCAGCGCTGTTGAGCTAGCACGACGCTAACGCTCCAAGTAGCCAGCCGCACAACTTCTCCACATTATTGTTGAATTGCATTGTATATTGCAAAGAAGTGGAATAATGACAGTAGAAATAGTCTCAAGACAGATTATATAGACATTTATTAGTCACAGATGTGGATGTAAACAGTTAAGAGATACGCACTGCTGCTGGCTGGCCGCTATGAGCGCTAGCGTCGCGCTTGTCGCCAATATCTAACGGAGTGTCCCGACTGTATGAAATATACTGTGGTTGTAGTAGAGTTGACGCTACCGCATTAGTTTTTTTCTTTGTGATGACCAACTATTCCCAGCTGTTGAAATTAGGTGGTGAATTGGAGGTTAGGGTAAATAAGTGATCAGTTATTATAGTCCAGCCGGTCTAACTTTACCTCTGAGGGGAGCACAACATGGCAACATTGTATGTCTTGAGCGCTTGGCTCCTTCCTGTCCCACGGCTAATTTGTAAAAAAAGTACTTCCCTGTTAAATACTAATTCCCGCTAAAAAAAGTTGTACCCTCTTACATTCTTCCCAATTGTGAGTCACCGGGTTTAAAATTTAGAGGAGGGCTGTAGCAGTCTGGATGCGACGTTGCCTATGTCGATTTTCGAGTTTAGCTTGCAAACCTCAGAGGTAAAGTTAGAACGGCTGGAATATACTGTATAGTATTGTTTATATTTAAAAAAATTATGAAAAAAGAACCTCAAATCTGGCTTAGGTTTTGAGGCCGTACATTTTCTCATTTTTGCATTTTAACTGTAGTATTGTATTTTTATTGTTGCTTATAAATGTACGCTTTGTTTAAGGATTGAGTTTTTGTTTGTTTCATTTATGGCTATAGAAATTGTTAAAATAATAGTATTTTTTGTATTTTTGCATTATAGTAAGTCCTGGCAGTCTGCTATTTTATTTTTACGAAAAGAATATGTCGTAGAGCTACGAATAAAAAAATTTTATGTACAAGAGCTTATTTTTATTTTGAAATCTGTTCAAATCAAATGTAAAGTGTAAACACTGAGAAAATAAAGCATTTTTCTTTCTTTTCATTTCTAGTAAGCATATGGCTAGGAAAGAGTGAGTTTATATAATAAAAACAATAAAATTGATGTAACAACGGTTATTTACAGCCATTTGTTCACTTATACTCTTATATTTCACATTAATATTTACATTAGGCATTTTATTTATTCATTTCGATAGTATTATCATAAAAATCCGTTTTTCATTTCCCCACTCCTTAAAACCATTTTTTTTTTAAACGTCTGTTGTGTTGATAATGTCGTTACTCAATTTCTGATTCTTTGAATTGTTTTTATTTAATTCAATTCAAATTATGAACGGCCACCTACAAAGGTAAACAACAATAAGATAACAACTGACTAATAGTCTATATAGGTTATGTTTATAATCTATCTGCCCACATCATCTGATGGCTTGTAACGGTAAGCTATTATCACAAACAATCAGCTGACTCATCAGCTGTTATTAGAGATAATGAACTAATTAGAAAGGACAATACCTTTTGAATAAATTGGTTGTATGTTTATTTATGGTGGAAGAATCAGTTCATGGCTAGGATATGACAGTAGTTTTATACATACAGTCCTGACACATCGTTAAAAATTGGTGTCAAGCACGACACTAGCGATCCTAGCGGTGGTACCACAGTATGCGTATATCTGCACTATTTACATCCCAACTGTGATTAGTAAATCTCAAATAACTTATGTCTATAATATGTCATATCGCTTTTTATATTTATATTATCTACTCATTTGCAAGGCACAATGCAATACAACGGTAATATGGTGTAGTTGTTCGGTCCGGCTACTTGAAGCGCTAGCGTCGCGCTAACTACACAGCGGATCAATGGAAGTGTCGTAACTGTATGTTTTAGACTGTGTTTATACTGACCAACCAGTGAGTTGGGGTTCAGAAGGCCGTTGGAGGTCACGTGCCTTGTCTAAACACGCGAGTTGTGTCAGGTGGTTATTTGTAACGTGGTTACTGAATTTGAGAATAAAAAAGTTGTCTCTTCAAATTTATGTACTGTTGTGTTCAAGATTTCAAATTGAATGAAATATTTCCATACATCGTCTGAGAAGAAAACATTGAGTTAACTTGAGATCTAAATGGTAAGTCAAGCACAGTTTGGCGAATAAATATTGAATTCATACAATTTGAATTTATGCACTTGGTATTTATGCACTTTATAGACGCCTCACCAATCGTGGCTTTTTTTTATCAACTGTGTAATATCAGATCTACATTTGATGAGAAAACATTTTTAATTCCGCAGATATAACGTCCTATAAAAAAAATCGAAAATCATAAATGTGCATTTTGTGCTTGTATTGTAGTATATTTGTGCATTTTGTGCTTATATTGTAATAAATTTGTGTTGTGTGACGTTTACTTGTACTGTATTTTATTTTTCAACTTTATCTCCACTATTTTTCGTGATTTTGTCATCTGTTTTTAAATTTTATGTAGTTTTTCGTGCTGAACACGAATTTGAAAACTACAATTTGCAAATATTTCCGACAGGCACCCGTATTTAATGCAAATTACGATTTTTTTTAGTAAGTAGATGTTTAGGATAAGTTAGGTTATGTTCGGTTAGGTAAGTAAAAAGTGTATTTTTCGGGGCGAAGAATTTATTTGATTGAAAAATAAATTCGATATTGGTGTTCAACATTAGAAAATAAGAAAAACTAAGAAGATGTGTAAAAATACAGATTTTTACTATCACATAAAAAACTAGTTTTAAATTTTTCGGTAAAAAACGAGTTTTCCGCTGCTAAAATCAACATCCTCAAGAATTATAAGCTTTCACAATTTTTTCAACAAGAAATCGCATTTTCAAAGGAGTTTAGAAAGTGCATAATTACCAAGTACTTTATTGTTTTATAGAAGATTTTAGATGAATCTTTGGTATCATGAACATTTTTATGTATTTTATTTTTTATCTTACCTGAGTTATTGTAGTTCTCTTTGTTTTTAGAGTCACATTAACTAAATAAATTTGATCTGGAGTGTTAACATTTTATAAAATGTGATGTGTATAAAAGGTAAATAAAACGTAACGTTAAATAACCTAACCTAACCTAAACTAACCTCTCTAACCTAACCTAACCTAACATAACATAACCTTTGTGTTTTTAAGTTGCAATTATTTTTGAAGCATGACAATTATATGATCATAAAAAACGTACCTAATTGACATGTCAACACTATATATACAATTCCTAAACATTTCCATTATTTGCTCAGTTTGATAAAAACTGCGTTGTAAAGTTAGGTCAATATGAATCGAAGATGTTAATCAAACACATATTTATGATGAGGTTTATTTTGTGAGATTGTCAAGTCCAAGGAAAGTTATTTTTGACGTATATACATTTTATTTATTTGTCTATGAACAGCTATTATAAAAGATGTGTTATTGAAACAAACCCGTTCCTCTTTACAATGTGCGAAAACCAAAGCATTGTTTCTTATTTTCTTCTACCAACATATATTTAAACTTACTCATAACAAATAAAATATACAAAAGTTAGATGGTTTTTAAACCTATTTAATAACGATGCTATATTTTAATTTCAATTCTAAAGTCTTCATATCGTACAATCTCTAGAAACTCGTTATTTTCAGGATTAAAATAAATCGTTTTGGAAAAAAACAACTCATAAACTCAGATTTGTCATATTGAAAGTAACTCTGGACAGTTACTTAATTAACTTATATTTTCCCCATTTGTTGTATATTATTATAAAACCCATAAATAAATAAAAATATACTACACTTAACTGCCGGAAAGAGTAACATAATAATAATCTTTATTTCGTATTTTTACATAAATAATACGGTGCATTATGCATAATATTACATGATACAAAAAATTACGTAAGACCCACAAAAATAATACCAGTCTGACCACAATGAAAATAAAATAAACAAATAAATGTGTAAAAAAATTAACCATGTACAATTGGAGAAAACAGCGTCAACAATACGTGAGTTAGAGGAGGCATCAATTCACCATCATGTTAGATTAAGATGAGCAGCGAGTACAGTAGATTGTTTATGACTGTGTCGTAGAGTGGGTATGTAAGCTGTTGTTTGTGTTAGTATGATAGGGTGGGCCACTTTTGTTAATTGTAAATTGTTAGTAAAACATTACCACAATTGTTAAACTCTTACTTGTAAAGTACATTGTTGAAATATATACTGGGGTGGGTCCATCGGAATTCGCGAGTACGTGGGTGAAGGGGTGGGTCCTTCAAGAATGTGTGTGTGGATAGGGTGGGTGGATCTACCAAAAGTAATAACCTATAAACCATCCACCATGTTAACACCTTATATGATCTTTTTTATTTATTTTTTATGGGTTTTTTATTTTTTTATAGGTAAAACTAAAAAAATCACCGAGTTCAAACTGGTAAATTCCATATCGAAGAATAAAATCGTCGGCAAGGTTGTATCTAGATGATAAAGGTGTTCTAGTTGATTACGTTGCAGATAGAGACTAGACTCCAGAGTGGATGACATGTGATACTGTCGGTCTGTGGCTTCAGAGGTATCACTGTGACGGTTCACAGACCGATGTGGTAACACCTCAAGTTGCCAACGTCAGTATATTTAAACATGTAAATCTGAACGTACGGTCAGGTGGTAATTAAGGGTGTTCGTCCGTGCACCCCCATTAGCACTCTAAGGAAACTTAGTTCTAGATTTTATCGCAACTGCCGCTAAGAGTAGTAAAGATCCTTACTCACTAACGAACAAGGAATGAATTCCCCTCCTCTCTATTCCCCTCATAGCCTCCCTACTACAATTCTACGGGGCTACCCGGCTACCCCAACCCGCAAATTCAACTGAAGGAATACGTTTTATATATATATTATTCATCTGATTTTACGGCCAAAGATGATTATACAAATTCAACTCAAAATTTGAACAAATATAATTTATAGAAAATTAATTTGTAACACTTAAAAAAATATTTTCTTATATTTCCAATATACTAGGTTGGTTAGTACCTTTTGTCCACTATATTCTCAAAATGTTAATAAAATATAGCACACGGTTTGTTAATGAGTTATGCACCAAAAAGTCACATTGGGCAGTCATATCTACATAAAGAAATAAAAAAAAAATTCCCAAACACATTTATTACTTACATCGATGCTAACAATTTTTTTCAAACTAATTTTTTGTCGAAAACCCTTCGGCAATACGGCCCTCTCAAAAGGTTCTCTACTATCTCAGAGGGTTAAATTTAGTTGCTAAATAAATTTGTACTGGTAAGAATTCTAAGTAATCGTGCATGAAAATCCAATTAAGGATGCAACATGAAGTACAAGTTGTATCACATTTTTTACTGTTTATTAACATTATTTTTTGACAGTTTTTATTTATTCTCTCAATACCACTGATAGTTTTACGTTGTTTTATCTGAGGCTTTGTTAAGAGGGCAATGGTCCAACCTCTCTAGATATATTCTGACGGATTAGCCAGAATTCGAACCTGTGACGTTTTGCTGGGTTAAATGATTCATCCGCTTGATAAGAGAGTGTATTAAGTTACTCACTACAAGTCAGATTTTTAACACAACTAAACTCCATTAACTGATCACCTAACTTTATGAGTAAATCTTGAAGATCTCTGATGGTAAAGAGATAAATCGGAAAATTAATATACTCAGAATAATTCATATATACAACTGAAAGCAACTGCTTGGCTTTATTTGTATTAGAATAACTGTTATCGATTTGTTATCAGTCAACGAAGTATGATCAGTTTTGACCTGTGTTCACTAGTACAGCAGTACCGGACCACACATACATTTACTGTGGTATTTGTGTCGGTGTACACAGGCTGTTGTGTCAACAATAGAGCACTTCCCTAAGGATACACGGTTGTATTGTCCTGTGTACACTAGTACAGCAGTACCGGACCACATGCCCACTCATACATTTACTGTGGTATTTGTGTCGGTGTACACAGGCTGTTGTGTCAACAATAGAGCACTTCCCTAAGGATACACGGTTGTATTGACCTGTGTACACAAGTACAGCAGTACTGGACCACATGCCCACTCATACATTTACTGTGGTATTTGTGTCGGTGTACACAGGCTGTTGTGTCAACAATAGAGCACTTCCCTAAGGACACACGGTTGTATTGACCTGTGTACACTAGTACAGCAGTACCGGACCACATGCCCACTCATACATTTACTGTGGTATTTGTGTCGGTGTACACAGGCTGTTGTGTCAACAATAGAACACTTCCCTAAAGACACATGGTTGTATTGACCTGTGTACACTAGTACAGCAGTACTGGACCACTCATACATTTACTGTGGTGTTTGTGTCGGTGTACACAGGCTGTTGTGTCAACAATAGAGCACTTCCCTAAGGATACACGGTTGTATTGACCTGTGTACACAAGTACAGCAGTACTGGACCACTCATACATTTACTGTGGTGTTTGTGTCGGTGTACACAGGCTGTTGTGTCAACAATAGAGCACTTCCCTAAGGACACACGGTTGTATTGACCTGTGTACACAAGTACAGCAGTACTGGACCACTCATACATTTACTGTGGTGTTTGTGTCGGTGTACACAGGCTGTTGTGTCAACAATAGAGCACTTCCCTAAGGATACACGGTTGTATTGACCTGTGTACACAAGTACAGCAGTACCGGACCACACGCCCACTCATACATTTACTGTGGTATTTGTGTCGGTGTACACAGGCTGTTGTGTCAACAATAGAACACTTCCCTAAGGACACACGGTTGTATTGACCTGTGTACACTAGTACAGCAGTACTGGACCACTCATACATTTACTGTGGTGTTTGTGTCGGTGTACACAGGCTGTTGTGTCAACAATAGAGCACTTCCCTAAGGACACACGGTTGTATTGACCTGTGTACACTAGTACAGCAGTACCGGACCACATGCCCACTCATACATTTACTGTGGTATTTGTGTCGGTGTACACAGGCTGTTGTGTCAACAATAGAGCACTTCCCTAAGGACACACGGTTATATTGACCTGTGTACACTAGGACACCAGATCCGGACCACACGCCCACTCATACATTTACTGTGGTGTTTGTGTCGGTGTACACAGGCTGTTGTGTCAACAATAGAGCACTTCCCTAAGGATACACGGTTATATTGACCTGTGTACACTAGGACACCAGATCCGGACCACACGCCCACTCATACATTTACTGTGGTATTTGTGTCGGTGTACACAGGCTGTTGTGTCAACAATAGAGCACTTCCCTAAGGATACACGGTTGTATTGTCCTGTGTACACTAGTACAGCAGAACCGGACCACACGCCCACTCATACATTTACTGTGGTATTTGTGTCGGTGTACACAGGCTGTTGTGTCAACAATAGAACACTTCCCTAAAGACACATGGTTGTATTGACCTGTGTACACTAGTACAGCAGTACCGGACCACATGCCCACTCATACATTTACTGTGGTATTTGTGTCGGTGTACACAGGCTGTTGTGTCAACAATAGAGCACTTCCCTAAGGATACACGGTTGTATTGTCCTGTGTACACTAGTACAGCAGTACCGGACCACACGCCCACTCATACATTTACTGTGGTATTTGTGTCGGTGTACACAGGCTGTTGTGTCAACAATAGAGCACTTCCCTAAGGATACACGGTTGTATTGTCCTGTGTACACTAGTACAGCAGTACCGGACCACACGCCCACTCATACATTTACTGTGGTATTTGTGTCGGTGTACACAGGCTGTTGTGTCAACAATAGAGCACTTCCCTAAGGATACACGGTTGTACTGACCTGTGTACACTAGTACAGCAGTACCGGACCACACGCCCACTCATACATTTACTGTGGTATTTGTGTTGGTGTACACAGGCTGTTGTGTCAACAATAGAGCACTTCCCTAAGGACACACGGTTGTATTGTCCTGTGTACACTAGTACAGCAGAACCGGACCACACGCCCACTCATACATTTACTGTGGTATTTGTGTCGGTGTACACAGGCTGTTGTGTCAACAATAGAACACTTCCCTAAAGACACATGGTTGTATTGACCTGTGTACACTAGTACAGCAGTACTGGACCACTCATACATTTACTGTGGTGTTTGTGTCGGTGTACACAGGCTGTTGTGTCAACAATAGAGCACTTCCCTAAAGACACATGGTTGTATTGACCTGTGTACACTAGTACAGCAGTACTGGACCACTCATACATTTACTGTGGTGTTTGTGTTGGTGTACACAGGCTGTTGTGTCAACAATAGAGCACTTCCCTAAAGACACATGGTTGTATTGACCTGTGTACACTAGTACAGCAGTACCGGACCACACGCCCACTCATACATTTACTGTGGTGTTTGTGTCGGTGTACACAGGCTGTTGTGTCAACAATAGAGCACTTCCCTAAGGATACACGGTTGTATTGACCTGTGTACACAAGTACAGCAGTACTGGACCACTCATACATTTACTGTGGTGTTTGTGTCGGTGTACACAGGCTGTTGAGTCAACAATAGAGCACTTCCCTAAGGATACACGGTTGTATTGACCTGTGTACACAAGTACAGCAGTACTGGACCACTCATACATTTACTGTGGTGTTTGTGTCGGTGTACACAGGCTGTTGTGTCAACAATAGAGCACTTCCCTAAGGATACACGGTTGTATTGACCTGTGTACACAAGTACAGCAGTACTGGACCACTCATACATTTACTGTGGTGTTTGTGTCGGTGTACACAGGCTGTTGTGTCAACAATAGAGCACTTCCCTAAGGATACACGGTTGTATTGACCTGTGTACACAAGTACAGCAGTACTGGACCACTCATACATTTACTGTGGTGTTTGTGTCGGTGTACACAGGCTGTTGTGTCAACAATAGAGCACTTCCCTAAGGATACACGGTTGTATTGACCTGTGTACACAAGTACAGCAGTACTGGACCACTCATACATTTACTGTGGTGTTTGTGTCGGTGTACACAGGCTGTTGTGTCAACAATAGAGCACTTCCCTAAGGACACACGGTTGTATTGACCTGTGTACACTAGTACAGCAGTACTGGACCACTCATACATTTACTGTGGTGTTTGTGTCGGTGTACACAGGCTGTTGTGTCAACAATAGAGCACTTCCCTAAGGACACACGGTTGTATTGACCTGTGTACACTAGTACAGCAGTACCGGACCACACGCCCACTCATACATTTACTGTGGTGTTTGTGTCGGTGTACACAGGCTGTTGTGTCAACAATAGAGCACTTCCCTAAGGACACACGGTTGTATTGACCTGTGTACACTAGTACAGCAGTACCGGACCACATGCCCACTCATACATTTACTGTGGTGTTTGTGTCGGTGTACACAGGCTGTTGTGTCAACAATAGAGCACTTCCCTAAGGACACACGGTTGTATTGACCTGTGTACACTAGTACAGCAGTACCGGACCACACGCCTACTCATACATTTACTGTGGTGTTTGTGTCGGTGTACACAGGCTGTTGTGTCAACAATAGAGCACTTCCCTAAGGACACACGGTTGTATTGACCTGTGTACACTAGTACAGCAGTACCGGACCACACGCCCACTCATACATTTACTGTGGTATTTGTGTTGGTGTACACAGGCTGTTGTGTCAACAATAGAGCACTTCCCTAAGGATACACGGTTGTATTGTCCTGTGTACACAAGTACAGCAGTACCGGACCACACGCCCACTCATACATTTACTGTGGTGTTTGTGTCGGTGTACACAGGCTGTTGTGTCAACAATAGAGCACTTCCCTAAGGACACACGGTTGTATTTACCCTTAACCTTTATAATCTGTCTATAAATGTCTGAAAATTGCTATTAACAGTAACATTATCATTTTGTAAATATTTTTATGAATGTATCAAACATCGATATCTCCAAGAACCGTTTCTCCGTATATAAATTTAAGTTCTACAATGATGGTAGCTAAGAAAACTATTGTAGTGTTTTAAACTTATATTTTTACGCTAATTTTAATGTCAGTTTAGAAAATATTTTTACTGATTTTTTCTGCAGTATAAACAACCTTAAATGTCATATGAAGTAGGCCCCAAGAGCACCAGCTGTAATAGTCAGCCATCAACAATTTATAAAGTTTTCTCAGAGCATACCAGAAGACACCTTGGAGCAAACTATGATGAAATGACATAACTAATTAATAGGCGGAAGTTAACTAAGACTAATATAGGTCATATTTTCCATTCAGCCATTTAAAAGTAATTAAGAGGATTCAATTACTCTTAAAACCCACTATTAATATAAACTACGAGTTAAGCATTGGTAGAGGAATACTACAATACATTTGCTGAACCTCCAGCCGAAATTTAGCCAACTCTGTTTATTTTAATAGGCTCTACTTTACGTTTTACGATCGCATTTTGTGGGTAGTGTTATGATAAATATTCGATGCAGTTATTTAATTAGGAAAATTCGTGAATTTTTAAGATGACGTCGACTTTACGTCAAAGCAACACTTCTTATCATCACCTTACTAAACAATGAAAACGTGATGATGATATTGTTGTGGCCGAGTGGGGGCAGAAGAGTGGGGGTGGTTTTTGGTGGTCACCCTCAACCCCTTTAGTAGTCTTGAACGACAGTTGTTGGCGACAAGTCACAGACCCGCTCGGTCCGCATACACCTGATTCGATACAATACTTAGCTTTTACAAAGGCTAAGTATTACATCGAATACTCGAACTTCGTTGCGTGGTATTACATTTCATTTATTTAGTCAGTTTTCATTTCTTTAGCGTCAGAATATATTTTTATATTTCATATTTAATAAATCTCAGTTTTTCTCACTTGTGAATTTTTATTCACTGCCCATTTTTAATTTACTCAACTCCGCGGTACGCCGCGACAGATCTATGTCTTATTTAAATTAAGAAAATTAATGGAATAAGTATCCATCCCTGACGGACACCAAAAACGAATGCTTAATTTTTAACAATTTGAATGTATAGACAGACCAAAAACCCCTATCTATAAAGATGAGAGAGGATAGCTAAGGAGATTGGCATCTCCTTAAAATTGCAATGTTATTTTCTTTAGCAAACTATCCTTATAACCCTGATGTTAATATCACTACAATTAAGTAATCAGACATATGTTGAAACTCACTTGTTTGCTATGTTCTAAGTAACCTAGTAGTTGTGTGATCAGTCCTTAATTTATCTATACTGATTAGTATTAACGCAAAGACGTTGTATCGAACCATAACCGATTCTCTTCGTGACGCGCATCCAATTCTATCCTATTCCTATCCTATAGTATACTGACTATCTATTCATTTTACTATTTACATTTCTTTCAAAAATTAAATTTTTGATTATTTTTTGTTGAAACTATTTAATTTAATGTTGAGACTATTCATTACATGAACAAATATCTCTCACCTATCAAGTGATTCATCTTGTCATAAAACAGCCATCAATCAATTTTTGAATGAGTTCCAGTTACTAGTACTAGCTGGGTAATCTTTTCAAATTATTTATGACATATTTACTAAAAGGTTTTCTGGCCAACACTAAAATGAAAAGTTTACAGCATATGAAAAGTATAATGTCGAAATAATCGTACTATATAATCATAAAATGGTGTCAAAAAATCAGGAATTTATACCCACGTGTAAACTTTAAAACTTTTGTACACAATTACGTTTAGAAAAGTTTAACGCTTTCTAATGCTTGTAATGTTTTACTTGGTAACAATATTTATTTATGATTTCACTCAAATTTTGTTTGTATGGTTTCAGTAAAGAACTGTTTTAATTTTTGCTTGATTTTTAGGGTATACCAGCTTAATTTAATTTCTTTATACATGACACAAGGTGTCCTGGCTGAGTAATTATTTATGAACTCCCAGAAAAATCTACAAAAGACATAGATGGAGATGAAATTTGTACATACGTTTATGTTGTTCCAAGAAGTACTCTAACGAGTTTAAGGTAGAATTTATTAAATTGGCGTCATCCAGCATCAGTCACAAATGTTGACAGTTGGTGTGACATGGCCTTACCTATCTACATATATCTGTAGTCTTTCCCTCCCTAATCCACCCTCAAACAATCGGCTTTGACTGAAATTTTAAAATTGACAACACTGAAAATGGGAAATTTTAATCGTGCAATTTGATTAATTGTCGAATCTTGTACCCGAGGATATTAATATTTTAAGCACTTTTGTGTGTGAAAAAAGTCCAAACATGGCCGCTTTGTGCATAACTGTTTTTTTAACAAAGGGCACAAAACTCTTCAATGGAATTTCAATGCACCGATAATAACTATGAGCGCCACCAAAGAACTGGGTTATGATCATGATGGCCTCAAGCACTGCTGGACTCAGTGGTTTGAATTGTTCTAGCCAAGGGCAGGCCGAGCTTAACCTATGTGTCCTGCCCCCGCCCACTTGTACCACCCCCTACCCACCCATACCTTGGGTGGCTGATGACTCATCGATATGACTTATTGCAGTCAGATGAGAGATTGTAACACTCCATGCAACAGATACGACAAATTGATCAAACAGTTTACATCTCACCTTCAAAATGGGCGTCGTCCGATTATCAAACATGAGTTACCGACGTGACGTCACGAGTTTTTAAATAATGTATACACAACAGACATGGCAGAGAAAGATATTTTTGAGGAACGGAAAGGACAAAAACAACTCAGTTTTATTTTAAAGATTGAAACAGTTCCTACAAAATTGCTCATGAAGAATCTTAATAATATTTAAAAGTAATTTTTGGGCTTGCGAATACTAGGGCTGGCGCTAACCTATAAATTCCACTTAAATTCTTCAGTAAATTGATCAATATAGAAAAAGATGACGTGTTATCTCTGCATAGCAAAGTCATAATTAGTTGGTTTCTTCACGAAAGATAACTCAACGGAATCAAACTAGTGGCGCAGTGCTGTAACCCAGCTACTTGGAGACAAAGTGCTGTGGTGATTGTAGGCGATAGGTTCTTGGCTCAGTCCTCTTCATACCGACATGGCGTCCAAAAGGCGTCATCGACTTGAACACTACTAGAGAAGTATCTGGGTCTTGTGTAGGGGAGACAACTTGGTATCAGGCTGTCAATTAGCTGAAAATCAGACCAACACTACGTGGTTCGGATTCCACGTAAAGCTTTAGCCCCCTGGATATTGAAATATTAAAAATGGGCCGTTCTGAGGAACAGTTAACTCAGTTAGTAACCAGACTGCACAGGTCTTCCATACTCGCCCTACACTCATGTAATCAAATGCCTTAAAATACGCACAAAGTTGTGTCGGCGCCACATATCTAAGAATCTAATCAAATTATTTTGAACATGATTTTTGTCAAATTTAGTTCAAAACCAAAGAGGTGCAAAATATGTACCAATAATAAATTATTGATAAGGTGCGAAAAGCAATAAGGCAGTTACAAGAACACAGCGATGTTGGATGCAGTGAACATACTCGATACTGAATCATTTAAGGAGTACACGATGACAGAGACAAACTGTAGACATTTACAGTTAACCTCTTAATGCCCGGTACATGATGCAATATTAAAAAAAAGTTTTTTCTGCTGGAAGTTGCTTTAAATGGTCCTTATATGACCTGTAATTTTTTCCAGATTTTTAAGTTTACTATTTACCCTTTTTTTGGGTACGTGACAAATTTGGCACAACGGGCATTACAGAACCACCGCTGCATTTTACGTGTATATAGGTAATAAAATAAAGAAATAGACATTATTGTTACAATTTTATTTTATAAAAAAAAACTTACTAACTAAACAAGTAGGTAATTGTAGATAATTGTAGTTGTCACATGTAGATAATTGATAGGCCTATACAATTACCTACATGTGAAAGTCAACAAAACAATTTTTATCTTTGGTAAGACATAAGTGTACTTCACATTTTGAACATTTTACTGACAATTTCAGATTGCACATAGGGTGTTCGCAACGCTGACGATCTGCAATGTTTGGCCAGTGTCCCACGCCGTCCTTTCTTATATCCGGTATAGGAATTTTGTGTGCAGCACCTCTTTTCATTTTGTTAGCGTGTTCCCTCTCTACTCTGTCAACAGATGGCCGCCCTCTTTTTGCATCTTTTTCAAGTTTGCATAAAGACTCTGCAATTTCACATCTAAATGATAGTGAATCCATCACTCCCTGCTTATTTATTCCATTACTTTCACAGTCCCTTCGGAATATTAGCCACCCACTAACAACAACCATGTCAATAAAATGGAAAAAGAGTTTCAAGTAAAATTTCTTGGACCTCAGACTTATTCGATAGTAGCTAATAAGACCGTCAACTAAGTCCACCCCTCCCATGAACTTGTTGTAAGTTGTAATTGCTCTAGGACAAGTCACTTCAATATTTCTATTTACCTTTGGGTCATAACGTTCGACACTACATACAGGGCGAGCTGACTCAAATGTTGTAGCCAGAGCTACACTTCTGTTATCTAGCCATTTTATTGCTCTGATTGTCACATTATCTATAGTTGTTTCCTTTTCCTCAAAGAAGCCTCGACCTAACTTCTTCATTTCACCGTCTGTCATAAATTCTAATCCCGGAAATCTGTTCAATCGAATGGTTCCGAGTGCCTTCATACCAATGTTTGACAACTGTACAAACAAGCTAGGAGATGAGAACCAGTTGTCAAAGTAAATCATATACTTATCTTCATTTTGGGGTAAGTGTTCAATTAATCTAAGAACAACATTACTGCTGGGGCCTATATCAGGAAGCGTCGTAGGAGGTAAGATTTTACCTGTATACACCTCAAAGTTGTGGATCAAACCATTTTTGTCACAAAGAACAAAAATCTTATAGCCCCATTTATGGGGTTTTTTAGGATTGTACTGCTTTAGAGCAGATTTTCCTTTGAAAGGAACAATTTGCTCATCTACACATATCATAGACTCTTCTATTGGGATTGTTTTGAATGTTGTTTGTAGACTGTCGATCAAGGGTCTGATTTTGAACAACCTGTCTTTTTCAGGATCATTTGGCATTGGCATGTTATCGTTATTGTTGAAGTGTAAATTATTCTTTATTTCTTCCCATCTATTACGGGACATAACATCAGCAATTGCGTCTATACGGGTAGAGTTATTCCAACACATCCTACTTCTAGGTAAGCCATATACACTCATATATATACATGTGCCAATAAACTGTTCAAGTTCTGTTTTGGAAATGTTCAAAGGTTTGTTGGGATTTTTTTGAACACTGTATAAATTACTCTCTCTTACTATTATGTCAAGGAGGTCACTATCAAAGAATTGCCTAAAATAATCTATTGGTGATCCTAAAATATGTTCTTCACAGCTGCATTTCAGGAGGCACAGGTTTTTCACTGCTGTCTTCAGGCACGTCTATCCATTGAGGTACGGTTGTTCTTTTCTTCATTCTGCTTCCAGATGATGTGTCTGATTGGTCTATTTTCCTCTTAGATGTTGCACCTGTGGTTGATGTAGGCCTACTTGGGGAGATATCTCCAGCGTCACTGTCGGAGTTGGATTCATCGCCTATAAAAATGAAACATTGTCGTTTATTTGTATAAACTATATTATTCAATAACAGTGTTTTGAAAAGTAATTACAGAACAAGTAGCATACCAGTAAAAAACATATGTAGCCTTCTTTCCAGTTTACTCTTCTTTTTGTTGTTGGGGTCATAGTCAGGGTCGTCGTCAGAGTCATCGATGATGCTGTCGTCACTATCATCTGGAGGAATCACTGCGACATTCTTATTTCCTCTCTTCAGCCGGTTTGACATCTAAAATAAGAAAAAGATGTTAAATATCTAAATTAATTATGATATGATGAAGCATTCCAGTAAGGCCCATTGGGACAATTTTGGCACAAACCAAAAATGTGAGTTATATGCATTATGGCCCAATGGAACAAATTTGGCACGTACTGGAAAAATCATATTTTATGAAAACTAATCACAGTAAAGCCTTACTAACTATCACAAAACTATCCTAGAATATGTGGAAATAGCTACATATTTAATTTTTAGTATAGTTACCTTGTATTGTAGAGAAAAGTAAATCAGTAGCTTGAGGTTATGAACTACTTAGCAACCATGTGAGGTGATGCAATGAAAGACTGCTTGTAGTAAGCAAAATGGCCACCAGACTGCACCACCAACTTGAAACAGCTGCAGAAATGTGACAGAAATGGAACAATGGGCAACTAGTAAACTTTTGACTCTGTAAAATAGTTGTATTAATACATTTTGTGGTATGTGCCAAATCTGTCACGCTGGGCAGTAAGAGGTTAACTGTTCGCATATTATTGAGTTACGCCATGTACGGCAGTCTGTCCGGTATGTAAAATGTATGGGAGACCTCGAGCCACTTGGCTTGTGAGACGCAGGAGTCTTCAGTAAACAGTGCACTTACTTTATCAACCAATTATTGGAAAATTCAAAGTGATATGATATTAGTGTAAATAATTAATTACTCATAACATAATTTTGTACTCAATAAATAATGTTAAAATAACATATTTCCAGAAGTTTCATATTCTCTAAAGACGAAGTCATATAAACCTTTAATATCCCGTTTTATTTGTTAGGTTGAACAAGTTGTTCACGCAAAAGATAAAATTGATCAATAACTGTCTCAGCTTACAATTTATTGAAGTCAACTATATAAATAAAGTCGTGGAGTATCCACCGTTGTAAATACGACTTCTGTACACATCTGTTTAAGGACACACACGTTTAAGACCAATAGAATGTAAATGATATTGTCACATTGCTCTATCACGCGTGACTTTTACCTCCCCGAGAGGACAGGGTTGGAACTAACTTATAGTTACTATACTTACAAGTGATCACTCTTTACCTATTTTACCCTTTGTTTAACTTGTAATTCCTTTATTAGTCATCATTGTATCAAAACTTGGCCATTGGAAAATTATTACAATCACTCATCCGGTCTACTGAAGTTGATTATTTAACCCAACGAGGTATAACAAACAATTTTTATTTGTTATTTAAAACGTTATAATATTGCTCTCGATACGCCTGGTTTTGAAAGATAGATGAAACTACATGTATTTATATTTCTATACAAAAAAAATCAGGAATTTGCAAAGAAATTCCAACGAGCAATTTTATTCTTGATCAAATGCAATTCGTTTGGAAAAAATCCGTTAAAAAATAACTGTTTCATTTAATACGCGTGATTGTATGTCCGGTTCGAAAATAATATTGTTCTCAAGGGATTAAAACCAGCATGGCCAACAGCCTCCGACAGCCTCTGCAGACTTAAAAGAATTTTGGAAAAGACAAACTCCAAGGGCTCAAGGGCCGGAAAGTAAGTGACCTGCGTAATATACGAGGTGCGCTCGTATTTAGCGCATGTAGGAAATTTCACGGGAATTCAAGTGTTCAAATTCCACAACATTGTTAAGTTGGTGCAATGAACTGCACAATTTTGTGTAATGGCTATTTGTTGTTTACATTATTATTTCTATTTGTTGTATACATCATTATTATTAAATGAGTTATTAATATTATTAACTGTCATTTGAATAATACATAATGATTCGTCCTAAGCTTATTTCTGTTGGTGTTAATAAAACCAACCAATGGTCACTGCTGATAATGACGTAATGGGCGGGGCGTTACATTGCGCCGCCAGTAAGTGGTCTTCCGTTGACCTGGTTACCATGACAAATTCAAAATAGAATTTCACAATGGGGTAACAGTAGTTATCTGTCTCACTTCCACCACTCAGTACATGTCACTCGCGCCAGTGCGATTAGAAGGTCGTTTCCAAAGTGGTCAATCTTATGATAAAGTAAATGCGATTAATATAAAGATCTATCTGCATATCAAACCAGTATAGTGAGATATAAATAGGCTTTGATTACTGGCAGAGAATTGATTGCCATGAGTGAGAACAATTTTTGGTTCACATGAGCAAGGTGTATGACATTGGTGAGCAATCAGAGATCGTGTCAAAGATGACTTCACACTTGTATTACGTAAATACGCAGTAAAAAAGCGTCATCAGTCGGGGTTAAGGTCACTCGAACAAGCAAATAAATACGTACGTAAGCCATGTGTTAAGGGTCAGCAGTTGAACCTTAACAGCCTCGTATCAGAATAAAGTAAACTTTGTGTGAAAGGATTTCCGTTCCTGAGCCGGGACATATCTTGTTGCACAGAACCAAAGATATGCCTATGATCAGAAATACATTGAAGGTGTAGTCACTTTCATCAAGATGTCATGTCGCAGTGTCCCTCCAGATGTTGCACCTATAAGGTAGGCCTGTGCCATATGGTCTCTCATCGATTAGTCGCCAATGCCTCAGCTCAACTTTGACCTTCACATCTAATTGTCACCACAATTACTGGTATTCATATGGATAGCTTATTAGAGGTCTTCTTAGATTATATACTTGGAAAATGTCTATCAGAACATATAAATCCAACGCGTATGCAGATTGAATGGTTAAATTGCATTGCAAAGGAATTTCACTGATGGAAGGTTATATTTTAGCGCACGCGTGTGTGTGATTGTGGGATGAGTGCTGTGTCGTCGTTCGCATATTAAATAACATAACTTCGTACGTTAACTTATGCTTAAAAAGTTTACATTTTCTTAATAGGAAACTAGTATCTGTAACGAAAATTAAGGTGTAAGGTTTCCGCTCCTACGGGAATGTAGGTAGGAACAACTGTGTTCCTAATACCTTAAATGAATTTAATTAATTGTACAATACATATTACAACCAATATGTACTCTTATCTATAATACCATAAATTACTAAATACACACAAGAATTTAGTATCTGATACACAACTAACTTCGTAACCTGTAGAAAACAATCAAAACAAGAGAATACTCACGATGGATTTGACTTTTGGAAGCAGGTGAACTCGAAACTGCTCTAGAACCCCAAAAGCTAGTCGCAACTCGAATATGGTTTCAGGGCAGAGGTTCCACTATCAAGAAGATGGTTCCAAGGTCGAATCCTAACCCAACAATCGCGACCGTACGACCCCGACCAAGCGTAAACTATCCTCTGCGCAAGGTCGTTCTCAGAATTCAAGGACTACCCTAATTAATTGGCCGAGGTGCGCAGGTGGTTAAATCTAGGGTAGTGTCGAACTGCTCAGATGTCTAGTCCAAAAATCGTACCGTATGGCGAAAATGTAAAGTAACACTAATAATGTGACGTAAAAGCTAGATCTTACAAAGAACATTTTATAATCATAATTTTCAGGTTCTTATGACTCTTTTGAACTATATATTATACGCTTCTTATGTCAATTGTGGCCAGGCTATCTTTAACGCATGCATAAAGAATACTTTAAAAGAAAATCGAACAATGAAAATTCAAATACAGTTTTAAAATTAGGCTATTCCATTCATAGGGTATATTATTTTATCCATGCGATTTTTTTTATTTATTATTTATGAAGGTTTTATTGTATTTTATTGAATTATTGTATTGAACCTACAATAAAGATATTATTATTATTATGACATACTGTATTTATTGGCAAAATACGCTCTTAATCAAGGTGTCCGGACACATCGCATTATTAATTTTCTATATATATATATATATATATATATATATATATATATATATATATATATAAATCCAAAAAGTCATACTATAATGAATTGTTTAGAACTATTTTTAATTTTAATAGTTTAAGTGTTAAATTAACATACAAAAATTACAATTTAACTAAACTCTCAAATTACTACGTCTCATATATTTTATGTCTTAGACTTCACATTGTTACATTTTTGGTTTAAAAATGGAGATAAGAGAATATATCTACTATAATGATGATTTCATAAGTATCGGCTGAATCATAAAATAAAAAACATCATTCAACTCTTCACACTCCACGTTGCAATGTTATTTTTAACAACTATATTACGAATTTTCTACAGAATATGATAACTAAAGTATTTTACAGTATAATTTTTTATTTAAGTTGTTAGTATCTAATATGCCTAAAAAGTGAATAAAATACAGGTTTGAGACCTACGTAAGTTATTTTTTAAATTAGACCTAAGAAGTTATTTTCTTAAAATAATGTAACTAAATATCAACCAAACGTCTTCACAAAATACAAATAAATTATTTGTTGAAGGCTTATTTAACCAGATTGTATTATAGCCAGTAGGATCATTCCAACTAAAAAACTTATCACCCTCTTTGTCTTACCACGTGGAAAGCATCATTGTGTAGTCCACCTAAAATATTGAACTCCCTGAAGGACAACATTCCTTTAATAAGAAAATGTGTGCTTACAAATTGTATCTTGCAGAATTAAGTAGGGACTGTATTTCGGTAAAAGTTTTACCTATAGCGAACGGCTTGAGGGTGACTTCCAATCCATCCAGTGGTCGGACGGGCAAGACTCAACTCAGCTAGCCAGTAAGGTCTACCTGCTGGACCATAGCCCCGGGGACTTGCGGTTCAACCCTGTCCACTATCCTCTAGGTACGCTTTGGCACTACATGCCCTGAACGTAAACGTCAGTTCAAGGCTAGTCAACCTCCTGGCCACGAACTTAGCTGTGCAATATACATATAGTTAGCACTAGTTGTATAGTGCTGTAATCCAGCTACTTGGAGATAAAGTGATGTAGGCGATAAGTTCTATGCTCGGTCCTCTTAATGCCAACACGGCGTACGCTCAGTGGTTGCGATCGACGTGGACACTACTAGAGAAGTACGAGGTGTCCATGTTGGATGGTAGTCAAGGTTCAGATGTTGTTGTAGAAAAGAGAACCGAGTGTCAGGCTTGTAAGTTAGGTGAAAATCAGACCATCACTACGTGGTTCGGATTTCACGTAAAGCTGTAGGACTCTTAGTTGCCCTGACTATTGGGCTATTAATAAATAGCTCTTTCTGAGGTGTTCCTCAGAAACTGTTGTCAACCACAGTTAATAAAAATGACTACACTTGTTCATCTACACTCATATTCGCCCATATCTAGACGATCGGCGTCTTACTAATGCATATTGAGTTAAACCTATTATTATACCCTACTGTAGTTCTTATGGCGTAACCGTTGGGCAGAAACCAAATTACACAAGCCTAAATTAGATTATGGTATATCATGGACGTACTTTTAGTTGTAAAGATGCAGACCAATAAGCCACACAATTGCCAGTAGTCGTACTCCTACGACATTAAGTATAATAGGTTTTCTCAGAACCGTCGTCATTACGATGGGTTTCCGGCAAGGTCTGAGTACTGCTGATACCCACTTGACTATTGTACCATTTGAGAGTCCAGTCGTGATTCGATCACAATGGCGTCAACAAATAAGGTCACGACCGTGTCGTGTTGAGTTCAGTGCAGGCTGTATCATATAGAGTACACTGGATCGTTAGTGGTCAGTGTTAACAGATAAAAAATGATAGGTTATATAACCAAGGGTCTGGTATGAAATTATAGTAGTAATAGTTGATAAATACTTCAATATTATGTATTTTTAAAGTTAAATGTCTCTAACGTACGCTTGGGAGCACTTTTACATAGGCTAAAAGAAATTTTTCAAGGCTACCTGAACTCGTAAGATCTTCCCCACAAGAAAAATGGGAATAATAAGCTTTACCTCAACACTTCACAATTTACTAAAGACAATTACTAAAGACAAGAGTTCTTGTGAATTAAATGGGACATTATCACTCCAAAACAGTCTGGCCTTGCCAAGATATGTTTCAACGTAAGAATAACTGCAGAGGTTTTCATACTTCTACTACTCCCAACTTCATTAAAATTCATGGTTTTAGCCATTCACATACGGTGGTATTGAACCAACCACCCACTCATACTCGTACGGTGGTATTGACCAACCCACCCACCCATACACGTACGGTGGTATTGAACCTACCCACCCAACCATACACGTACGGTAGTATTGAACCATCCACCCACTCATACACGTACGGTGGTATTGACCCAACCACCCACTCATTCACGTACGGGATAATATAAACGTATCGAAAAGTGTTCGAAATATCACAATACATTGAAATTAAGCCACATTTAAGTGTGGTTAAGTGGAAGAGAGGACTAAATAGTCCAAACTTCGCCACAAAAATAAAGACATTTATCATTCAGTTCAAAATTATGTTAGAAATGTCCTAAATCATTCAATGAATATAACTTTTGACGTATCAAATCAAATTATAGTATTTTTACTATCGAATTCGTTGTTTCAGTGTCAAAATGTAGGCAAGAATAGATTTCATTCTTATAAGAATAAGTAATTATTATTATGTTAAGTTTTCCATTGAAAGGAAAAATCACAGGTTTCGCGGATGATATCGCCATTAAATACCGGGAAAAACAGTGGGAAAGTATATGGAACAACATGAAAGAGGATTTAATAACAATTAGGAAATGGTGCGAAAATAATAGAATGGTACTAAATGCCACAAAAACTAAGTTTATAAATTTTGATTTGAAAGGCTTTCAATTTAATAACACACTAAAATTTCATAAACTGAATTGTCAATATATACCACCTATATGTGACTGTGAAACTATTGAACAAGTGAGAGAAATGAAATACCTGGGATTAATTATAGATGAAAAATTAAGTTGGAAATCGCACATAATCAAACTACAATCTGGTTTACGAAAAAGTATCAGAAACTTCTATTAACCTAAGAAATTTTATTGATGATAAATTATTAAAAACTATTTATTTTGCACTGATTCACTCTAAGTTAAATAATGGAATAAAGAACTGGGAAAGTACTGAAAATGTAACCATTCAACCGTTAAAAAGAACACAAAACCATTTTATTAGACTTATTGCCAGAAAAAATAGATTTGAATCAGCAGCACCAATTTATAAGGATTTAAAAATACTACCACTGAAATATTTATTTGTATTTAAAGTTTTAAAAATGTTCTTTAAAAAAAGCGGAAACATCAGAAATGATAGAATTTACCCAAGAACAAGAGGCGATGCAATGGGACTGATAGTAAGACCTAAGGTGAATAAATCAATCTTCAAAAAAAGCTTTTCTTTTTGGGACCAAAATTTATAAACTATTTGCCATCAGAAATAAAAAACTGTAATAATTTTAAAAAGTATTCTATTAAAGTGAAGAAGTGGTTATTTAATTTAGATGAAATTGATCATTTATTTACAGTATTAGCCTAAGTAACAGGTTTAGAAAATTAATATTAAATAGTTAATTAATAATACGTAAGCCCAAATACTGTACACATTCTAGCCTATCAAGTAGTTGACAGGAAACGTCAACCTTGGACTGTGCACACTGCGGCGGACCGCTTGATAATCTTTTGATAAGTTTTGACTGTCTTTGTTTTGTTAACTAGAATGTTTAAGTTGAGCTAGCCACGATTACTGGAAACAGTGGCTAGTAATTCCTTTATAATTTATGTAAAATGTTTTTATATATTTTTTGAGGAATAAATAAAGTTTATTATTATTATTATAATTATTTATATGTATTAAGCAATACAGAAAACTGAAATAAATAACAGTTTTACTGGCTTTAAGCTTTACAGCGGTAGAAAAGTCAAGATTTTTAGATCATAACTTATTATAATTGCACTAATCATTAAAAAATATTACCTTAAGGTGGTGCGATCGGTGTTCAATTAGTTAATTATTTACCAATTTTATAATCAAAATTATTTAATGTACCTTCCCTTGAGACAGGAAAAATAAACATTTGTTTAACCACTAAATTAGAACTTTTGGTTTTATGACGTGGTGATTTTAGCTGATTTTAAATCAACTAGGAGACAAACCCGTTCAATGTACAAATTAATTTCTTTATAACTACTGTTTTTAGACATATGTGAAGGGATTAAGATGTTTTTCACTACAAAAATAAATTACAAATATTTTTACATTAAAACAAAAATGAAAACATTTTAATCCTTTCGTACAGTTATGTGTAAAATACGTAGTTCTAAAAACACTACATTTGTACTTTCAACGGTTTTGTCTCCTAGTTGATTTAAAAACAGCTACGTTCACCACTTCATCAAGCCCCAAGTTCTATGTAGTGGTTAAAACAAATTTTTTCATTTTTCCTGTCTCAAGGGAAGGTAAATTAAATAATTTTGATTATAAAATTGGTAAATGTAAATAATTAACTCACTGAAAACCGATTGCACCACCTTAGGCAACTCAATAGCATCTTGACAAAACTTAACTGGGCTGATCGAGAGAATAGTAACCATTATATAAAAATCTACAAAATAAGTATAAAACAGTACGATACAATAATAACAGTACAGTATAAAAAGTAACGATACTATTGGCTAAAGAACGAGCAAATAAACAATAGTACAAACAGTGTGTTAATTACAAAATAATAAATAATACAATAATTAGTAGCAACCTCATATAGCAACTAAATTAAATATTAACAATACAAATAACGAATAATAACTCTATCTCTATACAGACGAAAACTAAAAACCAACTGCACGACTATCACCCACACGCGATAAACTCGCACGTACGACCCGACGGCGTGGGCTGGGGAAGTCACGAGGCTTCCATTTTACGCACACCCTATCACATCTCCTTATCTAGTATTGGCTCAGTATTCGTACCTTACCGAACTGGTTCGTGAATATCTATTTTTAACACACCCATAATAAATAGCAGCATACATTTTTATCGTCTTTTATAACTGAGAGGAGGGACATTTATAAATTATTTTATTTATGAATTAAGTCTATAATGCAAATAATGTAATGCAACTACATTATAGAACTAATTATAAAAATTATCAAAATTACCTCCCTGCCAAGTTCTAAAAATGTTGAACTTCATATTTACTGCAAGTATGACAAAAGATATGAACAGTAAAAACATGAATAATACGGACACTAATTAACTAACACATACATATTAGGAACAAAAATGCATTGATGTTAATAATTTATTATAATAGTGTTTAATTTTATGATGAAAAAGTTTATAACCATAAAAGATTAGTGAGCACAATTAATTTGTTTTCTGTCTGTAATGACAGTAGTAGAAAAGTAATTATTAGGCAGTAACGGAATTAATGTTTTAAAACTAGTATTATGATGTTTGATACATTAATGGGTTATATATGCTAAACTATTTACTCGTAAAAATAACTTTCTTTACACACGTTTTGAGGTTCACTCACTTACTTATCGGCAATATCAAGGCACAACTAGGGATGTCAACGATATATCGGAAATATCGATAAATGTGTTTCGATATATCGATATACTAGTATCGATATTTTCTTTTTATAATATCGGACATATCGATATTTTAGTCCGATAAATCATATCACTAAATATTGACGTTATTCTCTCTCTCCTCAGCATTGTGTTGCAGCATAAGTAAACTGCTATCTAGCGGAGAGATGTCGTAGCTCTGCGATACGACCATTAGGACCGCTAGCGTCGAGCAGTTGGCATTTTTCTCAAGAGTAAGCTTCCTTCACCACTGTGTGTTTATATTATACTGTGGTTTAACATTGAAGCGTATTTTTCTTGATTTCATATATTACATTTTTTTAAATTTTGTTTATTTATAAAAATAATAAGGTAGTAATAAATATACATTTTAAATAACCATCTTTTATGACGCGTGTTGATACCAAATTTAAGACTATTCTTATAAAAATAATTTTTGTTTTGACGTATGCGCATCTGTTAAAGTTAACATAACATATTTTACCCCTCTGCCTTGTTCAACAAAACAATATGTATCAGTCTTAGAATAGTAAATGATTGTAAAACAGAATTCATGTAATAAATCAAGTTTAGGGCCATTTTATAGCATGCTTCATTGTTTCTAACAGGCGAAATGGACGAACTACTTCGAAGAACGAACAAAATACAGTTTCAGAGGTAGTACGCAACTTCCATTGTCACCCCAAATCGAGTACTGGCCTTCACATCTATTCCGTACGTCTTTTATCATTATGAGTATACCTAATCCATTAACTATAGAAAAATTATCATGTTTTATTACTATACGAGTACTTTTCCACAATTTACGTATCTCGTGTTGTAAAATTAATTTTTTTTTAAATAAAAACATACTATTTTTTTACTGTAAAACTAGGAAACTAGGATTTTATAATCTTTTGAGGTAGTAATGTTAGATTTTATAAGGAGACATAAAATAACAGCAAATATCAGACACAAAAGATGACAATGAAAAATTAGTCAAATGAAAAGCTTTTTTTAGATTGGGAACGGATAATTTTATTATATAAAGTTTATAAAGATTAACCTCAGTGCTGAACCATAAGATATAATATTTATACAGAAAGTCTCGTAAGCAGGCAGCCAACCTTCAGGATATTATTCCAAAGGTCAAAACAAACAAAAAATGTCATGTGACCTATGTTCTATTTCACTTCATTTTCCATCTGTCTGTGCGTAAATTGAAAAGAAATCTAATACCTCAAAATTTGCTTAAGATAAAATCATGAACCTTGGTCGTAATAATTTAAATAAATTAGGAATTTAATTTACAAACATGGGTCCTTCCTTGAATGGCGGTCATATTAAATTTTTAAAGCGGAATTTCTCGAAAACCTTAAATGTAAGCAAAAGCCTGTTGTATACAAAAAATATTTAAGAATCCAGTCCTACTTATTATGGTTTAAATATTTTCGAAAAGAAACACCTATTAACTGAGAAAATGAAATTTTTATAAAATAAAAAAAAATGTATAACCGAAGAATTTTGTAATTATTAAACTAAAATTTCAATTTCTATTCTAACAGTTGTTAGATATGTAAAATATGTATACCATAATGTGTGAGACTAAATTATTCCATATTTGTTAGTCATATATGTTGTTTGGGTATATGGAATGTTCATCGTACGATTGTGTTAATTTTTTAAATTACCAATTTCAATTCATAAAATGTACTCTAAAACAGTTTCCTGGTGATTATAATAGATACATTTTAATTATTTATATTAACATATTTTCGTTGGGGAGAGCGGTCTTAGGGCGTCAAGACATTGATCCTAGGTTACAAATAGCGTGGGTTCGAATCCTGGGTTTGGATGTTCTGTTAGTTTTTACCAGTAATATTCACCTTCTACTGTACTGGTTCTCCCCATACTATATCTGTTAAGTTCCACGCACAGATCAATGGTCTAAAGTAAAGTTCTAAAATAATCACGAAGTAAAGTTAAAAAAGAGACAGACGTATCCTTCAAAAAGAGAAATAACCCTTAACTGGTCACGTGGGGTTTTTTGAGAACCCAATAAGTATTCTCTTTTATTTTTGGGATAAATACTATTTTATGTGTACTGTCATTTTAGGTAATCTAGTAGTAGAATATAATAAACAAGTTTACATGCAAAGTATATGAAAAATCTTTTAATTTTTTAATTAAAAATTTTTAGCTTATGATAAATTAGAGCTGTTGTTGTATCTGGTAGCAACATTATAAAAAAGGAAAATATTTAAAAAATATAACCGAGGAAGTAAAATATTTGTAGCAACTTCAAACCTTACAAAAGTGACTATTTTTGTAATGATGATTTGAAACATTTTGAAAAAATTCAACACGTTGTAACAGGTCCACCAAATTGACGAATAAATTAATTAAATTAAATAAATGATAAATGATTTTATTGAAGAAATAAATATATTTAATTAAAACAATCAACGAACATTCAAATAATATTCGGAAATCGTTGTAAGTAAATAACCAGCCAGCTAGGGAAGTGGGTAGAGATATTTATGCCAGCGCAGTCTTCTGAGAATTGAGTAAACAACATTCCTTTTCATTATTATCAACACAGACATGGGCTGGCCTGTCTCAGTCAAATTTCGCAGAAGTCGAACCCATCTGGCAACCCAAAGGGGAGTCACTTGTGTGACAAAGCAGAGGTCGAGTCCGGAAGACGTTTCTAGTTAAAAAGACAGTCGATGGGAGCAGCACATACGGGGTAAGAACCACATGGCATAAGCGGAAGTGGACTCTCTGACCCAATACGATTAGTTTTAACGGACAGGAAAGTAGGAGGGGGAACGTATTCCAGCGTCTTGGAGGCATCAGTCACTTTGCATCCATCTTTTGAAGAAATAACACAGGAACATGGTGTTCCTCCCGGTAGAATACAAGAAGACCGCGTGTGACCGTGTTAAAGTATAAATAAATTCTTTAAATAGTAATACATATTTGTTTTCAAAGAAAGATTTAAATAAATATAATACTTTTTGTGTAATTTTAAAAGATTAAACAGTCGTGAATTATTAACACTTGAAGACCACGTGGGGTTTCGCCAAGACAATGCAAGGACAATAAGATAAGTTTTAGTTATAAAAAATCAAATCATGTTTTAGAAATCAGTTTTTTAATAAGTAATTGAATTCATGTTTATTGTAATAAAATTCTAAAAAGAAAGTAAAGTAAAAAATAATGTCATTAAATAGCTTTTTCAAACAAGTCTAAATTTATTGTAATTTTACAGCCTCACCAATTTACCCACATAAAATCTTAAGCTGGAATCTCAAACAACCCACGAGACCAGTTTAGGGAAACGATTTATTTACTTTAAAAGATACAAACATAAACGAGGCAATTTGTTTTATTGGATATCGTGTTGCCGTATTAGACAATGTTTTTTAAAAATTATTATTCGAGTTATTTATATAGCATTATTGTTATTATATCATATGTTAGTTTTCATACGAGGTGTATGAACTCACTGGCTGTCCGTCTCCTCGCAGTATGAGTTAGTTCAGTCACATTTCACTTACGTGGGTACAATCATGTCGATTACACGCTTACTACTCGAACTAAAGTGATTTACAGTCCTCGTCCCTCCTCTGCTAACGGTGTCCAACACACTTAAGTGGGAGGTATCGATTGGTCGACCCACTTAGCTCGACTCAATCACGGTGGAACGAATCGTCTGTGAGAGTAGATTTAAGTATTTGTTCTTTATACTATGATAATTACTCCAAACAACATACGGTCATCATAAGCAAATGTTTTTTCTTTCATTGCCTACATTGGACCATTGTTCCAGTTTATTCTTTTGTTTTTTATTCACGTTTTCCCTGTATGCTTTTAGATTTTGGGAACTTGCTGTATTTTCTCCTCTGAGAATTCTTGTGGAAGTCTAATTTTGTTCTGTGCGAATATTGTTTGCGGGTTGTTGAGTGACTTTATTTTCAATGTTTCATAGGACGTCTTGCGATTTATCTAGTTCTTTCATCGTATATTTCTTTGAGTCAGTTTGGCTTTGTTTGTTAGTGTAATTTTGTGACAATTTGTCTGATTAATGAGTTCTTTGGATTTATAGAATATGTCCGACAATTTAAATTCTCATTTTCCATGTGAACTGTGATTTGTTGCATTTCTTTGTGGGATTGTTTGTTTGGTAGCAGACGAAACACCTCTTTCCATCGGGGTATTTATGATTCTTCTTTCAGCTTTCTGTAATCAAATATTTTTTCTGGTTAAGATTAAACAGGACTCCACTGGTTTAGGTGGTGTATGGTTGCACCACTGTTTAGTAGTGTTTGAGTTTGGTTTTAATGAGAGAGGCCTTTTTTACGTAAGTTATTGTCCTTTGTTTCGATTTTTGTTTCTTTTACCCACGTTCTCTTTTCATTGCCAATGTGTGTTGTTGTTTCACTCATATATTTATTTCAATTGTTTTTCGTGTCTACGCTATGTTCACATATTCAATCGATATCTATTGGGCTTATGAGTATAATTTCTGTTTAATATTTTCAAGCTATTTCTTTTATTTATTTTTTGTGAGGTTTTTTCATTATTCATTCTAATACGCGGATCGTAAAGATGTGGGCGAATGAATGTGACGAAATTAGATGAACGAGTTTAGTCATTGTTACTATCTAAGGTTGACTGTTTCTAATGAAGAGGTATTTATTAATAGCCCTATAACCAGGGCAACTAAGGAACCTACAGTTTTACGTGGAATACGAACCACGTAGTGTTCGTATATTTAGCTAACTGACAAGCCTGACATTCCGTTCTCTTCCCCACACAACATCTGAACCTAGACTATCATCTAACATGGACATCCATGTTTTATAGACACCATCCTGGTTTTCCATCTGTATCTGAGATTTCATTGTATCATTCTTTAGTAGTCAGGAAAGTCAAGGCAGATGTTTTGTCTTAGTCTTGTGTTACTTATTTATTGTTCTGACTGGTTATCTCTGAATATTATTTTGTGCTTTTTGGAAAAGCGTTTATTTTAATTTTTAAAAACTATTCTTGAGTGTAGGTCGAGTCTTCTGTGGATTTTGAGCATGGATTCATCAAGTATCCAAATGTTGGGATGAAAGTTGGGTGAGTGGGAGGGTCCACTAAGACAAAATTTGGTTGGGTGGAAGGTCATGTGAATTACCCATAATTTATTTTATAATAACTATCGTTACGAGGTTTTGGAATATTCACAGTTTTGTACTTAGACATATATTTGTGTGTTAACTTATGGATTGGATTATTGTTTTTTACTCCTTTAATTAAATAAAATACCCAAAGATAACTCACTTAAACTATAGATAAATTAGTTTTGAAAATGTCATGAAGGTTTGTTTTTGCTGTTATGTGTCACTGTATGTTTTTGGATGGGTGGGTGGGTCAGTGTCACCATATGTGTTTGGGTGGGTATGTCGGTCGAACTCAGATAGTAACAATGACTACACTCGTTCATCTACACTCATCACAAGTAACAATGACTACACTCGTTCATCTTCACTCATCACACTCATTCGCCCCTCATATTCACCCATATCTCTACGATCAGCGTCTTAGAGATGAATAGATGAATGAATAGATGAATCGACATAAATGGACAATTTCCCCCTGACCACACGGATTAAGTGGTCAGTATATTTCATAACAATTCATTTGTAACTGCGTTGTAATTTTAATTATGGAAATAAATCTTTTATTAATTTATTTGTTAAATTTAGCTACATCAGCTTATCCAAGGTCAAATCTTTCTTGGTATTATTTTGGTACTTTTCCTAGCGAACCTTTACATATATTGTATAGGACGGTGGAGAACGTTTCGTAGATTATGTCCATAATTGTTTTGTAGTTCCCTGTGCAGGCGTTAATTCATTTTTTTGTGTAGCGATTCTGTAATGGCTTGTGTCCAATATTCTGGTAGCTTTCTGTGGCCCGGATTTGTTTGATTTCGTGGTGTAGGATTTGTATGTTTTTCCAGAGGAATATTTTCAAATGTATGAGAATGTGACATCTTCACCACTTAATATGTTGTTTTTTTTTGTGTGTATTTTTTACACCTTGTTTGAGTTCTTATAGTGTCGGTGGTGTGTATGTTTTTCTGGCGTTTGAATTTTTTACTTGTTAATGTTTAGTGGGTTTCTGATTCTTCTGTTGTAAGTAATTCTTTGAATGTATTTGTAATGATTTTTGTATTGTTTTTAACGTAGAATATGATTTCACCTCGGTAGCCTAGTTGGTTAAAGCCCAGCTACATAAGCTAAATGTTCTCAGTTCGATCCCAATCAGAGTCATAACAAATTTTGAAAGGAATCAGCTGATAACCATTGGCTATTCAATTGTCATTGGGCTATTAATTAATGACACTTTCTAAGGAATAGTCGGCCTTAGTTTGTAACAGTGACTACATTCGCTCGTCTACACTCATCATATACATTCGAAATCCATATCCGCCCAAATCTGGACGATCGTCATCTTACGAATAAATAAAGAAAGTAGGATTTGAAGCACTATTCGCAAACCTTTCAAGTCGTACGGAATGGTTTAGTATTTTTTGTAAATTTTTAACTTGTAAGAACCAAGTTCAGAGGACAGATGACACATCAGGTGAGGGTGGTCGTGAGAGCGGAGTGGAGGAATGTCCCAAGCCAGCCACTCCTGGCAGTCCCAGATGCCACGTCAGTCTACACAAACTAGTAGACACTCAATAATTGAGTTGCGTTTGATATTCTTAATTAAAATCCATAAGAAATAGTCGTGCCTAGAAATCTCGCTTCTGTCTTGTCGTAAATAAAACCTGGGCGGTAAATGAGTGCGGCTCGTGCACAGATACAATCGAAGGTGCCGTGGGTCGGACCTGCCGGCGTGACTGACTCCCGCCCGCACGTCTCACCTGACACCCTGGGTTTGCTTGTGTTACCGATTGACACATCTTTAGTCGCAACTCCAGTTAGGAACTTCTCGAATGTTTTAAGACATCTTCCTTTGTACAGTCAATATATTTGGAAATACACAGGTATCACGAGATAGGATGAAATTAATATATAACATTTAATGTTACGTCAGAAAAAAAATAGAAGTATGAGTAGCTATTTAAATAACAGATAAAACAGTTTATATTTATTTTATAGCATGTTTTTAGCTCAATAAAATATTGTACAGTTGATAGTTAATATTAGTCTACAAATCGAGTCTTAACTAAGAGCTTAACTAAGTCGGTGTTGTTCCTCTTCCAATTGTGATAAACAGTTGAATATCTGAAACTGTAAGTGCGTGCTCAAGATGCAAGCATTCTTCCAAAATAAATATGCTGAGGGAGCATTTGGCACGGATGTATATTAAGTGCGGTAAGTTTTAATTATCTTTCACTAATAAGCTTCTCTCTAAACTCCTTTGTTTGGCAAGCCTGCTCACTATCTCCTCTATCTTTCATTTCATCATTTGGATTTTGAACGGTTTGATCTTTAATTTGACACAATCGACTATTTTTAAACATAAAATGTGTTCCAAAAATATTCAGCCACTATCGTTTTGGTGCAGTTGGGCTTTGTGCACAGTGTACTTCCTTTAACTTGATACTCCTCCTGAGATTAATAAGTCAAATTAAAAGTTCTGCTCTTTTTAAACTTTATTTTTGGCCTCTGACATATTAAATCTTCGGTTTTAAAGCTTATAATAAAACAGTAAGGTAACATGCTTATCACTAAGTGCCATTAAAACAAACTTTTTGCCACGCTCGATAATTTTATTTCATTTCAAAGCATCTAATAAGACAAGAGGTACGCGTTCACGACATTTACACAAATGTTGAAGTTGTAAGAATGATTGTCATTGAGAGCGGCTTTTAAAATAAAATTATGGTCTTGAATTCATCTGGTTATTTTTCGGAAGGATTCGCTTGTTTGGAAAGTGCCTTAGAAACTATGATCTGGAATGAGTGAGAGAAATAAAGTTGACGTTGATAATTTTAATTTGTGATGAAGCAGATAGAATTTTTATTGATTGAAATTGTTCGTCGACGGTTTGTTCAAACAGTTTAAACATATATAGGAGCTTTTTATTTTCCGATCAAACTATATAAACATGGATTGATGGATAAAAATGTTAACGGTTTTATCGCCAAATATTAGTTGAAAAGGTACAGTAATAACTTACTCATCCACACTATTGGCGACTCACTTGTTTTTTATCTGGCTCAGCTTTCCAATATTAATAAAGCCTGATAGTATTCAGTTTAGGGTAATAAATTCCAATTGTACGTCGGTTACGTCACGTGACCTTAGTTTGTTTGGGTAGGGAATTTGTAACTAGGCGTTGCGGTAGCAAATAACTGTTACGTCAGATTGAATTCAGCTCTCAGTCGGTCATTGCCGTCCATTGATGGAGTACGAGTGACAGCTGATCCACTAACTAACTGACCACACACAATCAGCCACACACAAGGTCATACTACCAATCTATGTAGCAGATGTTGGGATTCTTATGATTATGACCTCCATGTTAACATCTCAAGCTGTGTTATGATGAAGCCAATATTGGATTCAACAGAATTTACGTCAATGACGAATGGAATTTGCTTTATAGGTCAAATGAAGGAGGATATAAGTCGTAAACTCCTGCAAACTAAACAGGCAAACCTTTAAAACAGGCTTTAAATTAACTACTACATGTATGTGAGCTTCTTCGTATATGAACAGTTAAAAAGTTACGATTCAATTAAACGAGATAGCATATAGGCCATACAATAAGGTACCCCTCTTGTGTAGGGGGTGGGTGAGTGGGAGACCGAGGTTGTATAGGTAGGTGGGTGAGTGGGACATAAACGTTGTGTAGGGTGGGTGAGTGGGAGACCAGGTTGTATAGGTAGGTGGGTGAGTGGGACATAAACGTTGTGTAGGGTGGGTGAGTGGGAGACCAGGTTGTATAGGTAGGTGGGTGAGTGGGACATAAACGTTGTGTAGGGTGGGTGAGTGGGAGACCAGGTTGTATAGGTAGGTGGGTGAGTGGGACATAAAGTTGTTTTGCTGGACGGGTGTTTGTAAGTAGGATGTGTGGGGGACCCATCAAAAGTTAAGAGTCTGTTGATCGGTATATTATGAGCTAGAAAGCCACAAATTGTGAGTGTACTTAAGATATATGGGAAGGTTGTAAAGAAAGTATTGTTTTGTAGGCAGCAATATTACGTTTATTTAGGGTGGGTGAGAATAACGATGTATTGGTTAAACAATGAACATTACTGACACATATTGGCTAGACCATGCCTGAGTTCGTTTTCTATAACACAACACTGAAGTGGGATATAGAAATGTCAGGGTTACTGACTTGCCTGTTATCTAAGTGTACGAATGGTACAGGTTTAAGTGTGATTATTTGTATGTTCCATTATGTACCAGGTCGTTCCTCTGCCAATTACCCGAGCCTTGTACGTACAGTCGGGCCCATATGGTAGCCACACGTCTAAACACACGCCAAGGTGAGCATTGTTGAATCACCCGGCTGGTTGCAACAAGTACCTTTGGCATACTCGATTCAGCTGATGTATTTATGGCCGAATAGAGTTGTATGGAGTCCGTTGGTTGTCAATACAGCAGGGGAGAACTTGATATAGTGGCTGAGACAAGGCGGTTACTCTCAGGCAGAAGTCGGCCAACAAACTGGTTTTACACATATAAGGGATACCGTGACACTAATTGTCAATATATGGGCAACTATGGATTTTGCATGGGTGTGATGAGTGAAGATGAGCGCATGTCGTCATTGTTACAAACTAAGGCTGACTTTTCCTTAGAACGCATTCCTTAGTATTATTACTGCTATTCAATTTAGTCAAAGGAACAATTGAAATAATTCTTGATTTGCAATATCGATTTCTTAAAAGACATAAATATATAATATTTGAAATTTTAAAAATACGTATAGCATATTCAAAATACTATTTCTAAAGAAAAATACAAACCTTTTTCCTTTGCCCTCACCAACCAACCATATGCGTAGGAGTACACAGTAATGCTCATTAGCTAATCCTGGCCATTCATCTTCTCATTTTGAAAAACAGGTTTACTATTCATGCATCGAATTATTTAATAAACTGCCAATAGGATTGAAAGGAGAACCTAATTTACCCAAATTTAAAAAGAATCTCAAGGCACTTCTTATTGAAAAAGAATACTACAGTCTAGTGGAATATTTTAATGACAATATGTAATTTGATAACAAATTGTTTTAATTATTAAATGTATTCATAAGCTCATTTATTTCAATTGAATGTAATGACGTTTGTTATGCAATTATATTGTCAACAACGATAAAGATATTTGATTTGATATAAAATTGTATTGATCTGTTTAAAGTAATTGTATACAGGTATGCGTGTTGTTATTGATGTATACATAGATATTATATAAAGTTAACTATTTTGTACTATGTGAAATTATATACGAATCAAGCCAACTTATTCAATACTAAATTGTATTTTATGAGAGTTAAAAATTATATTCAGCACAACAAATATGTAATTGAGACTTTAATTAGCTTAATTAAAAAAATATCGTTGTAAATAACTTATTAGTATTATTTTATATATAATCAAATCATACATGTTTTACGGATTTGAACAATTTTTGATATAAGATTATTATTTCATGACAATCTTAAATATGCATGAATAATGTATTATGAACATTTGACAGTGTTAGAGGCAGCACAGTATCAATGTCAGACATAAACCGACTAAACGTTTATCATTTAAATTAGTTTTTATTATATTTTTTTGCCCTGCCACACTACTTGAGAAAGTGGCAGAGTATTTTTTCAACAAAATAAATTGTATTGGAGTTTTTTAGGAAAATAAATTCGTTTATTCATGATAGATATTTAAGAATCCATATATATATATATATATATATATATATATATATATATATATATATATATATATATATATGGACGATTGTCATGGCAAACTCGCACATACAATAAAAACTTGTTGCTAAATTATAATTGTAAAATTGTCTAGTTATTTGGAAGAAAATCCCAACTCTCTACGGAAAATAACTATAACCATAGTATAATATAAACACGCAGTAGTAAAGCTCAGTCATTTTACTTGTCAACCAAGCGACGCTAGCGATCCTAGCGGTGGTATAGCAAACAACTGGCGCGGTAACCGGAGATATAGCGTACCTCTGCGATACGACCACTAGGATCGCTAGCGTCGAGCAATTGGCAATTTTCTCAAGAGTAAGCCTCGCTACTGTGTGTCTATATCATACTGTACTATTACTGTCCAAAGTTGTCTTGAAGCCTTTGTAGACATATGACATATAGTTGTGAGGACAGTGTCAACCTCTAATTGGCAAACTATTCAAAACTTTCAGTCCAAAATGCTGCGAACGCCATTGCAAGCTCCGTGTTACGTCTCCAATGTCATCATGCACTGAGACAAACTTTGAATGATGCTAAAGCAAAGTGCACTTATGTCGGCACTAGTGATGCTGTGCTGTAATCCAGCTACTTGGGGACAAAGAGATTGTAGGTGATAGGTACTCTCAATACCGACACGGCGTCCACTTGACGGTTGCCGTATTTTGTTTGGCTAAACATGTTGTAACTTTGTGAGAGGAATAATTACATATTGTTTCTAACTAAGTGTAAAAACACACAGAGCGTAGCGCAGCGTAACGTAGCCGAGCGCAGTGTAGTCCAATACACAAAGAGAGCGCAGCATTAAGCAGTGTAGTAAATTGCAGGTTGTAGACGGTAATGAAGTACATCACATCAGTATAGAGGATGGCTCTATCGAAAGCGAACACACCTTAAGGTGGCAGTTTTTGCTCAATAGAAGAAGTGTCTGGGTGCATGAAGTGTGTAAGGGTAGGGACAAACATGGTGAATATCACCACTTATTTCACGTCCTTAGGAAACACGAGTCTCGTTTTATGGATTACACGAGAATGTCGACGACGACGTTCGATTATATTATGCCAGATCGGGGTCCTGACAAACACCTCGGAGATCAGTAGTTCCGTGTTCATTGTACACAAACACTGACGGTAGTAATGTCTTCACTCGAATACGCTCCAATGCGCTCTGAGAAAAACAAAATAGTTTGTTCCTCCGGTATACGCTGCGCTGAAAAACGCTACTAGTGTGTCTAATCAATGCATGATTTTATTTAAAAAAATACGCTGTCTGTCTATTTTTACCCTAATACAATTCATAATGCTCTTTACAACTTCAATTGCCTATGATATTTATTTGAAAACTACCATTAGGTTTACACTTAATTTAGTGTTTTTTTTCATTTTGTAATCAAAGTTAACAGTGTTATTAATTTTTGTAAACTATACAAATGCTCGTACTCAAACAGTGTGTTAGCAGGAGATAAAACAATGCTATAAACTAAAATGAGAGTGTTTGGATGGATGAAAATAAGAGTATGGCAAAAATGACACGTTAACTAGAACTTGGAAGTCACTTGTAAGAATACTAACAGGCTTCCAAGTTTCTTAATGGACAATGACGTAGAGTATGACTTTTTTACTGTACATACTGAGATATCATGAAATACATCAGTCCAAATTGTCCATATTACTGAATTTACCAAATTCTAGTGCAAGCCACATTTTCTGAACAGTTTACAATGACCATAAATCATACTTATTTTTCTGTCTTTGTTTAGCTGGAGAAAAAGCTAAAAATAACATCTTATAGTTCGTATGACATTGTGATGCATATAATAGGCCTATTAAATCCAATATTGTCTAGGTAAAATTTATTGGCAGCGGTGGGATTCGAACCCACGCCCTTTCGGACTGGTGCCTAAAACCAGCGCCTTAGACCACTCGGCCACGCTACCACTGACGTCAGTGGAATTCCTCATATCCAGTGAGTATTAATCAAATATACAGTAAATGTTTAGTTTAAGATCAGCTGAGTGGGTGGGGGTTTACTACAATAAGTTAAATTACTTCCTTTTGTAAGCAATTTGTTTAGAATTGAGTAATCAGAGAACGGACATCGTAGCATGGAGGTGCAGATTTCTAAGATCTCTCTTAGAAATCTCTTAGGAATGAAAACTTCGACGATATCATTTGGATAGATGAAACATGCTATACAATCTGAGTAATTCATTTACTGTTAAGGTTCTGAAGGTAAAGCGATGGGAGGGTTTAATTGGACAATCTTAATTCGAAAGAATATTTAACTATAACTCATATAATTTGTATTTTAAAGACATAAATACAATTGTTAGAATTATTTGTTCAAATATATATACAGTACAAGCGAACGTCCCACAGCACAAGTGTATAAATATTTTGGTGATCGAATTCGGTAGACTATGTTAGAAATACTCCTTGTGAAGACGAGAGGTATCATATGTATATCAAAATGGCCGCCATAACGTTTGTGCTTGTATTGTAGAAAGTTTGTGTTGTACAATTGTTCGCATGTATTGTATATATAACACGTGGCATGCTAATTAAGGCATTATCAAATAACATAAAAATCTGTAAATATATTTGTATTAGTTAACAAAATCAATTATCTACATTGTAACTATGTTGAATCTTGTTTGTTACATACATTGGTTCTTACTATAAATCCCGTTTAGCTAAAATTCTTACCGTTAAATTTAAGACAACTATTTTGTGTGTGTTTTTTTTTCAAGAATTATTAAGAACCAGGAGCAGTAAACAATCTGGTAAATCAAGAAGAGTAACGCCGACTAAATTTTCAGCTAATATTGATTGTTAGTTCTACAATAACCCGCTAGGGGCACCGGTGTAGTTTATTGGACGTCAAATGCAATCTGCGTTCATTAGTTTTAATCTATTCGAAGTGCTAACATAGTTGCCGTCCTTTCTTTTTCATACTCAGTTTTTTCGTTCCTTTTTACAAATACATTCATACCATTTAAAGCTAAGGTTTTTCGTCTACCTCGCAGAGAAAACAAGAACCGGAGTTGCATTTAATTGTGCGGTAAATGTGTGTCGAGTTCTTATTTCTCCAGTTTGCCATGGAATGACCAGCACCTTGTCAATCTCTCCCTTATTCCCCCCAAATCCTCAAGGATAAACCTAGTAATTATTAATACAGATTTATAAATATGTACAGGTGTATAATATATAAATAACTGTCACTGAGGTATTCGGTGTGGCCATAGGAAAGTGACCTCTGTTTCTTTTTCTTTGTTTATTTTATTATTTTATTTATAATTTTTTTTATTTCTTTTTTTAACTTTACTCGCCAGTTCACATGGGCCTGTAGGCGTGTGCGTGAACTTTATTCAAGAAATAAAATACCAACAGTTGGCTCAGTGAGGCAACACAATTTTGGGACAAGAAAGTAACATACCTGCCCATATTGACAAATTTATTCCCACGCAGACTCTTTTATTTTCTCCTTATAACGAATTGAATCGAAAACGATTAAAATTTAACGAGTTTTATGTAAGTTTATCAAAAGATAATCAAATATAGTTATCACTAGGATTCAGAACTACAGCAATTTTATCTGTATTTAACATGTTATACAGATGTGGACACTGCTACAGAAGTCTGGGGTGTCCATGCTGGATGGTAGTCAAGGTTCAGATGTTGTGTAGGGAACAGATCTGAGTGACAGGCTTCTCAGTTACCTGAATATAAGACCAATACTACGTGGTTCGTATTCCACGTAAAGTTGTAAGTCCCATAGTTGCCTTGGACATCGGGCTATACCTCTTCCTTAGAAACAGTCGACCTTAGATATACACTCGTCACATCCATTCGCCCCTCATGTTCACCCATATCTTGACGATCTTACTAGTGAATACTTAAATTAAGCTGGACTTTCAATAAGTCTGCAGATCATTATGTCAGATGGGCCCATTAATAAAATGCTAATCAAATGACAAAATGGCTATCATATGAGACAGATTAGCTGTCCAGGAGTCAGCCCTGACCCTGGCAAGCAACTATGTGCCGTCAGTCATCGTAGAGTGCCACACCTACGCTTCAGAATCGCTTGCAACACAAACGGTCCATTGTGTAGGCGTTGTGTTCACAGGGTGTTCTAGATAGACACCACCCACTGTGGACTTGATCTCTCTTTCTGACGGCTCTTATCTGATAAGATCTTTACGGCGACGCTTCACAAATCACCAGTTCCTGGCATTTATGCTGTTACTGTACCACTTGAAAAATGTCATCTTACAGTTTGAAAGTCACCATGTGCATTGGTGTTTTTAAGTCGATTTTGTTTTTTAAAAACAAATTATATGTTTACAGTGTTACTTTATGGATCATTAATTTGGATATGTGCGTAAGATAAGTAGAGTGATTATTTTGTTTAGTGTAAATAATAGTAAAATTAACTAAAAACAATGGAGTCACACATCAAATACATAAAATGAAAATACAAGCTGTGTATTTGGAGGTCTCTGTTTGATGAAACGTGTACTCAAATGGGCAATTTTTGAAAGGAATAATATTACATTCTGATTTATAATTGTATTGGAAGCGCTTGCGTTATATTGGTGTCAAGTCCAAGAGACTGTTTACAATCTCCAGTAAGATAGCTAAGAATTATACTGCGTTCCAGAATTCCAGGAAAGGTCAAGTTTCGGTTCACCGCTCACTTAATCATAAGGATTTGGCATCGAGCCACAGTCGCAATCTATTGCATCTACTGGACCGTGTCAGCTCACAGCTTGATCTTATCTATGACATTAATGGTTCCGGAGTATGTTTCTACGGCTGAAGATCTGCGCGATGATGTGGACCTTGCAAGGGCGAGCGTGTTGATGAAGTGTATTGTAGGATGTCGGCAAGGTACTTACTGTCTTGACTAAAAATTACAGCAGTGCTGTAAATAAGTAATTGGACTGATGCTGACTAAATGTTTTGTATTTAGTAGATATGCAACCAAAATAAACAAAACTAAAAGTGAATGTGCATTCACAGCAGACAGATAAAGTGAAAAAACTTAATTGTATGTAAAAATAAAAAATAAACTTGATGGTACTATAAGGCTGATGAAGCAAATGTACTGTTGAAGGGTATGAGTGGCCATTTAGTTCAGTGGGTAAAACCCCAGAATAATGTAAATATTACATTAGGTTAGGCAATATGTTAGGCTAGGTCCATGATGGAATGGAGTGAGAAGCCATCATGGGGCGTGTATACAATTGAAGGGCGGGAGGATTCATTTAGAGAAGTAGGTTTTATCGGATGAAAGGAGAGGCAATCATTAGGCGTGTATACTTTCCAGGGTTGAGAGAGCCAATTTTATTATCATCAGAGGTAAACAATATTTTATTATGTGAGAGTGGTAATAAACTATACGACGTGGGAGGGTTTGTCACGAGCTATAAACACTATACGACGTGGGAGGGACTGTCACGAGCCATAAACACTAGCAATGTGGTAGGGATTGTCACGAGCCATAAACACTAAATGGCGTGGGAGGGATTGTCACGAGCCATAAACAATATGTAATTTGGAAGGGATTGTCACGAACCATAAACCCTAAAGGGTGTGGGAGAGACTTTCACCAGCCATAAACACAATACGATACATAAACACAATGGAAAGGAACACCTCAAGTCAGAAACACTAAACTGCGTGGAAGGGATTGTCACGGGTTATAAACACTATACGATGTGGGAAGGTTGTTTCGAGCCAAAAAAACATGACGATGTGGGAGGGATTGTTAAGTACTGTGTAAGGCAGTCCCTTCAAGATCTTTGTAAACTATTGAAGATTACGAGGGATTATTATGAACCTTGTGCATATAAAGGATGAATTGTCTCAACATGAATCGTGTAATTTATAGATTTGATAAAAGTGTCCTGTTTCGTTGTGTCTAATCATATAAATGATCAAAGAGGCACATGTGTCTGTCAGTCGGCGCCAAATAAGATTGTCTATGATAGATCTACACCGGTCTCATTAAACTGTCCATCGGACCTAACCTAATGGCTCAAGATAGTTCATTCCATTTGGAGGTAGTGAAACGGTTTGCCGCAACTTCAATACTCGACCACCTGATACGTTGGATCAGCACTTCACTGATGGATTTTGTCCAAAAGTTACTTCCAGTTTTTATAAAGGAAAAGAAATATAGGCCCTACATTTAAATTTTGTTCTTTCTAGATGAGTTATATTTTTACAAGATTATATTAAAAATCCATAAACTGAAAAGCAAATTGTCTTGTTATATTAATAACCCAACCGTTAGTTTTGGGGAGTTTTAGTATGGCCTACCAGAGCATAAGTCAATCATGGTTGACATGGCCGTAAACGTAGTTCTTTTTGTAGTTACCTCCCGGTTAACTCGAAGCAATTAGCTTCATGTATTGGTAGAAGTTAGAAGTGCCAGCTAACACAGATTTACTATAAATAGTGCAGTTTCAATGGTGCATAAAACTGTAATATCAGGCTTACCTTGCTATCTGAAGAAAAAGATTTTACCAAGTAATATGGTTAGGGACCGCTGTACCCGACAGGGTACCTTGCTTGAACTGCTAAGAGTGCAGCGTCTGGCAGGAAAGAAACAGTTCTCGTACTTTGAACTCCAAGCGTAAAATACACAGCCCAAGAGTGTGAAATCCCTTAGTTGTGAAACATTTAAGGCTCATTAAAAGAAAATATTTTAGTTAAGACTTGTATCATATTTATGACTTGAGTCTTGTAAAACAGTGTAAACTGAAGAGCACTTGAAATAAAGGCATTGATTATTTAAATACAACAAAGTATTGTAACCAGTAAAATACTTTACCATTTAGACCAAAAGCACTCAAAAGGGTTGACGATTTATCGCCACTATATTTGTACTTATATTCCATCGTACTTGTGTTGTGTGACGTTCACTTGTTCGAAAAATCTATTGCGTCATTTTAAACTTCATTGTTCGTTTATACGAGCCTTCAAGCTTGCGCATAAATTTGAGTGAAAGAATATCCGTCAGCTTTGAGGGGACTCAAACTTTGGAATTCCACTCTGCAGTCTGAGGCTTACCTACTGAGCTACCAGGCAAGTATTCGATGTTTACATTGGATTTTTACGTACATGAGCGTGTACTGTTATTGTTTTTTCCCGAATTCCTCGACATGACGTCAGAGTGCTCTTACAGCAAATGCTGGAACTACAAGCAGTTTGGGAATGCTACAACCGATGGCGTGATATTACAAAAATCTAAATTTTAGTAGCAATCCTGATGAAAATCAACCACACGAAAAATATCCCGTAAACGAACACTGTGCAACTGATCTTTGGTCGATGTTTTGCAACCCCTGAATGCTTATTACATTTCTAGCCATCACGAAGTATCCACCAATCCCAATGACAATGAAGGAACTTAGTGATTTAGACATTTATGTTTTTTTGGAAGTGAACTAACAAAGATAGACTTAAGTCTCGTTGATAAGTTCTGTTTGTATCAAACTCCACTCTCTCTGAGATACCTTGCTCTCTATTGGTTTGCAGGATAATTCTAAAACAGTTTAACCTTTGCACCGCGTGCTTATTTGAATGCAGCACACTCTTGGGTCAAAGGGGCAGAGAAGGGGAGTTTTGTTGATAAGGCATTATAAGCATATTATTGTGAGTACGTAATAAGGTCTCATGCTGAGTCCACAAGAACGAGGGTATGTCTGATAAATTGGTCTGTTCTATATCAACAACTAGATTAGCATAAAGAAGTGTGTCTGTGGCCAGATATAAGTAGAAACTGGTTTAATCCTTTGTTAAAGAACTCATGTTGGTGCTCATGTTTTTTTTGAAAGAAGCATTTTGAAAATGTTTTTTAAATAAATCCCATGTCTTTGATTTGGTACGACAAGTAGAAATTAATTCAATTTTACAATTAAATTTAGGCAGAGTACTGACAACGAGTTCGTTTCTCCAGATTACTCGTCTTTAAAATTATATGATAAGTGTATTAGTAATTATTTTTAGGCTTTATGATAGTTTTGAGCTTATTATATATTAATAATGATAATATTTATTCCAAATAAATAATACAAGATATAGCAAAAGTTAGCAAAGCCACCTAAAAAATTTCCAATAGACACAAAATAAAAATCGTGTCTTATTATACAGTTTTATATTTTATTTATAATTTCTTTTTATATCTTAAATGAAATTGTATTTTTTCAAACTATTTATTAATCTTCAACAAGTATAAAGTATTCAATTTTGAATTAGTGTTGATCTATATTTTTGGGTGGTATGTAATTGTTTCTATTGTGTAATTATTATTATTGTGAAAATCTGTAATTTTTATTTTATATACGTTAAATAAATTCTATAATTTGAATTTTGTATGAACCAAATGTAATGAATGTTTTTTGAACAGTTAATATTCCAATGCAGTAAAATGCACATTGTTAATTACTATGTATGTTGGTCATTTTCAATTTATTTTTGATTGATGATTAGGTTACTTTGAAAATACGATAAATGTAATATTTTAATGATACTATTATTCACTCAGTTTGACAGAATCGTTATAAAAGTACTCTAAGATATATTACAAAAACATGAGAAAACTTTGATAGTCACTTATTGTCATATTTCTTTAGGACGACCAGTCTATTTGTGGAGGGTGAGAAGAAGAAACCACTTTTTAAACAAGTATTTGAACGATACTGGTCGGCAACGAGGAGGGTGAACAACCAATAGTCGTGTGCATAAGGGGAACGGTTGGAACAATCATGAGTCATTTTGTAGGAGAATGGGTGGGAAATAAACAGATTTAATGAGCAATGATGGGTAGCAGACTGGTTCAGAAGTGTTAAAAAACAAGTAGATAATAAATAAAGGATCGTGTTCGTAGGGTGAATGGGTAGGCAACTAGGGAGGACACATTTTTCAAGAATTCAAAGCCTTGCATGATTCACGAAATGATAAAATAATGTGACACCTCTAAAGTTATTTACTAGTTAGGCTACATAGTGAATCTACCAGAACACCAAGTAAATGTATTTATATTTCAACAATTATCATCAAATAGGGGACAACCCTGCACGCTTCGCGTGGCAACGCCGACTCTCGCTGCGCTCAATACACCTCGGTCTTCGGCCTCGGCATGTGACTCGGCACTGGTGGCGCAGTGCTGTAACCCAGCTACTTGGGGACAAAGTGTTTGGGAGATTGTAGGTGATAGGTTGGATACTCGGTTCTCTTAATACCGACATGGCATCCGCTTGATGGTTGCTATCGGCGTGGACACTACTAGACAAGTCTGGGGTGTCCATGTTGGGTGGTAATCATTGTACGGATGTTGTGTGGGGGAGATAACTGAGTATCAGGCTTGTCAATCAGCTGAAAATCAAACCAGCACTACGTGGTTTGGATTCCACGTAAATCTGTAGGTCCCTTAGTTGCCCTGGCTGTTGGGCTATTAATAAATGGCCCTTTCTGAGGAACAGTTGAACTCAGTTAATAACCAGACTACACTCATCCACACTCATCCTACACTCATTTAATCATTCATATTCGTCTTAAAATACCAACAACGTTGTGTCGGCGTCTCATATGTAAGAATGTAAGACTTTGACTACAAATAACAGTAGACTAACTGTATAATGTAAAATCACAATATTTAATGTATTAGTATAAACACCCAATGGTATTACCGAGCCTATTTCAAACGTGTTCATTTCATATGTTTTTGTTTACCAGCTGAAGATTAAACTCTTAACGCATCAATAGGATAATGTAATATTTACAAAATAAGCACGTTTATTTATTTACAAAACAGCTATTATTAATTTACTAAAATCAACTCAATGTTATTCTTATGGAAAAAAGAAAGTTTTCAGCGTCTGTTTGTATTACATATTGTAATATATTGTCAATATTACACTTTGATATTAATTTTTTTTTAATTTTAAAAAATAAAACGAGGATATCAATTTATTTTTGAATGCTTTTATTTGTAGCTCTTCCGTACTTAATCATTTGTCTCTCATTACTTGCTCTCATACACGATACTTGATTAATGTACACAACATGGTCACGTGCCATCGGCTCTAGACACCCTTGAGATGTGTCAGTTACAGAGCCGTCATCTCGCCGACACAGACCTGTATATTCTGGCCAGAGCAATTTGCTGAGTTACATTACATCGGAAGGCATTTCAAAACCAAAGTAGAGCTCATCGAAGGAGGAATGTGCTGATGAAATCTTACCGCAGGTAGTCCATCTATTACCCTTCAACCTCCAGTCAAATGAAATTAATGGACGGTGTCATGTTAAAAATTACGTTCATATCTCGGAAACTAGAGGGGAGATTAAAGAATCTTCCTACCTACTATTACCTTCCAAAAGAATAAAACAAGATAGAAGTTACATTAAGTAATAAAACCAACAATGAAAATAAAAAATAAATAAAATAAACAAAAAGAAGCAAAATGTGTGTGTATAGAATGTAGGTGAGCTTGGACGATACATTTGTCACACTATATTATAGCCCGTCATTCGTCGATATTATTACAAATATTACAGCAAATAACTTAACTCTAACCTAACCTAACCTAACCTAACCTAACCTAATCCAATCTAACTTATTTTTAACATATTACTGAATTAACCACCATTCTGAAAAAAATACATGATGGTACTAGGTGAACTAAATGTCTTTTTTTATTCTATGACGTATCGTCATGAAATCTGCATGAAGGAAAGTCAGTTGTTATCTGTCACACTAATGCATATGGCACGGCCACCTGTTACAACACGAGTCTCTAAGCATCTTATTGAAAGGTGCGACACCTGCACTGACTGCTTCATTAGCTCTGGACCCGGAAGTGCTGTAGCCCAGTCACCTCGGATTGTCACGTTGTCACACCTGTTGCGAAAAGGGAGCAAAGTGTCTAGGAAGTGGAGGAACAAACAGCACACCAAACCTTGATCGATTTGCAAATCAGCACCTGGTGGGTCAACGCAGAGGTGGTGCTGAAATAATGTCATAAATAAATAGTACAACAACCTAATAAAACAAAACCGAAGTGTAAATGAGGAAAGAAGAAATAAAAAAGAGCGATGTTTAATAAAACAAGAAGAATTTGGTAAGAAAATAATTTGAAAAGAAAGAATAATTAGTGAGAGTAATATTAAATTTTGTGACTAGAGATTTATAAAAAATAGGAAACAGAAACACATGTAATGGACAGTAATTTTATTATATATTAAGTTGAATTATAAATGTATTTCTTACTAAATTTAATAAACAGGCCAAATAGAATTTCATACACTATTCAAAATAGTATCCCTTCGAAAAGAAGCAAAGATGTGGCTTATCAAAAACGCAAGCAACGTTGTACTTTATTTACCGAAAGTCTCGAATTGACTTCAGAGCACTTGAATTAGAACAAATGTTTGAACTACAAGGAATTTTAGAATACTACAACCAATGGCTTGACGATGTTAACCAATGCAACCATACCAACGCCTTTACTTTTTACATTTCCACAACGTTGAAGTTCTTTGAATATACATGTTTTATAACCTACTTGTTTAATGATGTGAATTTGAGTGGGAGTAAACATATTGTGGTCGTGGACTTAATATTATTGTTTCATATTGTTTATATCGCATTATTTACATATTGCTCTGTTGTATTAGTGTGCAGATCAGTTAAAAATGCCTCTTCAAGCGGATTTATACATCAACAAGTTGTTATTAAATTGTCTGTACTATGCTAAACTCAGTACTCTCTGTACGGCTTCAGCTATGGAGCGGACGTAGATAAGGGGCTAAGGCGATGGCTTGCCACGAAATCGATTTCTGATGACTGTTAACAGTTTTTGCCTTGCCGCTCCTGTAGTTCGGAAGTCACTTTAAGCCGATGGTCCTCAGGTTAAGTGTTAGAGAGGGCTTCTTAGCCCCAACTTCGCCTGGTAAAATTAGACGAACTTTAACTTTTACTCTTGGCAACACCGTATGTCAGAGCTACACTCAAAAGCTACTAAGCACAAAGTCGTGACATTCAATAAATAAAGTATAGACTATGTTCTAGAGAGATCTCCAAACAACAATGTGTACAAATTATTATAAACAATCTACAAAACTGATGAAAGCAATTCACTTCGAGATAGTACATTTGATCTAGACACTGCGTTGTGTTTGAGTGATCGGCTTATGATATAATAACGTAGATTTGAGTGCTGTTTTTTTCCAAACTCAGTGTTGCGCCTATCAATCACGCTAAAGAAGAACGTAATACGCAAAAGTGAGAGGTGAATGTCAACTCTAACATTCCAGACAACATAAGAGTTTCCAGTGTATTTTACAACCCTATTGAGTTAGTGTGATGTCTTCTTGGAAAAGCTTCCTCTCTGTCTGTAGATTGGTTTACTTTCAGCTATTGTGTAAAAGCTATTTTAAACTTTACGACTATTTTACGACAAACGTATGACTTCGCGAAATAAAATCAGATAGAGCAAAGATCGACTGAGAAATGTACACCTAAACAAATACATTGGTTTTACGTTGAAAATAATAATTGGAAGTAAATGTAAAATCAAGTAAATATTGAATGTATTCATTTTTATACTATGAAAAATATAATATGAAAAATAAACTATTTTGTGGCTTAGGCCTATTATAAAACAGTTCAGCATGAAAAATGTGCCATTAAAAGAATGTCCCACCCCCAGTTCAGCCGCCGGGGACAAAATGGAAATCACTGACCTGAGGACATAAGAGGGGCCCCCTAAGTTGTAAGAAGGGCAGCGGAGGCGCAACTTGGCTCTATTACATGGTCTCCAGGTCAGGCCAGCACAGTCAAAATGGCAGAAGATTGGCCGGACGGCAGGCTGAGAGTTAAAATCCTACACGAGGACCCCAACGTTTTTATGAAATTATCTCGACATCTTTCGTCTCCGAGAACGTGAAACAGAAGGAGGAAATGACCTGTCGTGAAGAAAAAGTAGATGACAAGCAGCCAGACAGACCGGGAGGAGGAATTACGGAATTACCAGAGTCTGAGTCAACGGCCACGAAGGTAGCAGCAGACAGGGCAAGTGCGAAACTCGAGCAGCCTCGTAAACGAACGAGTAGAGAAACCAAAAATGTACCGGTCAAAGACCGGTACTTCTGTTTAGGAACCTAGCCGTGATAGTTAAAATTATTTAAAAACATATTATTAATCCATGATATACAGCACGTTTCACTGAATTCACACTAAAACATGAAAGGTATGTTATGTTTGCAGATTTATGGGTAAATATCTATTTATGGCGTATAATTATTTACCATTAAACAAAAATGTAATATTGTGTCGTCTTACCTATACTATTTCAGGTAATAAGTACACATATTTACCCTGTTAATACCTTTGTTGTCACGTTGCTATATACTATACTGAATAAATTATTTATTTCCAACAGCAACATACAGTGAAGAAGAAAATTTACAAACTTGGAAATCGACTGACCACGCAACCAGTATTGTGGCCAGTTAATATAATACTGACACGTTTATTGTAAACTTGCAAGTACCATTTTTTACCAAACTTTGTGTCATTGTTCTTTACAAGATTGAGATGGTTGGACACTATTAAAACGCTTAAATTCATCTAAGGGTTCTGGCTCCACGAATTTTGAATCAAAATAGCTGTAGCCGTATCAGGACGAAAATACCTGATACAGCTCTGTCGTAAATTAAATTTTGTTTTAACGTTTCCACGCCACTGAAAATATATTAATCAGCAGTTTATGAAAACAATTAATTTTATCACAGATAAACCAATTAGATTGAGACCTACTGAAAGCACTAGTGCAAGAGAGATTCGCTGAGTGGTGGAAGTGAGAAGAGAAAAAAACACTCTTCCCCACTTTTGTGCAAACTATAGTAGACGGTAGGCTGTGAGTTAGCTGTGCAGTATAAAGCCCCGCCCATTACGTCATCAGGAGCAGTGTCAATTAGATGGTTTTATCAACACTAAGGAATCGAGCAATAATTAATAACTACAAAACATTGTTTCGGACGTGAGAACAGAGGGGAGTTTGAAGGCTGAAGTTAGTCGCGCCCGTGATGTACGGCGGTGGAGCAGAGAAACGTTGTTCCTCCTCTGCTCAGACCTCTGTATGCCCCTAAATATTATTACACGTAGGTCACGATCTGCATGGCGTCATTTTAATTCAATTTATGCCGAAATGAACTATTTGTGTGCATTTTTACAGTTATAGTATACGCAAATGTAAGGTTACGCCCATGTTACGCAAATGAACTTAGTTTTTATTTTGAAAGACACAACTCGAACTATTTTCTGATTGCTATTTCGGTGATCGATTACGATCATCACATAATATCTGTACATTTGTACTTAAATCGCATTAGTTTACGTTGTGTGATGTACATTTGTATTGTATGTTATTTAATACTGTAAGAGTGATTTTTGTGCAGTTGAACATTTTCAACAGTTTTGAAGGCATATTGAAGTTTTGTTTGCTAAATCTATATTTTATATCACAGGAAAGCGCGGTTATTCAGTTAGTTCGTACATAGGAACGTAAAAGTACACATCCTACGCAAATAACACACTTACCAAGACATTGAGACATTCATGATCTTGACCCAATCCTCGAACACCTCACCTTAGCAGCAGGTAGACAGACATCAGTTGGCTTGGTGTTAACAAGTTATTAGACTTCAGTGTTGTTATTGTACGTAGAACGACTGTAATGCCAATAACAGTGTTATTATTCAATTAACAAGTTAAAGCGATGACCTTTAATTATTGAGGAGTGGGTGTGGTTCACAAGGAAGGTGAACCACGTTTATTTATTACAGCGACTCCTGGCTAAGGCTGGGTACCTAATTAGCCCAGGTAATACACGATGGAATCAGACAAGACAAGGACAGCTGTTCTACATTCCGTGGCTTATGATTTATTAGGCTTTGATACAGCTGAAGATTGCTGTACTCTATGGGTTTAGACTAGAGTGTACTTTATGATACGGCAGAAGATTTCTGTACTCTATGGCTTTAGACTAGAGTGTACTTTATGATACGGCAGAAGATTTCTGTACTCTATGGCTTTCGAATGTACACTGTGATACAGTTGAAGATTGCTGTATTCTATGGGTTTAGAGTGTACACTGTGATACAGCTGAAGATTGCTGTATTCTATGGGTTTAGAGTGTACACTGTGATACAGCTGAAGATTGCTATACCCTAAGGGTTTAGAGTGTACACTGTGATACAGCTGTAGATTGATGTACTCTATGGGTTTAGAGTGTACACTGTGATACAGCTGAAGATTGCTGTATATTATGGGTTTAGAGTGTACACTGTGATACAGCTGAAGATTGCTGTATATTATGGGTTTAGAGTATACACTGTGATAAAGCTGAATATTGCTATACCCTATGGGTTTAGAGTGTACACTGTGATACAGCTGTAGATTGATGTACTCTATGGGTTTAGAGTGTACACTGTGATACAGCTGAATATTGATGTACTCTGTGGGTTTAAAGTGTACACTGTGATACAACTGAAGATTGCTGTATTCTATGGGTTTATACTGTACACTGTGATACAGCTTAAGATCGCTGTACTCTGTGGGTTTATACTGTACACTGTGATACAGCTGAAGATTGCTGTATTCTATGGGTTTATACTGTACTCTGTGATACAGCTTAAGATCGCTGTACTCTGTGGGTTTAGAGTGTACACTGTGATACAGCTGAAGATTGCTGTATTCTATGGGTTTATACTGTACACTGTGATAGAGCTTAAGATCGCTGTACTCTGTGGGTTTAGAGTGCTTATCTTGAGCTCGCTGGATTCTAGAGACATTAATGGTGATAGGTAAATTTAAACTTGCCTACTAGTATATATGACTTTACAGTTTTAATTTACGTATGAAGTATTTTTTTTTTAATTTTTATAAACCAACATAGTCTTCCTTCTTAGGGGTTATTCCGACAGGTTTTGCACTTAACCTGCGAAACACCAATAAAAAGGAACTAATATTAAGGACAAAAGTATATTGTCACATATCCAGGCGTGTTCTCTCTTAACGTGATAACAGTATGAATGGATACTGGGTATGTGTACCACGGATTTTTAATTAAATTCGTTAAGATATTCAAAAATATTTTGTTACAGGCGTGTTTCAGAGAGCCTCATCGTAGTTGAAATGTCTGTAATGGGATCATGGGAAAACCTAGGTCAGGTGTATCAAGTCAATGAATGGATTGACTATGAGGCATAAATACCTAGGTCAGGTGTATCAAGTCAATGAATGGATTGACTATGAGGCATAAATACTAAGGAGAATAAAACAAATGTTGTAGACATAAATATTTAGTTAGCTATATTGGTATGGTTATTTGAGATCATAAAAATATGGATATGAAATATACCACACATTTGTTACTAGAGTATATTTATATCACAGTTTGTAGCAACTATTTCACCTGGCATTCTTCATAAAATGTCTATAAACCATACTACTTTGAATGTTGTGTCCTAGGTATGTACAGTAACAATTGATTTTTTACAAACTTAATATTGGAACTTGTTAATACTTGATTAAACGTTGTTACATGAATTAATATTTTTTTTAATTTTTTACCAATCAAGGACTATCAGTAAGACATTTATTGTCTACAGGTATTCACAAAATCCAAATCCAAAGTACAGCTTTACTTTAGATTTAGCTTTTGTGAATCAGGTAACTTGGTTACTTATAGCATTAAATACACCTACTGGTACAATAAACATCTCACCTAATAGGAATATTACTGCCAGTAATTTGGTTAATTAGTGAGAACTGTTACTACAGCTCGTTTAAACTGCATTACATTTACATGGGATTACACTAGCGCTCCACGTCTGCACTCCAAAAACAACTGATAAATTGAAATAAAAAATGTAACATTGGATACTAAATCTATGCATGATTGATGTTACATTCAAAAAGTGTACAACAACAACTTTTATAATTTTACAATATCTTAATGCATTTACCACTCTGTTTAAACCTCTTCGGTCAACGAATAGACTCCTCTGAAGAACAAACACAGGTCTATTTATACAAATGGGAACCCACTTACCTCAGGAAAGCGGTGAAAGTATGACGTTGACGGAGTAAGTGCACTTGAGAATGAGAGGGGAAATGACAAACTGTAGGACTGGCAAGTCAGTGCTGCATCACCAGAAACACCAATCGTACGACTTCTGCTGTAACACAATGACAAACTGTAGGACTGGCAAGTCAGTGCTGCATCACCAGAAACACCAATCGTACGACTTCTGCTGTAACACAATGACAAAATGTAGGATTGACAAGTCAGTGCTGCATCATCAGAAACACCAATCGCACGACTTCTGCTATAAAACAAAGACAAACTGAAAGACTGGCGAGTCAGTGATGGATAACCAGAGACACTCAGTGTACGACTTCTGCTGTAACACAAAGACACAATGTAGGACTGGCAAGTCAGTTCTGCATCACCAGAAACACCAATCGTACGACTTCTGCTGTAACACGATGACAAACTGTAGGACTGGCAAGTCAGTGATGGATAACCAGAGACACTCAGTGTACGACTTCTGCTGTAACACAAAGACACAATGTAGGACTGGCAAGTCAGTTCTGCATCACCAGAAACACCAATCGTACGACTTCTGCTATAAAACAAAGACAAACTGAAAGACTGGCGAGTCAGTGATGGATAACCAGAGACACTCAGTGTACGACTTCTGCTGTAACACAAAGACACAATGTAGGACTGGCAAGTCAGTTCTGCATCACCAGAAACACCAATCGTACGACTTATGCTGTAACACAATGACAAACCGAAAGACTGGCAAGTCAGTGCTGCATAACCAGAAACACCAATCATACGACTTCTGCTGTAACACAATGACAAACTGTACGACTGGCAAGTCAGTGCTGCATCACTAGAGACACCAATCGTACGACTTCTGCTGTAACACAATGACAAACTGTACGACTGGCAAGTCAGTGCTGCATTACTAGAGACACCGATCGTACGACTTCTGCTGTAACCACAATGACAAACTGTACGACTGGCAAGTCAGTGCTGCATCACTAGAGACACCAATAGTACGACTTCTGCTGTAACACAATGACAAACTGTAGGACTGGCAAGTAAGTGCTGCATCACTAGAGACACCAATCGTACGACTTCTGCTGTAACACAATGACAAACTGTAGGACTGGCAAGTCAGTGCTGCATCACTAGAGACACCAATCGTACGACTTCTGCTGTAACACAATGACAAACTGTAGGACTGGCAAGTCAGTGCTGCATCACCAGAAACACCAATCGTACGACTTCTGCTGTAACACAATGACAAACTGTAGGACTGGCAAGACAGTGCTGCATCACCAGAGAAACCGATCGTACGACTTCTGCTGTAACACAATTACAAACTGTAGGACTGGCAAGTCAGTGCTGCATCACCAGAGAAACCAATCGTACGACTTCTGCTATAAAACAAAGACAAACTGAAAGACTGGCGAGTCAGTCATGGATCACCAGAGACACTCAGTGCACGACTTCTGCTGTAACACAAAGACACATTGTAGGACTGGCAAGTCAGTGCTGCATCACCAGAAACACCAATCGTACGACTTCTGCTGTAACACAATGACAAACTGTAGGACTGGCAAGTCAGTGCTGCATTACCAGAAACACCAATCGCACGACTTCTGCTATAAAACAAAGACAAACTGAAAGACTGGCGAGTCAGTGATGGATAACCAGAGACACTCAGTGTACGACTTCTGTTGTAACACAAAGACACAATGTAGGACTGGCAAGTCAGTTCTGCATCACCAGAAACACCAATCGTACGACTTCTGCTGTAACACAATGACAAACCGAAAGACTGGCAAGTCAGTGCTGCATAACCAGAAACACCAATCATACGACTTCTGCTGTAACACAATGACAAACTGTAGGACTGGCAAGTCAGTGCTGCATCACTAGAGACACCAATCGTACGACTTCTGCTGTAACACAATGACAAACTGTACGACTGGCAAGTCAGTGCTGCATTACTAGAGACACCGATCGTACGACTTCTGCTGTAACACAATGATAAACTGTACGACTGGCAAGTCAGTGCTGCATCACTAGAGACACCAATAGTACGACTTCTGCTGTAACACAATGACAAACTGTAGGACTGGCAAGTAAGTGCTGCATCACTAGAGACACCAATCGTACGACTTCTGCTGTAACACAATGACAAACTGTAGGACTGGCAAGTCAGTGCTGCATCACTAAAGACACCAATCGTACGACTTCTGCTGTAACACAATGACAAACTGTAGGACTGGCAAGTCAGTGCTGCATCACTAGAGACACCAATCGTACGACTTCTGCTGTAACACAATGACAAACTGTACGACTGGCAAGTCAGTGCTGCATCACCAGAAACACCAATCGTACGACTTCTGCTGTAACACAATGACAAACTGTAGGACTGGCAAGACAGTGCTGCATCACCAGAGAAACCGATCGTACGACTTCTGCTGTAACACAATGACAAACTGTAGGACTGGCAAGTCAGTGCTGCATCACCAGAGAAACCAATCGTACGACTTCTGCTATAAAACAAAGACAAACTGAAAGACTGGCGAGTCAGTCATGGATCACCAGAGACACTCAGTGAACGACTTCTGCTGTAACACAAAGACACAATGTAGGACTGGCAAGTCAGTGCTGCATCACCAGAAACACCAATCGTACGAGTTCTGCTGTAACACAATGACAAACCGAAAGACTGGCAAGTCAGTGCTGCATAACCAGAAACACTAATCGTACGAGTCTTCTTATGCCCTTTGTCTCTGGCTATTACATTCCTTGTTCTTTTCAGAGTTTTGTTCTTTCGCCCTTCACATCTTGCCAATAGAAAACACCTCCAGATCCACTTGTGAACTTGATTTACTTGTCATTTGTGAGAACAGCAAATGACAAGTAAATCAAAATTAAAAACTGATCACAATATGAGCAACAAATCAGAATTGGCTAAGATTTAATTCCAAGTAAATTATGTACAACAGTTTTTCTCTTCATAATAGTTACTAAGTTATGTTGTTTACTTATATAATAAACATTTTAACTATTGTTAATTCAGGCTGTAAAATACGAGGCTCGTATATACGTACCAAATTTCATCAGATCATGTTTGGCAGTTTTTGCATGATTATGTAACACACATCACTAAGTTCAAGATTTGATTGCTAACACTATAATAATGTTTTTCGAGCAGAAATAAGTTTTATTAACATAAAACAAACTCATATAAAATAAGTTAACTTTCACTAAGACCGAACTTAAGCTCTGTGCAAAACTTCACTCAGCCCCAGTTAAATTGGAAAAGTACGAGTAGATCAAATTTATATGAATACATTTTACTCATACAGAATATAAAATGTTAATATTATACTCTTAACGAACCCTTTTGGGTAGGTCTACTATTCTGAAAACAGCATCTATAAAATAAAATGTTCACTGCCTCTACAATTATTTCCAAAAAACCCTTCATGTTAATGATTGTTTTCGTTAGATGGTACAGTAACTTAATTGAACATACTATCTATAACTGAATTCTGAAACATCTTTGTTTAAATATGTAAAAAGAGTTTTAAAGTTAATCAATTGTTCACTTGTTATGGAACATTTTAGGTTATCCTCTATGTTGACCAAAGAGTTTCTATGAGTCTTAAAAATCTTGAAATAGGAGTGTTTTGTGGTTAGCAAACTCCATAGAGCAGTATTTAACATTATTGTTCAGTTATAAAGAAATAAGTTACATTACAGCAGAAGCTCGTAGATTCTATAATATTAACGATAACTAGTCGTTCACTATTATTTTTATAATTATTTTATAACTATTTTAATAACTACTTTAGGTATTCAAGGTCAAGAAACAAGGAAGAAATAAACAATAATGGTTTGTTCGTGACAAAATGCATTTAGCACGATCTTCTGCAGCTACCAAGGTCTGCAATGTGCCCAGAATTGTGGTCATCTTCGTTGTCTGGGCATCCACATCCGAGAACTAATGACTGACGTGTATACTCCTGGAAGGTGGTGAAATAGTACAGAAGGACACATTCTGATGTAAGTGGAGGCCTTGCTGTTTTTTTAGCAGATAATTAAATATTGGAATGGTGATATTTCCGTTTAGACTCTGATTACATAATTAATATTCAGATTTCTTTACTTTGTATAATGAATGTCCCGACTTGATAGGAGCGTACTTGGTGGCATTTGAGTGTAGCTCTGATGCGCGGTGTTGCCAAGAATAACTGTATTTGACATACGAAATAATAATTACTTGTTGAAGCAGAAATCCACTTCAAGATTCTTAATTGGTTCAAAAAGTATTACAATAGAACAATAGATATATGATGCGTTAAGAATACACTTTTAAAATGTAAAAGAAAATGTAAAAGACGATATAAACAATAAGAAAGTCCATGGTCATAACATAAATGCACAATATCAAACCAGTAGGTTATAAAACATGTACATTTAGACGTGACAATAGTGCAAGACGTAAAGACGTTGCTATGGTTGTGGCTGGCTTACATCGTCATGCCATTGGTTCTAGCATTCCCAAACTGTAGGAGGACACTATAGTCAAGTCGGGCCATTTATAGTTCCACAATTAATAAATCTATAAGATATTTGATTACACCAATGCAATGATTTTATATGCACACAAGATATATTATATATATCGTTAAATACTGTGTCTTAAATTATCAGCTGTTTTGTGGTCCATTGTGAAGCGCTAGTGTAGTCCCATGTAAATGTAATGCAGTTCAAGCAAACTGTGCTGTGGTGGCAGACCTCACTAACAACATTCCTCGGCAAATTATTGGTACAAATATTCCTATTACATAAGCTATCTATTTGTTAGTAATACTATGATGAAGGATTATAATTCTTATTATTATGTTTTTATTAGTTTACTAATGTTCATTAGTTAACTTCATTTGTGAGAGTGCAGAATTGAAAAAAAATTATAATAATAATAAAACAGTGATACTACATATTTAGATAGAATAATATATTGGATTTTGTTCTTTTTATAATATGCAACGGTCTTTTATGAAAAAATAGTCAATTTATTTTGAAAACTACAATGTTCATGAGTTTTAAAGCCATCTAGTTCCACACAGACCTCTGGCTGAAAGGGAAATGCCTGATAGTCGGCCTACTTTGAATCATACACGAAAGTGAGTGTTGCGAGATGCAATCTAGACTCGCCAACAATGTGAAGTTACTGCCTGATGTGAGACAATAGGCGGCGCACTGCAATACCAGACCACAGCTTGTCCTTGGCCTTCCTGTGTGGGCGCTCAGCACGCGTTACGTATTCCCTGGAAAACCACGTCTCGAGATTTGTGAGGCCAGCAGACTAAAGAGAACAAAAAAAGTAAAACTTAAAAAAATTACTTACATGTTTCATTTTAGGGCATCCAGCACGTTGCTTGTCTTTAATTTTCTTCTTCAAATAGTACAATATGTTGAAATATGCTTTCATACATAACCACAAATTATTCCACGAAGAAAATTAATTAAAAACTCTATAATTAAAAATGAAGTTTCATGTACATTTCAGCGAATAGCACCAGTTTTTTAGTCATTCAAAGAGCAACAATGAAGAAAGTATTTGCTTACGTGATTTAACGAAGTTAAAGGCTTTTATATTTCACCTTGGTTAAACAAACAGCAAGTGGTGTTGAAATTTTATTTTTATGTTATTTTACTCAACTATAAAACTTTGTTGCTAATCAAATTGTAATAGGTTAGTTATTAATATTTGTCTGCATGTATAAAATTCACACTTAGTAATTTTATTTTATTAAGAATATATATTTATTTTAAAATTATTCCACACACCATTTATCATATCTTATTGCTTAAATGTTCTTTTCTACTTTTAACCGAATATTCGGTCTTGAATAGTAATATATCATTATAATCTAAAATTGATATCCAGTAGCAGACAAAATAAATTCAACTATTATCAGTTAAATATTTAGTTGAAATCGTAAACAAAGCAATATAGTTTACACTTCTCCCATAGCATAAAACGTACAAACTTATAAATCACTTAAAATTATAAAATGAAGAAAACAGAATTTATTACGTGAATTGTGGGACATTAAATAATAGTATTTTGAATGTGAAAAATTCTGTAAACGGTTAAACAATACATCAGCAACTCCATTTAATATTAGTTTAGCAAATACAAATATTAAAATTTCAAAGCGTGCATAGTTGATAGTTAACATTTTAAACATTAAAACATGCTTGAGAAAACGATAGTCAATTATAGTGAAAATGTTTTTGATTCTGCAGTGACAAGGATACACATGCGCTGACCACTGACCAGTCTCTGGTTGATTTAACCCCTTGTGGCATAACAAACCATTTCTGGAGCTGGATCTAAACCATTCACACCTTGTTTCTTGGGGTGTAAACCCAATAATTTCTTTTTCAACAACAGCAATAAATCAGTCTAGATATTTAAAAGCCGGTGTTTTATCTCCTTTTTGATTCCGTTTTGACATTTCTCAATTTTTTCTATACACCGTTTCTTAACTCAGGTTTTGTCTCACAAGGAAGGGCTCCTCACTGATGCAACTTGAGGAAATTCCTTCAAGCATCTCTACCCTTTCTTTATACAAACACAAAGTCGTTACATTGTTAGTATGTCCTTGGTCATTCTTGTAAAAGAAGAACATGGAATGTTGTAGAATTCTTGTGTTAGAATGGTCTTTTATTATCTACTCCTGTTAAACTTTAGTTCCTTATACTTACAACCGCATGTTCATGGAATCATTACTTCTCTAGTAAAAGGTCTACAGTTCAGTTAATTACCTACTGGCTTGGCTAAACGGGTAATTGACAATCAAGTTATAGGTCAGTGGTGCAGTGGTCTCCACCCATTGCTATTAGTGCATGTTGTTCGGATTCCACGCTTTGTTGATGTCCCGTGGATGCCCTGGCTATTGGTGCATGTTGTTCGGATTCCACGCTTGGTTGATGTCATTTGGATGCCCTGGCTATTGGGTTATTAATTAGCGAGCGTACCTAAGGAGCAGTCGTCCTAAGATAGTAAATTACAGCACTCGTTCGTTCATCTACACTCCTCACACTCGTTCATCTACACTCTTCACACTCGTTCATCTACACTCCTCACACTCGTTCATCTACACTCCTCACACTCGTTCATCTACACTCCTCACACTCGTTCATCTACACTCCTCACACTCGTTCATCTACACTCCTCACACTCGTTCATCTACACTCCTCACACTCGTTCATCTACACTCCTCACACTCGTTCATCTACACTCCTCACACTCGTTCATCTACACTCCTCACACTCGTTCATCTACACTCTTCACACTCGTACACATCACTCACACATCAATATATCGTATTGGTGGATGTGATGATCGCCAGTGTCATTATCATACTCATGTAATTTTTACAAGCTTTCATATGAATGTTCTTCTAATTTTTTCCAAGCCTCTTTAAAGACTCCACATTGTGTTTATTAGTTTTTTAATTAATATAAAATAAAGATAACCGCATTCTATGAAAAACAAACTTTGTGCTTTGATACATAAAGAGATCCAAATAAAGTAAATAGCTAGTAATTGTAAAATATGTCCAAACCTCAAAATAAATTTTATAATATTTTGTAAAAACGTTATTGGAACCCTTATGATGAAATACGTTTGCAATATCACTGAAATTTAAATCTATACGTAATTTAAAATTTGGCTCTAATCAATGTTCAACTAAATTTTACTACAAACGAACGACATAATTATGTAAAAATTGAAAACTTATTATCTAACGTTGTAAATAATTTTGGAATATAAATATAAAACGTTTATTTTTTGTGGCGTGTACTATTCATACCAATTTTTAGAACAGTTCTTTAGCCAAATTTTCACAATCTGATGCTAAAGTGGGATTTTAAAAATATTTTGTTAAATAAAGCACCTTTTTGTACAACATTACGAAATAAAAAAATATTCCTCACGCCTGTGTCGTAAAGGATATTTAGCAAGCAGAGCGGTTGCAAAGAACGATTCTTTAATGTCTAAATGTTATAAAGCACGATTTCTCCGTACCGTTCGATCATTCACGCGGACATCTCGCGTGTAAGTGGACAGACAGCGGCGTCGTATATCAGTTTAAGCTTGGATGTCGTGAGAGAACGAGATAGTGGGAAATACCCGACACTTGCGCATTCTTATGACTACTTTGCGACACACTACCTCCACGCATGCGCAACACGGGTGGCTCGTCACGGCGTTTGCGCAGACCCCAATTTGAATGGATGGACGCAAATCACTTTTCTGACATATACAAACATTTTTGGTGCTTTCGAAATTATTTCACCAATTACGTGCAGTAAATGGGCTTAATGAAGGAGAACGCAGTGCGTAATTTTGTTTTTTAGTTCCTATTTTTAGATTTCAACATGAAAAATGAAAGGTAGTCTCTACGTACGGTTTGTTAAGTAATCAAATCGAACGCTGTAACATTTAAATAAGCTAAAGTGCCTGAAATTATCACATCAGAATATTCTACGACATCTTCACTTCTCTTGAAATGCTTTTTCTTGGACTTTTACACTCTGGTTAACTCGGGCCGTCGCGTGTGTCGGACAACCGAGACGGTCGGCTTTAATTTAATAGTTATTACTTATTATAACATTTAATTGTATAATAAGTCAATTTTTATCCCTACAAAAGTTACAAGGATATTAAGGATGTACACAAAGACCATGGAATAATTTAAAAAAAAGAGGCAATACCCTGTCATAATTCAAATACATTTGTTGAAAAAAAAAACTACATATTGTTTTTTACTAACACACAGTTAATTATCACCATCTATTAATTTATATTCTAATTAAAGATAAATACTAAGAGATACTGTAGAAGGTTTTCTTAATACACAAATAAAACACCAGGAATGTGAATAATATGAATTCATTTGGTTTCAAAAATTTAAAACTCTTCCATACTCGATCACCAAAAAGCTCATCGTCTGTCAGATATGAGTAATCTTTCATAAAATATTTCTTACCTCTAACTTCTTCAAAACATATTGGCATTCAAATAATCTTTAAATATGTCTTAATTTATCACATTAAAATGAAAAAAAAAATGAAATTTAATCGGATTTGTTTAAGATTTAAAAACAATAAAAATACTACAAATGTATTTTAAGTACCGTATGTTTTGTATTATAGAATATAATTATTACATGGCAGGCTCTACCTCAATTTCATGGTAAAGAAAATGATATTTAAAATATCTGGAATTGTTGTTTTAACCTTCATTATATTTCAATCACAGTTCAGTTAGAGTTAGTTTTGTCAAAATTATGATAACAGAATTTTATATATGCTTTAAGAAAATGTTACTGACTAGTTAAATGTATATTATAAATAGAATATTCGCGAGTATGCTTGTATTATTACTTGTCATTATTACTTAAAAAAAAAAAAAACAACAACAAAAAACATTACAGGTATTGTAGCCAATATTTTATCTTACAGCACAGCATTGATATCTTAACATAGAATAATATATAGTGAAATAGATGTCAAATAAACGAACGATTTTGCTTTATCAGCCCTTAAAATTGTTTGGAGACAAACTACGAGGGAGGCAAGTGTAACGAGAATGGTTCCTATTATAATTGTGAACTCTCTCATTGCAAACGTCAGCGTATTGAAGCGACTGGTCACAACTTGGCTACGAATGGTCGGCTCCGACTGCGCTGAGTCCCTTCTTACAACCTTTTACTGTGACTAAACTTGTAACACTTTCTTGAAGAACAACACTTAGCAATCTTTTTTTGGTATTTTTAATGTTCAAGATGGATTTCTGTCTCGAAAGACCATCATCAGTTGAAAACAGAATAAAAATAGGGTTATAAATATATTTAACTATATTTAAATATATTTAACTATATATTTTTTTATTTTTTATATAGTTCTTCACATATATAAAAATATTAGGCAATCTAATAGCTACAAATGTCAAATTTTCTTGAACTCTTCAAGTGATAGAATAATATTTTATCTTCTTTTATAATTTTTATTTAAATTCATACTCCATATTATTTTCCTATTTTATATAGTCTAAACGCAAATTAGCGTCTAGTTATGTTGTGTATAAAATGTACACTATTTTGTTATGTTAATATTTTTTTCGGAGTGTTTATTTATTATTTCAAATTTTATTTAAATTCTGAATATAGTTAGTATTTAGGATAGAACTCGTAGGCCACGAGCCCATGTGCCCATTTCGATAACATGTCGTGCATTGTTAAATTCTGTACCGCCTTTCAGTGAAAGAAATTTTCATTTCATTTGAAGTGAAGAATACAGGAGTTGTCCTTGCTTGTTAAAATTTTAAAGGGTAAATTTAACTTGTATGGAGAACGTTGTTTAGTTTTTCAATAGTAGAACAGTTTTAAAACACGTCCATATTCATTTGTAATAAGTGAAAGATCAAATTTTGAATTTGGGAGTCGATTTTCGGTTATAATCACATCTATAGTCGGCGAGTCACGAAAAGTCCTCTGAACTTCATGCCTCTGTGGTATTGAAGGCACTAATTTCCATTGAAACAGCACAATTCATGTAGTGTACATATCATAATTAGTAACTAAGACAGGCACACAACATGACTTGTGCTGTTTCAATGGAAATCAGCATCTTCAATATCACAGAGGTATGAAGTTCAGAGGACTTCTCGTGACTCGCCGACCCGATAGTTAGGGATGGCAAATATTTTCAACATATAAATATATCAAATTATGGATATATTGCAAACAAAATATCGATCAAACGATAATATCGAAAGAAAATATCGACATATCGGGTAACCGATGTATCGAATTGTGCATGATTTGTCTGTTTAAAATATATGCACTAACTCTTATGGCATGACGAAAAATACACTCAATATTGGTGTCACTATTTAGAATAGCTTACTACTAAATGTAAAAATTAAATTCATTTATCTACACGAAAGAAGTTGTGGTATTTGAGGTTGATTGAAAAATATTCAAAATAAGGATAATTATACTTTAATTATTTCATATTTAATTATAATAGAATAATGTAATACAATTGTTATTTTTGTTTTCGACAATTAAAAAAATGTGATTAGGCTTCTTATAAACACTAAAAGTCAAACAAATTAATTCACTAAACCTACTTACAATACTTGTCAGATAGACAATATGAAAATAAAAGTTTGTAAATCAATTTTCCTCTTAACCTCATGTAAAAAAGTTAATTTATTATTTCACGTTATTGGCATAAGAGGCAATTTAAATGCGTTTTTTAATCGTGATGATTTTGAGGAGAGATAATAACATCAATATTTAGTTATATGATATATTGGACCAAACTATCGATATGGCCGATATTATCGAAAGAAAATATTGATACTAATATATCGATATATCGAAATATATTAACCGATGGTTCCGATATATCGATATGTCGTTGACATCCCTACCGACAGTACTTTAAAGTGTTGTGCATGAAGTTTTGACCAATTAATTTTCCAGGTCATGAACCAACCGACTTTTCCTTTGCTCTGATACTTACCTTTTTGCCCATACCTGACCTTGACCTGGCGGAGGGATCAGTCATGCACATCACCGTTCCTGTCGGTTCAGCATCCAGGTTAATGTGTATCCACCACCCACACCCTCAGGCACGTCCAAGGGCGTTCTTTCACGTGATTCAGGTCAATTGTGCCTTCATTGCTGCCTATTCACCGAGCATCATTGTTGATCAAACATATACCGAACAGGGATGATGAAATTTCGTTTTGAAACGCCTGCTGATGTCGTATGCTGATGCCGATATGATCCTAGCCACGTACCATGGTACTATTAGTATTTTAAATAAAACTCCATCGAGTCTTAGTGTCATGAGTGTTGCAAGAATAATTTTGATCTTTATGCCTCAAAATATCGCAATCGGTTATGTTTTTTGTTTTGTTTTGAAGGTATACATCTAAACTAACAACACTGACTGCATTTTATATTATTATGATCTTCTTAAACGTATCCTTAAAATAACGAGAAAAGAATTACAAGGATGTATTTTGCAATTTAAATAAATGAAAGAATTCTAAAGAACGCTCCGTACCTTAGCGTTGCATTTTTTTTATTTTCAAGAACAATCTCAGTTCATTTACAATGTACTTAAAATTAGTGTGGATTCAAAGCTTGGTCATTGGACTTCGCAGTTGGAAGCCAATAGCCGCCACGCCGGGAAACAAACTGTCTCAAATCACAACTTACCAACTTTAAGTTCTGTGCACAAAGCAGTTCTGATTGTGATATATTTCATCGATCAATACCAGCCATGTTGGGCAACAGCGACTCGCCCGGCAATCAGCAACTGACGTCACAGACCCATAACTGTCTGTGTTCGTGAATAGTTCTTGTATGACAGATGTTAAGACTAGATGGGCCAAAGAGGACAAGGCTAGGTCGGAGCGACTCCTAAAACTTACTAAGCAAAGAACTCAATCTTGCTTAGGTGGATGGTTTCTGGAATTTACTACTGAAGTTTTAACTAGTTAGGAGTGTTGTGGACCTTGGAAGTGATGGATCCTGGGCTCTGTCATGCTAAAATGGCGTCCGCTCAATGGTTCCCATCGGCGCCGACATAATAGAGCAGTCTGAGGTGTCCATGTTGGGTGATAGTCAGGCTCCGGATGTTGGGTAGGTTCTACGCTTGTCAGTTAGCCGACTTCATGCCAATACCATCTGATTTGGATTCCACGTAAAGCTCTTGGTCCCTTAATTGCTCTGGATAATAGACTATAATTAAATGACTCTCTATGGAATAGTCGGTCCTAATTAGTAACAATGATTACATTCGTGCATTTAAACTCATCACAACCACTAGGACCTATTTACTCATTTTTCTACGATTTGGGTTTAGTAATGAATAAATTAATTACAAATGAATTATATATAAGAGAAATCTCAATAACTGAGTAATATAACATCGCCATTTATATAATATTTTTAATGCTCAATTAAGATATTTGTTGTAATTTTATTACTGCTGGGGTCTTCAGAGGTATTCATTTAATTTAATTTAAATCGTCAAGTTGCAGAGCACAGTGATGTGGCAAATATGAGTTGCGAATGTGTGTGATGACTGTATGTGAATTACTGTAATCTTCGTTACTAAGACTGATATTTATAAAGAGCCATTAGTTAACAGCCTAAGGGCTAAGGCGACTAGGAGCCCTACTAAATATAATGGAATCCAAACCACTTGGTATTAATTTGATTTTCATCTGACTGACAAGCCTGACACTTACGTCTCTTCTTTGACAACCACTCTACTTGTTCTTCTTCTCAAAGGACGAAGAAATATTGGAGATAGATAAAGGAGATTAACAAGACAAAAATTAGCCATTCGGTTACTTAGGGGAAGCAAGCTACATCGACTTGTGATGGGTCAGAATTTAGCTTCTAGGTTTGAAAGTATTTCTTGAGGGCTGCAAGGTCACTTGTGAGTGTTTCTTCAGTTGTTGTGAGGTCTTTGTAATGGTAAGATAAAGTTATTTCATCTGCATATATATATAATTATAAAAGGTATCTGACAAAAAACCGTACGATGTATTTACGTAAGACAAAGATTAACTGTAAATGACTGAAGTAGTCCAGTGGTGAGCGTAAAAATAAAAACTTCTCTTTCCACAATTTTGTGAAAAGTTCTGATGAAGGCAAAGCAAATTGAGTTACTCTCATAATACTTCTCATATCTAGGCCATTTTATCAGAGTTATAATCCTATTAGTTACTTATGGAAAAAGGAAGTACAATAGAGGTCACTTTAAAAGTATTTAAGAAGATATAAAAAATTAATAGAAAACCTCACTCCTCCGTAATATGTTAACCTAACCTAACCAACACAAATACGGTAGTTAACCCCCACTGTGAACTAAACGTACAGGGGTACTGACCCACCCGCCCATCCATACACGTACAGTGGTACTGAACCACCCGCACACTCATACACGAACAGTGGTATTGACCCACCCCCCACCCCATACACGTACGGTGATATTGACCCACCTGCCCACCCATACACGTACAATGGTATTGACCCACCCACCCATCCATACACATACAGTGGTATTGACACACCATTATAAATTATGCCACCCATTAACCTGAATTAACGTGAACGATATTCAAATTACAAAAGAGGTGATAGAGCATGAACCACAATTGGTGACGATTCATTCACCCCTATCTATACTGAACCACCCGCCCACCCATACACGTACAATGGTACTGACACACCCGCCCACCCATACACGTACAGTGGTACTGACCACCCACCCACCCATACACGTAGAGTGGTTTTGACCCACCCACCCACCCATACACGTACAGTGGTACTGACCCACCCGCCCACCCATACACGTGCAATGGTACAGTGGTATTAACCCACCCACCCACCCATACACGTAGAGTGGTTTTGACCCACCCACCCGCCCATACACGTACAGTGGTATTTACTGCACGTATAGTGCACCCATACACGTACATTAGTATTGACCTACCCGACCACCCTTACACGTACAGTAGTATTGACCCACCCACCCATTCATACACGTACAGTGGTATTGACCCACCCGTCCACCCATACACGGACATTAGTATTGACCCACCCGCCCACCCATACACGTACAGTGGTATGAACCACCCGCCCTCCCATACACGTACAGTGGTATTGACCCACCCGCCCTCCCATACACGTACAGTGGTATAACCCGCCCACCCATTTACGTGCAGTAGTAGTGGTGACCCACCCACCCACCAAATACACGTGCAGTGGTAGTGACCCATCCGGTCACCAATACACGTGCTGTGGTATTGACCCACCCGCCCTCCCATACACATACTGTGGTATTGACCCACCCGCCCACCCACACACGTACAGTGGTGTTGGCCCACTCGCCCACCCATACAAGTACTGTGGTATTGACCCACCCGACCACCTATACACTTACAGTGGTATTGACCCACCCACCCACCCATACACGTACAGTGGTATAGAATTCTAATATCAACACAGTCAAAGGCTCAAGTCACAAAAAGTAGCCTGACTGCTGGGCAAGTGCACCCATACACGTACTGTGGTATTGATCCACCCGCCCACCTTTACACGTAGAGTGGTATTGACCCACCCGCCCACCCATACACGTACACAGGTATTGACCCACCCATCGACCCCCCATACACGTACAGAGGTATTGACCCATGCGCCCACCCATTCACGTTCAGAGGTATTATTGAAGTACAGTGGTATTAATACCACTGTTTGTGAAGGGACGGGTGGGTGGGTTAATTCCACTGTTTGTGTAGGGGAGGGTGGGTGGGTTAATATCACTGTTCGTGTAGGGGTGGGTTAATACCACTATTCGTGTAGGGACGGGTGGCTGGGCTAATACCATTGTATGTGTTGAGGCGGTGTTTGCGTAAATGTAATAATATGAATCCCGCCACTCTCAATGATCAATACCTCTGTACGTGTATGGGTGGGTGGGTGGGTCAATGTCACTGTACGTGTATGGGCGGGCGTGTGGGTCAATGCCACTGAACGTCTATGGGCGGGCGCGTGGGTCAATGTCACTGTACGTGTATGGGTGGGCGGGTGGGTCAATACCACTGATCGTGTATGGGTGGGCGAGTGGGTCAATGTCACTGTACGTGTATGGGTGGGCGCGTGGGTCAATGTCACTGTACGTGTATGGGCGGGTGCGTGGGTCAATGTCACTGTACGTGTATGGGCGGGCGGGTGGGTCAATGTCACTGTACGTGTATGGGCGGGCGGGTGGGTCCATTCACTCTAACTGTTCTAGAGTTACTCACATTATTTGTCGTCTTACAAGAACAGTTACCACTGTCCGGGTATGGGCGGGTAGGTGGGTCAATACCACTGTGCGTGTATGGGTGGGCGGGTGGGTCAATACCACTGTGCGTGTATGGGTGGCCGGGTGTGTCAATACCACTATGCGTGTATGGGTGGGCGGGTGTGTCAATACCACTGTGCGTGTATGGGTGGGCGGGTGTGTCAATACCACTGTACGTTTATGGGTGGGCGGGTGGGTCAATACCATCGTGCGTGTATAGGAGGGTGGGTGGGTCAATACCACTGTGTGTGTATGGGTGGGCGGGTGTGTCAATACCACTGTGCGTTTAAGTGAAATGGTCACCTGTATTTTTATATAGTGAGTAATTGACTTTTTGAACCCACATGACACGTTTCAAAGTAAAAACTAAATTACATAATGTTCAAAGTAAATAAAACTTGTTTGGAACTACTGTGATTGAAACAGTTTGTTCGCAGGAATATAAAACAAATCCTGACGTCTTTACTCCAAATCCACATACTGTACGTGTATTGCCACAAACTTTACTTGTATGGGTGGGTGGGTAGGTCAATACCACTGTACGTGTAGGGGTGGGCGGGTGGGTAAATACCACTGTACGTGTGTGGGTGGGCGGGCGGGACAATACCACTGTACGTGTGTAGGTGGGTGGGTCAATACTAGTGTATGTGTGTGGGAGGGCGGGTGGGTTCAATACTACTGTACACGTGTATGGGTGGGTGGGTGGGTCAGTACCACGGTACGTGTATGGGTACATTTGGGCAACATGCTGGTCTGATCTGAGGACCATGTAAAAGAGCCATGTTGCTACTCCGCTGCCCTCGTTACAACTTGGAGCTATTCTTCTGTCCACCTTTCCATTTTTGTTCCCAGCGGCTGAGCTGGGGGCGGGTGATCAAGTTTTAAAAAAAGATGAAGAAAATCTCCACTAGGCCTCGCCCTACACAAAAAATTAACTGAACAGAGTAATTTGTTGAACAAACCTCTTTGAGTTATATTCATAGGGTGGGTCAATACCACTGTACGTATATGGGCGGGCGGGTGGGTCAATACCACTGTACGTGTATGGGCGGGCGGGTGGGTCAATACCACTGTACGTGTATGGGAGGGCGGGTGGGTTACTACCACTGTACGTGTATGGGTGGGCAGTTGTGTTACTACCACTGCACGTGAATGGGAGGGCGGGTGGGTCTTGTTAGAAATAAATCTGCTGAAACATAATCATTTCTTAAGTCACTCTTACTTTATTTTTTTATATTACTCCTTTTGTAACTAGTATCGCAAGTACAATCAGAGTCACATTCATCAAGTTAGTCTATGTTACATTCATAGGAGTTATATACCTTTACCTAAGTCCTCCAACTCATAACCATCTTGGTATTTACCCACCCGCCCACCCATACACTACAGTGGTATTTACCCACCCGCCCACCCATACACTACAGTGGTATTGACCCACCCGCCCGCCCACACACGTACAGTGGTATTGACCCACCCACCCGATCATACACGTACAGTGGTATTGACCCACCCGCCCACCCATACACGTACAGTGATATTGACCCTATTAACAATATAGGTTGTTCTTCGTGGGAGAAGAACAACCTATATTGCGTGTAAATAGCAATGTAGAAGTCTGGGTGGGTTGGTAAGTCAATAGCAATGTAGGTGTCTGGGTGGGTGGGTAGGTCAATAGCAATGTAGGTGTCTGGGTGGATGGGTTGGTTATTACACTAAGGTAATTAGATTGCATTTCACTAATTGATTTAAATTTACACATATCCTGAACGACAACCTACGTTTCGTACCTAGAATGGAAAACTAATATACATGTTTATACATTGTGGTAGAAAAGTCTTTGAACAGATTAATAATTTTTGAACTATTACAGACAAATAAATCAGTAGAAATAGTGATGCCTACTTACTAAATATGTTTGAATTGCTAACACTTTTAAACGACTAACTCCATAATGTACATTTGTACGACAGGGGTTATACATGCAGCAGCATTTTTTCTTTGATTTCTCAGTGCACTTGAATAATTGTGGCCACTAATGCAATGTCTTACTACCACGAATAAAAGCTTTGAACATCTGCCATTTTGTACTGTATCAACCTTTTTAAGTGCTGTTTGTGGTATTCACCTGTGCTGCACAACCCCTTTCAAATGATGTACATCTTGACCTATGCTATTTTTAATATTTTTGTCCAACTCCTTGTGGACCATCCACCACTAGAAGTGAAGAGTCACTACCCTAAAAAACATTTCTTAAGTCCAGTAGGCATTTACAAAGTTTAACTTTTCCAACTTGAGCTAAGATAAGAATATTAAACCCTCTAGAAAAAGACCTTCATCGTATATTTTTAAAACTTTAAACCAGCGTTCTTTTTTTAAAGAGCGAACCTTTTGAATTAGTATTTGTGGGTTTATGTTCTACTACTACAGACCTATAATTTGATGTAGTACTCAACCTATGCTCTCGTTTAAGACTTTCTTCTGACTCCTTGCGGATCATCCCCCTGATATGGTAGAAAATTGGCAATTACTTCAAAAAGTAGATTACTAGGTGGTGTAATGATGTACCAAGTTTTAATTGGTCGGTAGCGTTGTTGGTTCAATCCCAGCTTCATGTGCTAAAGGTTCTCAGTTCGATCCCAATCAGAGTCAATACATTTTGAGAAAGATCAGCTGATAATCACCGGCTGTTCATTTGTCATTGGGCTATTAATTAATGACACTTTCTAAGGAATAGTCGGCCTTAGTTTGTAACAATGACTACATTCACTCATCTACACTCATCACACTCATTCGAAATCCATATTCGCCCATATCTTGACGATCGGCGTCTTATTAATAGATAAATAAATAAAATTTGTTTAATCTGTAATCGTTCAAAAGTTATTAATCTGTTCCGAGACTTTTGTTCCACACTTTATAGTAAGATTATATTTATTTATAACGTTTGTTCTTTCGGAGAATGATTGAACCTGATTTCATCATTTATTTTCAGATTTTTGTCTTTCTCCCCAAATTCCGTTCATCCTCTCGGAACGCTACTTTTTGGTTTATATATCCATTTCCCCCATGGTTTCGTAATGTTCCTTGCTCAAATTTTGCATTTGTAATCTTATTCTGGCACTCGTTGCGGTCTTCAAAATGTAGGTTGATTTGTTGTATGTTCTCGTGGACATCTGTCAGCCATTCTGTTGTTGAATAGTTTCTTTGTTGTTATGGAGTTTTACATTCTGTAGAAGTGTGCATTAAATTTTTCTCATCCTTGTAATTTATTTTGTTATTGTATATTTAGGCATTTTAAAACAGTAATTCTCCAAGAGGCAGTTTACACAACCGAAACAATGGTAGTCAATAGTAACCAAAAATTATAAAACAAGAAAATTAAAGTTTGTAGTAATCTATCTATATTAATAAATCACCATTTGTCTGATTTTCCTTCAATGTACAGTTGATTGTAGTACATCCTTACAGTCGATCACTACCTAATCTAACCTCTGCTAATCTCCTCTCAAATCTCAAGGAAATTATTCCAGAAAATCAAGGATATTTGGGAAAGGATCAAAATAAATAGTGGCCATCGACTTTGTATTCAACATTGGGATTTTAATTAATGTAACTTTCGTTAATGTGAAAGAATCGGCCTTAATTTGTAACAGACATAAGATTCGAACTACATATTCGTTCATGTACTGAAACTCAGCTCTTTAATAATAAATAAACTATGTACACTTATTTCCCCGAAGAACTTGACGCTTTTTTTTATTTATTGTCAAGGAAACTTTAGGTCAATATTGATTTAAAATGAAAGGAAGCTTCTGATCTTGTTTGCTTCGTTATGAAATCAGAAAGAAAACTTATAAGCTATTGGTTTATAGTAATAATAATAGAATAATTATAATAAGTATTTATTTTTCTACTTAATCATAATTACATAGTTATAACAATCCTGGGAAATATTACAAAGTAAAATCTTAATGTAACCCTCTATCACAAAGATTAAAATTACCTTTTATTGTATTGTTAACACAAATCATACGACATTTTTTCTGAACTATACAATATACATTGTAGAGTGTCTACTAGAAAATAACTAATCTAACCTAACCCAACCTAACCTAACCTAACCTAACACAGTACATACCAGACAACTAACACTTGCATTGCCTATTAAGTATATACATGGTGGAAAAAAAAATGGAAACGCTTTCACAACTTTTCTGACTTCAATTGTAAAAAGAGACATCTTATACATGATCATGGTTAAAAAGAACATACTTTTTGACGCCATTAGTGACATTTCATCTTTTCAAATGGACGGGCCACGAGGAGTGAACGAAAATCTTCAACCTAAGCCTAGGTCGAGTTTGGTATCAAATGAAAGGTCTATTCAAGAAAACTTAATTGTCGCAAACCGGACTTCGAAAGATTTATCCTTTCCAGAGTAGGGGCCATTTGAATTTAAAAGTAACTAATTTTAACAATATTATTTCTCCGTTATTTGACGTTTTTAAGTAAATGATTCTGATAAAACATTATACGTTATGGAACACAATTATTTAAAAAATTAACTATCAAATTATCTATGGAAAAAATAACGTTGTGAAAGTGTTTCCATGTGTTTTCCACCCTGTATATACTAAAATATACCAGTTTACTATTAAACAGATGAACTCAATAGTTTTCCCTATTTATTGATAAAATTAGATCACAACTTTTACATTTCATGGCAAAATAAAAATATTATTACATAAAAATGGCAATATTACTGTACTTATAAAACTGTATTCATAAATAAAAAATTCGTGACCGAATGACAGTCTGTCACATATTACTCAGAGTCTTGAACCATTTGATACAAAATTCCTTGTCATATTTTTTGTAGGTTTATATCTACCCTATGACATTAATAAAGGTCGTATAATACAAATAAGTGCTTAGTATCTATACAACGCATTTTACAGCATCATAGTCCAATAATGGAAAGACAAAGAGAGGCGAAAGAAAGGATCCCGGAAGAGCTAGACCCCTGGTGGCGACCCTTTCACCGCAGCTGCGCTCGTTGTAATTGGACATCTAGGTCCGAAAGGCCGAGTTAATCAAATTAAGATAAATTGGTTTTTAGTTTGATAAACAAACAATGGAAGGGATTCAATTAAGCACGCTGCGCCAGGCCGTGCGTGCGGGGACAAAGCGTCTTGTGTCGGACGATGGAGGGGAGTCACTTAGAATGCATGAAAATCGCGCCCAGTGTAAATCACGCCCCATCAAAAATCTGGGTAAATCGTGCCCTGTCTACCTGAACCTCTGAGTCACGGGCCGCGAGCGTCACTTGACAGCCGTTTCATAAGGGGAATGACCGGGAATGGCCCACCTCCCGGTTTATCCCTGGTAGCTTTCTCTTTAGTCTTTTAACCTAACCTAACCTAACCTAACCTAACCTAACCTAACCTAACCTAACATAACCTAACCTAACCTAACCTAACCTGACCTAACCTAACCTATGAATGGATAAAGTGCGAAGGGTTAATATTGTGCTAATTGACGTTGACGAGGGTTGACGTGACGACGCACGGGGCGCGATTTTCACAGGGTGCGATTTACAGAGGGCGCGATTTACAGGTTACCGTCACTTAGGTAGTCGCCGAGTGGTTGAACTTTCCCTATGAACCCTATGAAGAGGCTAAAAGGTGATGATAATAATCTGCAGACATTTGAATCAACACCATTGAAAAGAGTGCTTTCACTCACACAAACTGTAACATCGGTTTGAGAAAACCCCTCGTTATTGTGATTTATCCAGAGTATTTTCCAATAAAGATGAAAGAAAAACTCACTAATATTTATATCCAACTGTGGAGTATAAATATTATTTAAATCAACTCATAAATGCTAATTGGTGGAAAAAGAACCACTTTTAGTCGTCAGAGACGACATTTGATTATAGCGGTTCTTCTATTTGAATATTAAAATCATCTCTATTGTAATAGAAGATATTTTCCAAACATACAAGGTTAAAAATAAGACAAACGAATAGATCAGCGTGTATACCGTATGGTGTTTCAAATAAAACTATATTTGACAGTTCTCAAAGGATGAGGGAATATTGGATGAAGATAAAGGAGATGTCCGCAAATGACTAAAGTGGTCCAGTGATAACCATAAAAATAAAATATATATTTTTACAATTTTGTTAAAAATAAAATATCTCTATCTTTAATAGATGTTGTTAACACGTATATTATTTTTCTATCAGCTTCAAAATAGCTAAATATAAATATGAAACCATTCAGATATCAATATTAAACAACAATTACGTTGGATATATTGATGTAGAATATACACGTTGTATATTTATGTGGATATTGTGTAGATAACACTAAATTAAATTGTTAACGTACTCATTGAAATACAAAAAAAGTCCGACTCGTTAATCAATTGAATACATTTACGAGAACGTTAGTGTTTAATGTTTTATTTATGATTATTTTATGGTATTTGACACTTTAGAATGTTAAAACAAACTTAGTCAGTACCTAGACTACACTCACTTCCACTACGGTTGTACTTTGAAGTTACCCTTATATTGTCTCTAACTGTTTGATTACAATGATCATGTGACGATTACATAATGATGACGAGCACATAATAATCATGTGACTACCACGGGAATTAGTTATCATGCGACTGTTTTGATGCATTATTATTATCTGGTGACAGTGAAATCTATGAAACTAAATGGTTGTTGTATTATAATGAGTAAGGATTATAATGTGAAAACGGTCAAGTATATGAGAGTAAATAAGTTTTCAACGATGGTCAAGTATGCAAGTAGCAAACAACTTATTTGAGTATCTAATTTTTGCTCTTCACGGTACATTTTATATGCGTTTACATATTATCACCATTTGGATGTCCCTTTTATGTGTTGATTATAACAGTTTGGTATATATATATATATATACTATCGACATGTACTATTGGCAACATATAATTGGTTCTTATCCTGGGATGTTGCGATACTATCGATACCAGTTTGTATCGATACTTTTGTTCCGATACCACTTGTATCGGAAGCTTCGATACTTTACTGATATTTTTTTGTATTTTATTAAATTGATTTTTTATTATTGTGTGTATTAAAAAAGTGTTCATAATTACTTTGATTAAAACCCTTTACAGTTAATTTATTAACAAAAACAGGCAGTCTTCAAAGCAACATGTAATGACTTGATACGTTGAAAGGTTGCTGGAACAATTAGATAAGTCAACCTCAATTAATTGAAATATTTAAATTCATTTCTTGGAATAATTCTTTTTTTTTAATTAATGTATTCAAAGAAGCATTGTTAGTAAGAGTAAAGAGTTGGTAATTCTTTAATTTAAAAAATTAAGTATCATTATTTTTTTGTACAGGCGTGAAGGTCTTAATTATTATTTTTTTTTTCATGCAGGCCCCATAATTGGACCCTTGGTCTGTTGGGGTTACAGTTGTTTTTCACAGGTTTCAGTATGTATGTTTTATTTTGTTTGTTTTGGTTTTTGAATATATCTGTTTGAAAACAAATTAATCGTATGTTTGATATTTTAGCCTATATCTGGTTGTATTATATATTATTTTACTATAAACAAGAATGTATTATATAATTTACGCTTTATTTACTTTATTTAGACGCTTAGTTATAAAATTGTGTTTCTTTAGTTATTTAAGTTTTTTCTTACTTTTCATAAAATGTGCCTCTTTATTGTGATTAGTAATTTTGCCTGTGAAAACAATAAATACATTTATTATTATTATTACAGTATCGACACTTTTGATGCGATAACGGACTGATATCGATACCAACGTTCCGGATACTAAGTATCGGGAGAAACGTGGTATCGCAACATCCCTATAGACCTATCACCTGCCTCACTGAAAGTTAATCAGATCATGACACTTTCTCTCTTACTTCTAAGATTAACTATTTATCACGTATCGATTTTGCTTGTATTAGTGCGTTAAACAATTGATTATATACACAAATACATTTACCATCCAATGTTAAATTTTGAGTATCAAAATATCAGCTGTTTTTGTGGTCCAGTTGTGGAGCGCTAGTGTAGTCCCATGTAAATGTAATGCAGTTTAAACCAGCTGTAGTGGCAGACCTCACTAACTAACATAATTACAGGCACAAGTATTCGTAGTAGATTGAATATATATTGTAGGTGTATATAATTAAGGGTTAAAAACACTATTTAAATAAAAACTATTTAACATTCCTTACATGTATTGTAATACTTTTGTATTTTGTTAGGTTGGCAATGCTCGTTATCTACCCGAAGCAGTTGTAGGCCCTGCTTCCAGGTAAAGGTTACATTCATGAGTCTGTGTGTGACGAATGGCGAACAATGCAGCCAGTAAATTAGGTTTCGTTATTAATCTCCCCTTAATTAACGCAAACAAACACCATTCAGTGTATTGGGGCCATATAAATGCAACATTTGATTGGGGTTGCATTGAACGTTTATCATTGATTCAATACACAGTTAGATGCCAAAATATATTTTTATTTCGTTTAGGGGAGATTTTAGTCATATTGGTTCACAACAAAAACTGCAGCTAGATAAAATTACATACAATGAAAAAAACGATCAAAAATTACAAGTACAATTTTAAAATGTTTGTAAATAAATTCACAGATGAAAATTTAATGAATTGAACTGTATCAAGCTTAGCAAATAAAAACTATGGGACACTAATGCACGCTTCGTGTGCATACCCCGTTATTTGCTAAGCTCGGCCGTGACTACTCGGCCTTCGGCCTTGGCAGTGCCGTGACTCCTCGGCCTTCAGCTTTGGCAGTGCCGTGACTCCTCGGCCTTCGGCCTTAGCAGTGCCGTGACTCCTCGGCCTTAGGCCTTGGCAGTGCCGTGACTCCTCGGCCTTCGGCCTTGGCAGTGCCATGACTCCTCGGCCTTAGGCCTTGGCAGTGCCGTGACTCCTCGGCCTTCGGCCTTGGCAGTGCCATGACTCCTCGCCCTTAGGCCTTAGCAGTGCCGTGACTCCTCGGCCTTAGGCCTTGCCAGTGCCGTGACTCCTCGGCCTTAGGCCTTGGCAGTGCCGTCTCCTCGGCCTTAGGCCTTGACAGTGCCGTGACTCCTCGGCCTTCGGCCTCGGTCTGTATTTGCCTTAACATTAGTCGTTCAACTATACTTTAGGACTATTAATATGAACAAAGGATAAACTTACGTACCAGTAGTGATCTAGTGATAATTATGTTTAGGTGTTTCCAGACATAATATACACTACGTGTAACAAAATAACAACGACATATATACGCATAATAACAATAACGAAAATAACTGGTAATAAAAGGTCGTATGGCCGTCTTTGGATATTAACTAATTTTACTCTAAAAAGGAATTTCTATTTTCATTCACACTAATATTAATATATCAGGAATAGCAAGGGATAATATTTTTGTGTCAAGATTTCCCTAGAACACAAGCCAGCAGTCAGCAAGAGCGAATCATATCAGGAATACAAAAATATTAATATTAGTCTGGAACAAATTCGAATCAAGTACAGTACGCGTGAAATAGAAGCCCATAAATAGGCTAAATTTTGTAATAACGTTTTCACATCAGATTAGTGATTGAAACATGTAAATAAGTAAGGCATTAGTTATGTTAATTGTAGTTATAGTTAGTGTTAACTATACAATACATAGATTAAACACGGCACAGAAGTTAATTCACACTTCACATATATTTCCACTGCACATCCATCGTTGAGAGAAATAACAATAGCCCGGCCATAGTATCAACTGTGTTAGTAAACATCAAGCACACAAAGTAACAATTAAAAACACATGAATAGGGTACAAAATTAAATACTGAGTTTTAAATCAAATGTAAATCGTTTTTGTTAAATCTTGGTTTGTTGTAAAACATTCAACGTAGAGGTTAGAGTTGCTGTTTCTGTTGAGTGACAGCAATGAATGCAGGAAAGGGCGAAGGGAAATGAACATTCCAGTTCTAACACCTCATCCCACCAAAATACAAATGCACTTCCCATAGTAGAAGAGGGCCACACCAAAATCAAGGTACATTCAGCTCACCACCTAGCCACAAAATATATATAGTGTGTGTATATGTAATAATACAATTCTAAGCAATCAGTTGTATTATAATTTAAATTTTAAGCTTATATTCTATCGAAACATACTTATATTATTTGTTAAGCAATGAAAAAAGATTACAGTTTATATAAAATTAGTTAGGTGATCCTAGAAAGTCACATAGCTCTAAACCTAAGATCAATCCATTAAATTTGTTGTTTTTATGGTTTGGTTGTATTAGTTTATATTTGTCTTGGCTGACAAGTGATTTTCACATAGCAAGGTCACAAATAATATAGAAAAAATTGAAAATAAACTATTCTATTCTATCACATTTTAGTTACTCTGCGTATCAGTTACTTTTCTGCATCTAATAAGGAAATGCTAATACTAATATACTGAGGCGTGGAAGGGAGGTTTCACCAGACGTGCGATGGTTGTTCATGGCAGGCCCGCTGAGCACGTACTCCAAACCTAACTACAGAGGCATGCTCATGTTTGTCATGCTAGTTACTGAGGTGTGTCGGCCTGTACAATGGGTTGCACCAGCCTAGTTGTGAAGCTCAAGATTAGATGCAAGATAATACAGTACACGCCCCTAGAACATGGTTATTGTGTCGCACACCTTAGCCTCCTATTCCTGGCAGAGATTATAACGGGTTTGACTTAGTGTACCCACTTCAGACTGAACATTCATGCGGGGGGGGGGGGGGAATAAAATTATAACAAGATTCTATTCTTACATAATATGATACGTCGACACAAAGTTGTGCGTATTTTCAGGCGAATGTGAATGATTACATAAGTGTACGATGGGTGTAGTCTGGTAACTAATTGAATTCGAATGTTCGTCAGAAAGGATAATTTATTAATAGCCCAATAGCCAGCGTGACTAAGGTGCCTACAGCTTTCAGTGGAATCCACGTAGTGTTGGTCTGACTTTCAACCAATTTACAAGCCTGATACAAGTTCTCTCCCCTACACAACATTCGGACACTGATAACCACCCAACATGGATAACCCAGACCCCTCTATTAGTGTTCACGCCGATAGTAACCATTGAGCGGACGATATTTTTCATTAAGAGGACCGAGCATGAAAAAGTATCGCCTACAATCTCCATAACACTTTGTCCCAAAGCAGCTGGGTTACAGCACTTCGTCACCGGTGTTTATTTTTTATTTATTAGTCAATTTCAATGAAGATGATATAAAGAAATTTGAAGATCACGATCAAACATATTTAAATAGATAAGATTGGACTGTTAGCCTAAATTCATAAAATATTAACTGAACACATATATTACAAATTCTACTTAAAAATTACAATCAAATATAGGCTAATCATATTTAAAAAAAATAATTATTTGACAATAGCTTGTTATCATTCAATGATATGTTTTGGAGATTGCCAACAAATTACAATAATGTTGAAGTAACACAAATGTTTTAGTATATAAAAGCTTCATTTTTTTAAGTTAAATGGTTTAAACTGAGATAGACTTTTCTTAAGAAAGACAAATAACTGAGATATATAACCAAAAACTCAGCCATCTAAATAGTTTTATATTCATCACACCTTAAAGGACGCTCTTATTTAATTATTATTCAAAACTTAACTCAATATTTGACAATACTATTGAGTTTATAAATGAAGTGGACATCGAGTCGGTCAAAAAATATCAAGACACAATATTGTAGAAGCAGCATCCTGTCTGTTTTAGGGCGGGGATAGGCATGGCGGCAGGGAGGGGAACGTGTGTGTGGTAGTAACTAAATCACTTTACTACTCGTGGCGACAGTGGCGGCGAAACGTATAACTAAACTCTATCCAACGCCGACTGGGCCGGTCGGACGATCACCTGAACATGTAAACTACCACACCCCACTTCGTGACAAAACATTAAAGTGGTTACAGAACGAAAGGCGTTACTGGATCGATGCGTTCAACATAAGAAGGGCCTGGGTAAAAAGTAGTTCCGGGTTCTCCTTGGTCGCGCATCACCTGAAGAAGTCTGTCGGCGTCGACCTTGACAGAAAGTGAGATCGTTCTCCCCACGTCCACGTCCATGGAGCGAGTCGCTACTTCACCACAATAGGTAGTGTAGAACATCAACTTCCAACACAGTCAGTTATCGTAGTGCCCAATGACTAATGTAGCTTTGGTTGATACCTTCTGTGATATTTAAAGACTTCCAAACCCATTTTGGGGTTTAATACTTACACGCCATACTGTTTGAAGAAAGAAATATTGTTTGAAACTATTCTCACAGACAACGTTCAACAGATTCAGTATCTGAGCCAGTCAACATGTACATCACTCCGTACCTACCAACGCCAGTTTCTTTCTTACATTTTTTTTTAACATCACTCGCCAGTTCACTTAGGCTATAAGCATGTGCGTGAACTTTATTTAACGAGTGAAGTATCGACCGTTGGCTCAGTGGAGACTCGAACCTTGGACCTTGCCCTCCGCAGTACGAAGCCTTAGCCACTGAGTCACCACCATAAAGTGTGGATTCTTGGTTATAAAGCATTGTTTTTATAGTGGTAGAAGTAACTTCAACAATGAATGATTGATTTTTGGTTTTGTCTCGCCTGATTGTCTACCGAGGAACAACTAACTGAAACTACGTGTCTAGATCTGATCGACAAGTAAGGTATACGATTCCACAACTAAGTAAACTCGGTCAAGGACAATCAGAGCTTGCGGCTTCTACAGCCCTTGACCTGTTCCTCCAGTCATGCTGAGAATAAGTGAAGATCCCAGCCCAGAGCAGTTCTACATCTCATTGGAGTTCGCATTGCTCTTTGTTTGAAAATTCACTTGCATGTGGAAATAAGGGAAAGTCAAGGTCACACAGACAAGTCATGCAATCTGCAAACGCCAGTTGCCGGATTGGAGTTTTTTACCAATCCGGAAACTACTCCTAATTATTTGTTATCGCGGCTACTCATTCACAAAACAAGTTCATAATTCTAGGAATACACGACATACAATATGTTGATTTATTTGTCACTTATTTGTATACAAAAATCTAGGCCTCACCAAGTGGTTAGCAGTTTTACTGCGAATAATGTTACACTTAACCCACAAAAATGCCAAAGCGATGTCATTGGCGAACAAGGCCAGAAGACAGATATATTTGTTTATACAAAGTATCACAGTAAGTGTGTGTGACTTATTGTGTATCCCCTCGCGTTTAGAAACGTAAGCACCAGTATTTTTCAACGATTAAAATATTTCCTTCAGCGTGTTCAGCCTCTGGAAACACTCCACTTCCCATGTCTTCAGAGGGATGGTATGTGGATGATAAAACCACAGTTACCACTGAAACCTCATAAAACGTACAGTTGCTCCAATATAACAAACACTACCAGACAATGACAAAGACTTTCTTTAATCTTATTTCTTTCGTTTATAACCAATATACAGACTTGTGTTATATTATACCAATATACAGACTTATTGTATGTTATATATAGACAATATGACAGACTTTCTCTTATTGTTACCAATATACTTCCCATACAAATACTCATTTAATTTAGTATTCGCAACAGTCTGATGGCAAGAGTTCTTATGTTGACCAAAAGAAAAAATTCACAAGAGTAGTTGGTAACCGAAAAGTACTCTATTTATAAGTGGTTCTAAAAATAGACCATTAAAACAAGTTGATATTCCCTATTTTTGTATAAATAGCTCGTAAAATTTTAGAAAAGTTAGTCTTCAACAATACCTACTAAAGAAAAAAACCTTCTTCAGTATAGATTAATAATTTACTTAATTTGTGTTTAGTTTATTCACTTAAATTAAATAAAAGATCAAAAAAGCAACTTTTCCGAGTATTTTATCTACTTTTAATTTAAAGGTATTGCTATAGTAGTGTGGAAAACAATTTCAAAAGAATAATAAATTAGTTCAAGAGGCCTAATGCAAATAAAAAAAATAAAAAAAAAAATATATATATATATTATGACTACGCTACCAAACTTAAGTCTTATCTAGTAAGCTGTATGACTCTTGACTCTCCTATTTAAGGTACTCTTTATCAACCGCAATTTATAAGGTCCAGTTACCCTCGTTAGTATAAAAAACGAAACTCTTTAATATAGGCCTACACTCACCACAATAAGTCACAACCGCAATTCATAAGGTCCAGTTACCCTCGTTAGCATAAAAAACGAAATTCTTTAACATACACTCCCCCCAATAAGTCACAACCGCAATTTATAAGGTCCAGTTACCCTTGTTAGTATATAAGAAAACGAAATTCTTTAATATACACTCACCACAATAAGTCACAACCGCAAAAGGTCCAGTTACCCCTGTTAGTATAAAAAAACGAAATTCTTTAATATACACTCACCACAATAAGTAACAACCACAATTTATAAGGTCCAGTTACCCTCGTTAGTATAAAAAAAATAAATTCTTTAATATACACTCACCACAATAAGTCACAACCGCAATTTATAAGGTCCAGTTACCCTCGTTAGTATAAAAAACGAAATTCTTTAATATACACTCACCACAATAAGTCACAACCGCAATTTATAAGGTCCAGTTACCCTCGTTAGTATAAAAAAACTAAATTCTTTAATATACACTCACCACAATAAGTCACAACCGCAATTTATAAGGTCCAGTTACCCTCGTTAGTATAAAAAAATGAAATTCTGTAATATACACTCACCACAATAAGTCACAACCGCAATTTATAAGGTCCAGTTACCTTCGTTAGTATAAAAAAACTAAATTCTTTAATATACACTCACTACAATAAGTCACAACCGCAATTTATAAGGTCCAGTTACCTTCGTTAGTATAAAAAAACTAAATTCTTTAATATACACTCACTACAATAAGTCACAACCGCAATTTATAAGGTCCAGTTACCCTCGTTAGTATAAAAAAACTAAATTCTTTAATATACACTCACCACAATAAGTCACAACCGCAATTTATAGGGTCCATTTACCCTCGTTTATTTATTTATTTATTTATTCATAAGACGCCGATCGTCAAGATATGGGCGAATATGGATTACGAATGAGTGTGATGAGTGTAGATGAGCGAATGTAGTCATTGTTACAAACTAAGGCCGACTATTCCTTAGAAAGTGTCATTAATTAATAGCCCAATGACAAATGAACAGCCGGTGATTATCAGCTGATCCTTCTCAAAATGTATTGACTCTGATTGGGATCGAATTGAGAACCTTTAGCACATGATGCTGGGATTGAACCAACTACGCTACCGACCAATTTAGTATAAAACACTCGTTAGTATAAAAAACTAAATTCTTCAATCTACACTCACCACAATAAGACACAACCGCAATTTATAAGGTCCATTTACCCTCGTTAGTATAAAACACTAAATTCTTTAATATAACTCACCACAATAAGTCACAAAACAATTCCCAAATTTCTTTCGTAAATTATCATTTTGATAAAAGATAGGCAAATAATTACATCATTATTTAGACAGAAATTCAACGTAATTCAATTTATTATTGAAATTTTATTTTGAGACTTTAACGGTGGGTTAGAATAAACGACCTCATTCAATTACGTCATGTGAAATGTATACGTTATTTATTATTAGTTTTGTAGTTAAATACTACAGTAACTCTCTTTTGCTATTATAAATTGTTTATTTGAATATAAAATCAATTAATTTTATAAAATAATACTTATAAGATAACAACAATTCATAGATCGTAAATCCAATATAAAATTTATTTTTAATATGACACAAACGTTTTCGAAAGCAAAGCTTCCATCTTCAGGTTATGTGTAAATAAAAATTATTATTTTGTACAACTAGAAAAATATATAAATGAAAAACATCTGACTATTTAACAAAATTTAAATGCGGAGAAAAACATGTGAGAGAATCAAAAAGAAAAAAGTAAAAATTATGTTGATTTTTATGTAATTAAATTAATCAGTCTAGAGTTTAAGATAGGTCCTTCATCGTTATTTAATAGCTTATCATTTTTTTCTGATTTTATAAAGTACGTCTCCCATGCATTTAAGAATTTAGGCTTGACTATCTGTTTAAGTAATGAAACATTGTGTTTTGAAAAATTATGATTATTGTCTATGCAAATGAGCAGCTATAGCAGATTTTTCTCTTCTGTTGTATTTAAAATGGGCTTGATGTTCACTGAACCTTTTGTTGATAGTTCTTTTAGTTTGACCTATGTACACCATTTCGCAATCATTGCATTTTATTTTGTATATGCCAGATTTTTATTAAAATAATACTTGTTTAAAATGAACACTTGAAATAATTTTCTATTGTTCACTATATGCAATTTTAATATATAACTTATAAAGTATTACTTAATAACAAATTAATGAAAACCAATAAAATAAGAGTTTCCGTTTTTGAAATGGCCTTTTTGATAACCAAATACTATACTTATATGACAATTCAGTTTAACAATGACTTCGACTAATTATTATTTATAGTAGTATATATAATAGTAAGGGTGGCATGATAGTGTAATTTTCTTATAGTTAGAAGGGTCTTATAAAGTTATACTTATGTTTTAAACATTTATTTCCTTCATTATTCTTGTATTCCAGGTCTACTCGTAACATTTTATTTGCAGTTACAAATAAACTGTTTTTGGTTAGCAGCTAAACTTAAATTGAGCGTTATACATATCTAGAATTATGCACAAATATTTAATAGTTGATTGATATTGGCTTGAATTTCTACATTTATACTTTCTCAAATTAATTAATTTTTTACACCACGATTAAATGTGTTTGTGTATTTAAACGCAAAACATGAATAAAGTACTAAAATAAAACCCCAAATTAAATTTGTGACTAATTTTGTATATAAAATAATAAATATGACAAAAGAGTGTAATAAAATCATATAATCAATGGAAGACTTTACAGTAAAATAATAAAACAATATTATTATTGTCCAAATCTACAACAAACCGACATTTATTTTTTGATCACAATTGAAAAGACAAAGTCTCAAATGAAGCTAACGCGGTTTGAACTTGTTGGGGGAAATGGTGTATGGCAGGTTCTATCAGCGACCCTGGACGAGGAGAAAGGTGAGGAGCCGGCCTGGAGTCCAGAAGCAGTGTGCTGCTGTAGTCTGTCGCGCGTGCTGTGTCGTAGTGTTTGGTCCTACAGGATACCCGCTGACTGGCCGACACTTCCTCAGCAACTGATCAGCAGATCTCACAATCATGACAAGGTAGAAGAACAATATATGTCTAAAAACTGTAGACCCATGTCAGTTATTTGCTTCTTTAAAAATAAAATATTTAAAGTCCATGATAGCGTAATTGTAATAATATTATACTATTCTTTTATTTGTATTAAGGTCATTTAGCTAGTTTTAAATTTTTTGAGTAAAATTTAAAATTTAATCAGTTAAAAATATTCCTAAAATACTCGTAAATGGCAAATTTTGTAAACTTTTACGTTAAAAAATAAAACTAAACTTTGTTTATTACCACACAAAAAATAAAGGATTTTTTTCTATTAACTTGTTTACTATTTCAAAAACCTTCAATGGAGTTTACGTAAAAGTAAAATTACTAAATAAGAGGAATATAATAAATAAAGCAAATAAGAGAGAGGAATAACAATTTTATAACTACACATAGAATGTTTTAATTCTTGTTTTTTATACTTATTCTAATAGACTAATATAATTTGAGAAATAGTAAAGCATATAAGTATGTTAAAAATATAATTATCTCGATATTTTGTAAAAGGATTGAGTCTTGTTTCGAAATTCTCTTTTGAAAGAGGTGATTGATCATTAAATCACTGTTTATAAATTTGTTAACAATGATATTTTGAACAATAGGAGACTTTTAACTATTGAAAAATCTTTAATTATAATAAAGAATGAGAGAAAATGTTCCCTAATAATTTAAAAAAATATTTTAAAAGAATTTATTTTCTAAATAAATGCTTCCTTCATCTATAACACTTGTAAAAATAGTTTTTTTTTAAACTTACAAATAACAAAGTAATGCTTTTAATTATTGAAGTTCTGCTTGTTCTACAGGGTGTTTAGCCGATTGTGCGACATAAAGTCCAAATCAAGAAGTCTAAACCGAAAAGTCCAAGACAAAAAGTCCAAAAGCTGTAACAGCCAATACCTAAAAGTCTAAGCAAAAAGTCCAATACTTGTTATTTTGAGCTTATTTTTATTTTGAACTTATTTTTATTTCAAAATGGTGCTTATTGAAGTAAGCAACTAACCTAACCTAACCTAACCTAACCTAACCTAACCTAACCTGCGGTAGATCACAGCTGCTACCCAGGTAGATCACGGATGCTACCCGAGTAGATCACGGCTGCTACCCGAGTAGATCACGGCTGCTACCCAAGTAGATCACGGATGCTACCCGAGTAGATCACGGCTGCTACCCAAGTAGATCACGGATGCTACCCGAGTAGATCACGGCTGCTACCCAAGTGGATCACGGTTTATTCTCAAAGCTTAATAAACCGTATATTTTATTTTCTCAAAATAGTTTATTCTCAAAATTATTTTGAGAAAATAATAGATTTTCTCAAAATAATTTTGGACCTAATAGATTTGGACCTTCCAGGTTGGATTTTTTGGTTTGGACTTTTTGTCCTCCAACCGTTTAGCCATTTGAATCCTTACTCTGTATCACCTTATTATTATTTTTCACCTAACAAATAAATGAGTTTAATTTTATCGGCAGTAAAGTAAACGTACTTGAAAATGTGTTAACTAAGATATCACTTGAAAGGAAAAATACTAAAATGTTTGATCAATATAAATAAACTATAGGTCTAATAAAAAATAATTAAATGGTATTAAAATAACTAGTTAAAATCCAAGCAGGTAAGTTGTATTGCCAACGTTCATAGATTTGTAATCAATCAAATTAATTACTTTAAGCACGAATTAACTTAGTTCAGTTGTTGCAATTTTATCTGGTATTCAAATAAAAACATTCAAATCCTTCTTAAATGCAAGGAACCCTAAATAAAACGTAGGTATTATTTGATATGAATAGTCAATCACAATTCAAATAAATAAAATATTTCATTAATTAATGACGCCTTATCAAGGGTATCATCATCAAACCAAACACCTCTGAAATACGAATTTACTTATTGTAATCGTGGAGACTGTTTATTTGGAATAATATGTAATTCAGTGATAAAATCCTTTTGAATATTAGAAAACGTTTATTACAAGATATTTTGTTATCGCGGTCTGTCTTCTCGATCTTGTAACAATAATAACTGTTGGATCAGAGGCCAGTTCTAGTCAAGAATGTCAATCATTTAAAAAAGGGTAAATAAGAAAATAACAGTAAGTTAATTACTAATAACTAAATATTCTGGTAACGACCGCCTCAAGGTGTTATCTACAATATTTCATCACTAAACGTTTCGCCTACGCTGTGATGTAAATATTGTAGATAACTCCTTGGCGCGGTCGTTACCGGAAGCTTTAGTTATTAGAAATGAAACCGGTCACTTAAGCCTGCGAAATAAAACTAAGTGAATCAAACTATTTTAAAGCCCAAACCTTTTCACATAATTATTTACACGTGGTAAAACACGAATTGCTTGACGTTAAAATGGTATATATTTTAAGGATTAAAACATTAATACTAAATTTTATTATTTACTCTTTATAGTTTAAATTTTCTAATCTATAAACAGTATATTAAAGAAAAGGCAAACTCTTGACTCACTCATTCATCATTAATTCTCCATCTTCCCATATAGGTAGAGAACTGAAATGTTGTACACTGTTTCTTTAGGCATTAAATAGGACAACTAAAGTATTTTAACCTTGATAAAGTACTTATAAGCGGTAGACATCACCCGTAAAAGCTTTGAAACAAAAACAAAATAAATGAACATGTTTGAAATAGGCTAAGTAATACCATTGGGTATTTATATTAATAAAAAGGTAGCAACGCAAGTAATGTGAGTGAGATACTGCAAATAAAATAAAGTTAATATAGTATTATTTGTAGTCAAAATTCACATGCCGAGACTGAAGGCCGAGTTGTAACGAGAGCACAGCGAGTGTCGGGGTTGGCACTCGAAGCGTGCATGGGTGTCCCCTAGTTCAGTATAAATACTGAAAATATTTCAAATAAAAGAAATATAAAATTACTTTTTACACTTTTATTCTTTATTTCTGTATTTCTGTAACACAATGTGTATTTATTTTCAAAACATTTTTGAAGGATAACATTTCACTATGAAAATAGTTGCTCTCATAGTGATATAAACGGCACTCTAGTATCTTGGATACAGTAATTAATTATCAATAAATACAATAAAGTAGAATAGTGTGAAATTGGCAGTAAATTGTAGATTGGCGAACTACCATGGTGCCACACACCACCTATGGTAGATCTAGTTGTACAACGTGACTCAAATCGCGACTAAATTGCGCCATTTGCGTGATACTCCCTTACGACGCCGCAGTGCACAGATCAGTTGAGGTGTTGTATAACCACGGCGCACAATAGAAAACATCATTTATGAACTACTCAATTCAAATGAGGCCTATAGTTGATCCCAATAAGGCGGGGTCAAGTAATAAGACACTCCAGTTTGGCACCCATGTGAGAGCTCCCACGCCAGATTCTCAGACTGACGTGGCGAAACGATTTGCAAAGCCGGTGTAATTGTAATTTTCACGCAAAAAGTGCAATGCAATCCTTCCTTAAACTAACGATGTTCGTGGGAATCAGCTGATGTCTTCGTTCATCAATCTGGAACCATCTATCGCAATACCTCACGACATGTTGAAGTGAAGGCGTTCAATGTTACATGATTGATTACTAATGGGCCATAAGTACGTTAATGTGTCTATTAGTTGCATAAATTTAATGTTAAGACTTTTATTTGTTTAAACAAAATATATGTTTTGGTTCCCTCAAGTAAAACCAAATTCTAGAACTATCAAATTAAAACACTGAACCAGTAAAACATTTTAATTTAGTCTTACGAAAAAAATTACGAACAAATAAAATCATATCTCTCGATATCAATTTGATATTGGTCTGATAATCAGACTGAAACAATCTAATGATGTTAGAGAAATTCATTTCCAATCAAACAGAGCATTTTGAAAACGAAGAAAAACTAACCTTATAATTTAGAAATTTTTGTCGATGTTACATAAAACATCGTAAGTTGCCACGATATATTTTGATGAATTCAAAAGCGTTTATTGTTGTGTTTCAAAAACATATTCTCTATAAATATACGAGTTTGTGCTTTGAATACATTGTGGTGTTTGGAACAAAAGAGATAAAAACATGTGACACAATTGTTAATGACATTGGGAGCTTCGCTGTAGAGGGCAATGCTCTCTACGGCCTCTGACATTGTCTTGACGAGCGAAGCTCACATAGGCCCTAATGTACGTACGTGTTTTAAGTTGAATTTTACGAATTTCAATTAACCTGCATTTGGGCCGAGTAAAACAAAGTTCTGTTTAACTTGACTCGGTTCTAACCGTTCCATCCAGATCATTCATACTCACTCTACAACCAAATTGATTCACTGATCATGTTTTCTCAACAACCATGATAAAAGCCTCAAAAATCCTTTATAAACTCTAGATGCTTACTAAGAAAGGAATTTGAAATATTTTCTCACAAAAAGCTAAAATAAGTTAGATAGTAAATATCTCCATACAGGCTAATCATAGTCTTTGTTACTATTCACAATACGACCGCGAGAGCTTAGGACAGTGCAATTAGACATAAAAGGTTATTTTTTAAGCTTTTCACCGTGTAATGTGAGAATAAAACCAAACATTACAAGTGCTAGGTATGAAAAGCATAGTAAATAACGGAATTATGTGGAGGTATGTCAAATAATTATCACATAACTTCAAATAACCTAAAGTGAACATAAATATCCAACCCCCCCCCCCCCAAATAAATACTGTACTGTTATATTCTAACTAAAGTTAGAAAAAAATAGGTCGCACCCAATAGTGTGCTAAGTGGGTGTTGGGTTATAGAATCTTGTGGTGTCGAGTAGTTAGTTCTCCAATTCACCGAACAGATGGAAGGGCCAGCACCGTTGTCAGTACCACCCATATTTCAATCAAGATGCTTAAGGATAAACATAGTGATTATTACTTCAGATGTACATTATTCCAAACTGCCACTGAGGCGTCTGTTGCGTCCATAAGAAAGCCGAGACCGCTGGAATTGTTAAATTATGTCAGCTTTAGCTATCAACAGTCACGTCACCTCGATAACTTGTCTCCTTAAGGATATTACAGCACTAGCCGCATCATCAGTAATCTTCTTTCTAGGACGTACTTGACTGAGAGGGAGAGAGTCTGGCTCCACCCGTACGGAGGACAAAGGATCCCTTGTGGCATAACGTAAAATGTTTATAGCTGGCCTCTGAATGAGTGTTAAGAAGATCTTACACAACATATAACAGCTGTCAGATGTACCTTGTACAGATAGTGATGGCAACGATTTATCGATAAATCGGAAATTTCGATAAATACGTTTCGATATATCGATGTATTAGTATCGATATTTTCTTTCGATAATATCGGCCATATCGATATTTTGGTCCGATAGATCATATCGCTAAATATTGGCGTTATTCTTTCTGCTCAAAATTATCACGATTCGAAAAACACATTTAAATTACCTCTTGTGCGTACAAAACGTGCACTGAAACAATAAAGTAACTTTAATAGGAGTTTTTTACGTGAGGTTGACGCACTAATTGTAGTTTATTGTAGGCCAGTGGGTGGAATGGGTAAATGAGGTTGTTTGTGAGTTGGCAACGCTGACTCTAAGAGGCCTAGCTTAGAGTTAAGAATTACTCTATTATAATTAACATAATAATGAAAAGTATAATTATTCTTATTTTGAATTTTTTCATTCAACCCCCACAGATCAGGACCTTGTTTTGTGTAGATAAATTTATTCATTATTCTATTCTAAATATTGACAGCTAAAAATGAACGTATTTTTGGTCATAACATAAGAGTTAGTGCATAGTATTAAACAATTAAATCATTTACAATTCTATGAATCGGTTATCAGACATATCGATTTTTTCCTCTCGATATTATCGTTATATCGAAATTTAGTTTGCGATTTATCGGTAATTCGATATATCGCATGACGCTCTATTGAATTGCTCTAAAATTTGGACTGACTGTGCCTAGAGGGCTGTGGAGTCGAGGAGGGTGAACAGTTAAATAAAATACGATAGAAATTAAAGAAAAAAATAAAGGAAGATACAACCCTTTATTTATTTCGTAATTTATGATAATCCATTGAGTTTCAACTGCAGGATGTTGCTCCATTCAGTGTATCATTTAAAGCCTTGAGGCCAAGTGATTGTTTCGAGATAAAATTGTCAACAAAGATTGTACGTTTTCTTAAAAAAAAGGAGAAATTCAGAGTAATTAGATATACATTTTCCTTAATGAAATTAAAAATTAAATATCTCAGACGATTCTGAGAAAAAGTTCGATTTAAGATGGATTTCGTCCATCCCATAATTTTCAGCTGGTATAGCTCTAGACAGTTTGTACGTTGTGCTAAATAGAAGATATTCGTAACCATAAAACTTAATAATTCAATTAGTTAGTGGGATTTATGGACATTTCGTATATCTAAAAGAAAAGAATGTTTAGTCGTTTTTGATCAATTCAGAACTCGTATAAAGAATGTTTCAACGATGAAAATGTTAAGCTCAAAGCTTTAAAAAAGTTAGCTATCATCGTAGCTTTAACAAAAATGATGGTGAGATGTGATGACACAATGATAATCCTATATCAAAAAGATTTGATCTCAAACTGATCGAATCCCAAACTCTTCCAGTCATCCCTCAATAAGCATATACAACCTAATTAAACCACACAATGAATGCGGAAGCAGACAAAGCGTGTTATTATTCCATTCAATCAATGTGGAGCAGTGCGCAAGCAACATATGAGTTACTGCGCATGCGCGGTCTTTGAGTTCGTGCGCGCGTGATCTTAGTCTTGCGTACCTCGGTAGGCGACCACGATCGCTTAATAACTGCTATTGATCTGCGCCTTCGAAGTCCTAAAGCCTTCCTCTTGCCTTGCCTTCACACTCCGTGTGACGCAACGGGCATATTTTTGCATAACACACCGCAGGATCTTTAATGATTTAGGCACAGTTCGTCAGTTTTTGTTAAGTAGATAAATTTTATGGTCAAAATCACGATGATTAAAGGATGATTTTTAATTAGCGTGTTAATTATCTGTATGGTCATAAAAAAAGATAAGCGCCGCACGTAACAATATTACTAAAACATATTATTAACAACGAAGATATGGTAACTGATAAGTAAAAATACGCCTCCCATCCTTAAACCAGAGGAACCACGTGTGATATTTAAGGACTAGGGTATCGAGAATCATGTTGATACTCCTAGTTTGTAGGTTTCAATTTAACGTAAATTAATAAAGTGGATTAACTCTAATAAATAAATCATCTTATTATGAGCAGGAAACTCAAACCATTAATATTTGTAGTGTGTAACATACAAAACAAATACATTCATAAAACAACAATTTCAGACTTTTAATCGACTTGAAGCTTATTTAATCACAATTAGACATATTGTACTGTTATTTTTCCAAATAAAAGTTATGAATTATTTTCTGCTTAATAATTACATAACCTAACCTAACATAACCTATCCTAACCTAACCTATCCTAACCTAACCTAATATAACCTAACCTAACCCAACCCTAACCTAACCTTTATTTTTTTGTTTCATGTTATGATCAAAACAAGCAAATCGATGTTGTGTTTTGTAAAGAATGAGGCGAAAGTTTTATAACAATTTTAGCTGTTTCAAAACATCAATAAATGATTATAAAATGATATTTCACAGGGGAGGGTTATATGCTTACGTAGCTTGTCTCGCTCGAGTGCCTGTCGTGTCTGTCAGATCACGGTCTGTGCTTTTGGGGACGATTGCGTTGCGGCCACTGTCCGAGAAGGTCTTTGTCACTTTTTGTTATCAGTTGAGTTTGATGTGATTTCCATTTTAATGTTCTTTGTGGTATTTGGTTGTTGGGATAGTTGTTTGTTTAGTTGTTGTAATTAATATAACATTCTGGTATTGTGGACAAGCGTATTGATAACCGGTGTGAATACACTTTCTATACTTAGACATAATTTTGGTTATCTATCGATAGTTTTTTACTAATGTCCGCACAATAGTGGTTTGTAAATCATAATTAACATACATTGTGGAAAACCAATATGGAAACGCTTTATTTATTCCATAGACAATTTGATAGTTTTTGTTGTTGTTAATAATTGTGTTCCATAAAGTATAGTTTCTGATCAGAATAACTTATTTGAAACTGTTAAATAATGGAGAAATAATATTGTTCGAATTTGTTACTTTGAAATGCAAATGACCACTGGAAAGGATAACCTTTCGAAGTCTGGTTGGCGGCAAATAATTTCTCTTGAATAGATCTTTCATTTGATATCAAACTCAACTTTCGCTTACAATGAAAAATTTCGTTCAACTCCTCGTGGGCCGTCCCGCTGAAAAGATGAAATATCGCTAATGGCATCAAAAAGTGTGTTCTTTGTAACCATGATGATGTGCAAGATTTCACTTTTACAAGTAAAATAAAAGTTGTGAAAGCGTGTCCAAAGAAATTCCACCGTGTCTACTGTATTTCGTATTGTAAAATATTTGATTGTTTGGTAAAATAATTATTAAACATTAAAATAAGCAGGCTATAAACAGATATATTTTCTTATTCATCTAATTTGACTAACAAAATAAAATAAACTTTTGATAGTAAACAAATACCCATGATTAAGATTGAGGAGAAATCACAACACTACATTTCATTTTGCTTAATTTTTTACACTAAATACGACTAATTTGCCTGGCGTAACCCTCCACACAGTTCCTTCTACTATACACTCTTCAAATAAAACCAGTTTTATCTATACACATATTTTGAGATAAAATTAAACTCCTTGATTCAAATTACTAATAGCTAATCAAAATACATAGACTTTGACAAAAATAACTCCATTTTAGAGTTGTTAATTTGAAAAGCATGATATTTAGCTAATGTGGATGCTCAGCGACTGAGGCCTCAGACCACGGGATCCAAGCTGACGATCGGTATTTTACTAGGTAAACTAAGGCCTGCAGGCCCAGTGAACTGTCCAGTGACACTTTCCCCTGTCAAATATCTGAGGTAATGAAAACTGCCAATCTTTGCAAAATACCAATTATAGAGAAATGAGACTCCAAGTAACGGTCTTGTCTGTGAGATAGCCTGGGAAAATGTCATCGAACAAACAGCAGTAAAACCTGCGCAATCAGAGTAATGACAGGCTCTCTCTTGATCCCGTTTACGGTTAGGTGCTCTTTTGTTTGTCCAGTGATTATTTGCTTTGTTTGCCATTAATTTTATTCGAGACTTGTAAGACAAAACGCTAATGTTAAAGCTTACAATGATAACAAAATTTAATGTGAATGTAACATTGTCATCATTGGTTAGTTCTACTGGGTGGTGATATTACCATCAATATGCGTATAAAAGAAAGGATTTAATTGGGTTGTCCCATTGCACATTTAAATTAAGTAATTTAACATTTTTAAGAGCACTTGCAATCTTAGATATACATAGATTTTTTTTAAAGCTAGTGCAAACTTAGTTTTTTTGTGAGACCAAATGTTTTGTTGATGACTGACGCTTTACTAGGCACTGTCAACTTCGTCACTTTTTTAAAATTATTAGTCTACTTAATCCAGTCGCATTTTTACTTAGAGCACAAACATTGTTATGGGACAACGGTCCAAACCTCTCAAGCAGATTTTAAGTGGACCTCCCGGGATTTGAACCCGTGACCCCCTGCTTAAGAGGCAAAAGTGCAAACTACTAGGCTAACAAGAGGCCTTAACTGCACGAAAGGTATTCGGACAACAAACAGAATCGTCTTACAAACTAAGCGAGACTCAAACTAATTAAAATTGCCAATGAAATCAGATGGACATTAGGTTCAGATAACACGACTTATCCTCGCATCCAAGCTATTAATTACTCTTCCTGTTCTGTTTGAGACCCTTCTAAATCGAATTAAATAAACCTCATATGTTAGTTTAAATATGGAATATTTAGTGTCAATTTTTAATTCATATCTTATTTGTTTAGCAGAACTAAATAATGATAATAATACATTGGTAAATGGAACGGGAATGTATGATAGATAAGGTATGATAGATAAGGTATTTTAAACTGTCAAAAAATTTACGGATGATTTTTATACAAAAAGTAGGCAATAAACAATCTCAAAATAAAATCACCGTTAATTATTTTTATTCAATCTTTCTAATCACGCTGATTTAATTATTTGAGTAGTACGAAAAAACAATCACTGAAATGGTGCAAAGAATTGGCACAAACTTTCCCCCATATTAAACAGTAAAAATCTAAACTTGTGAAAATTACCAGTTTGATTCCCAATTTTTTTTGTCATAACTAAAACACTAATCAAGTTAGAGACATGCGGTTTTTAATAAAATATTTTAAATTGTAATTCACGTCTTTTCAGAACATTTTTTCAAAATTGTATAAGCCGTTTTTGAGAAAATTCTATTTTTGTATGTTTTTTGCCCATAAAAATAACAAAACTAAAATTTCAAAAAAGTTAAAAAATGGTCTGGAGATATTGGCTAAATACACGTATATACCAAATTTCATAAAAGTTGATCCATCCGTTTGGTCTCCAGTGAACTGCTCATACACAAAGACAGACACACATACGGACAGAAACGAAATTTCTTTTGAAAAAAATAATGTTCGGTTCAGGTGACCCTAAAATGTATTTTTATAAAAACTTGAAAACCCCTTTTTGACGATGCAATACTTTCTCTTATTAACGAATATGAGAGAAAGTACTGTAAAAAGAAATAAAATGTCGTATTTTACTGAGAACTAAATAAAAAATGTAAAACAAGTTACAAACGAGTGATAATTTTGCTTGTAATAGTTTTCCCTACGATAAATTACGGTACCATGTTTGGTCGTTATATTGAGGTCAGGGTCCTGAGACGCGAACCCGAGACGTTTGGGAACAGCAGCCTTGCGACAGTGAGGCAGGTTCACCTTACAGTGCCTTACAGGAAGACTGGCAAGTCATGCTGGAGTCGGTGACGATGGTTTCCGTTGGCCCATGCATGAACGCGGCCGGAAATTAGGAAGCAAAGCAGGTTGAACAACTAAAAAAAACTACTATTGTGATTGTTAAATAGTTAAAGAAAGAAAAAAAACAAACAACATTTAAAGGGGAACATCAACTTTAATCTCATTTTAAAGAGAAAAGATTCTATTTTTGGATCATAGATTTCGTAAAACTCGATGTAGAGTATGGTAGCTTCATTAAGCTGGGTTAGAAAACATTACGGCTTTTCTATACGTCCACATTTTCAAAAAGTGTAATTATTCAAGGCCACCGGCATTCAAAGTAAACAAAGTGTAATACTAGTTAAGAGGTCATCATAATTGATTTTCAGTTGAAATATTAACTAAAAATAATATGATCTAAAGAAAATTGTATGCCAAAGAGAATTAATAAATAATATCAACTCGTTTAGCCTTAGTTTCATAATGATTTATAGAAACATGCTTTACTTCCCCAGCACAGATCTTGTGCACATTGCATAGACAAGTAGACTATCCTTCTTCCTGTGCATATGATAGTTAACGAACTCCTGATCTATTAAATATATTTCACACATTTTTCACAGGCTTCCATGACACAATCCACAAAACTAACTCCTCGTAAATTTACATTCGCTAACGTAACCTAACCTAACATAGCCTAACCTAACCAAACCTGAACTGACCAAACCTAACCTGACCTAACCTAACCTAACCCAACCTAACCTAACCTAACCTAACCTAACTTAACATAACCTAAGAAAACCTAAGCTAACATAACCTAACCTATACTAAGCTAACAAATCCTAACCCAACCTATGCCTCAGTTGTCCAAGTATCTTTCTGAACACTTTTTTTTTAAAACCCTTATTCATTCAAAGTATGACATTTAATGATGTAATATAACACATTTATATTAAGTTGTATTATATTGAGAATACATCAACGTGATTTGTATAGCGGTTTTGGAAATTTAAATGCACGAAACTTACATTGCTTATCCCAGGAAAATTAGTCTTTCATTACAATAAGTTGCCATCTCGTTTTCTCTGAGGACGTCGTTAGACAACATTTTTGTAACAAAGATACGCGTTTGTATTTATTATTGGTTTCATTCCATTTATCGAACATAACTACTTAGAAACGACATGACAGTTATATATTACGTAAACTACTATAATTATATTTTATCCTAATAAGTGTTGCACTCTAGAATGTAAGAGAAGTTCCCGGAGGAGTGGATGTCAGCTAAAAGTCATGTATAAAACACGGAGATTGTTCGCATGCTCTTAATGTAACCTTTTCAAGCGGCAAATATATCTTTAGAAGCAATGAGGGCAAGTTCATTAGTCATTTGTGAACTCCTATCGTGCACTAGCATACTTTTAGCATACTTTCCACTTGCCTTATATATCATGGTGAGTAGGACAGTTAGTGCAAAGAACACATTGGAATACTCTTTTAACTAAGATCACTATACTAAGATACATAACGGTCAACATGATGTTAAGTTGGACTTTTGAGGGTTACTCTTTCTTTAGTATTTTTAACCCTGGAACGGAAAGCCTTTTAAAAGTTATATTGTAAGAAAGCCGTAGTATATTTTACGATTTTTAGTTCGAATAAAAAAATATATGTGTAGGTATTTTTTAAATACAAAAAACGTTTTATTCTGAATATAACTGCTTTATTGTGCATAATAGTAAATATTTTACTATAATCAACATAATTTTGCTACTTGAAAGTATATTTTTTATTATACATTACAAAATTAAAAAGGTATTTTTTCACAATATTAACAAATATCATTTCCAAGTTACCAAAACTCATAATTAAACTTGTAGCATATAAAGAAAATGTGTCAATTTGATTATAAACAGTTTGATATAGTAAGGTACATCACCTGCAAAGATCTTATAAGGTGACAGTCCTATTAGCTTATCGATTTCTGAGTTTCGTAAAGAACTCAGGTTAGAACTCAGGTTCGTAAAGGTTAGAACGAATGTAAAGTACACGAGAATAAGAAATGTATTAAAATAAAATAAGGTAATAAAATATTTGAAATAAAACATTTTATATTTGTTCAAATGAAAATAAAAACTGTATAACAATAAATATAGTAAGTATAAAAAGTTACTTTATGGAAATCTGTACTAAAATTTACGAAAATACATCCTTACACGTACAGTACAGTAGACCGCTTTCACTGAATTTCTTAGCACGACTGACCTTCACTATTAGAAGACAACAGACAGCGAAAGGGGTGGTACAATCGGCGCAAAAACAAAATTTTAATTTACAAAAGTACGCTCGTAAAAATTACGACAGCTTTCCGTTCCAAGGTTAATAACAATGAGCTGAATTTATTAATGTAATATAAAATTTTCTTACTATCAAAATTAATGGGAAGCAAAAAGGCGGTAATAAGTGGTAATATGTGTTATAAAAGAGGTATAATCATCCGATTTTCAATTACAGAAGATGAACAGTTTCAACCAAGACCACACTAAAAGGTCAGTGTGTCTCCTTGGAGTCAAAATCGGTTTGGAGTAATTATTGAACGTGTCCCAACTTCCGGAATTTTTGTTATCCTTAAAATGTTTGTGGACTACTTCTTGCTAATTAGCCGTAGGGAATATTGTTGTCTACCTCCACTTGTAGGTTTTATGCAGCAGCTTATCTTTGACCTTTAAACGACCGTGACACTTTTACAATTTGATGCAAACTAAGTGGCATAATTGCAAAGTATATATATACATTTACACATCTCACAAACGACGACTTCAATATAAGTAAGATTAGAGACATATATTATTGTCATACATTTCTGATACCACTTTAACCATCCACAGACCAAAGGAATTCACATTGGAATATGACGTTTCTCTCCATATGACGTTTAATTTCTTTGTAACACTATATACTTTAATTTTATATCACAATTTGTCTGAAAAATGTTCAGACAAATGTCACACGAGATAACTTGAAATCCAACACCCTTTTCCAGGAATCAAGTTATTATAAAACAAAATTATTTGAAGCATACAAAAACATACTACATAAACGAACATACAAAAACATACTACATAAACGAACATACAAAAACATACTACATAAACGAACATACAAAAAATATTTTCTTAATAACGAACCTTCAATTAATTATCCTTTCTTAAATTAATACTAATTTTATATCTCTTGATTTACTTTATAATGTTATTTTTATTTAATATTTAACAAATTATGTTGTTTGTTGTTTTTGACAAAGAAACCCTTGTTTTCGAAAGGCCTCATTATACTTTATAAATGTTTATTGGATTATATGAGTTTTCTATGAATTACGTCAGCTAGCTTTAAAAGCTCCAGACAGTCTAAAATCTTAAAACAAAACTCCATCATAAACTAAAACTAATACTAGGGGACAACCCAATCACGCGCTGCGCTCGAGACACCTCGGCCTTCGGCCTGTGACTTTTGACTAAAAATAATAGTGACTAACTGTATAAAGTAAAATCACAATATTAAATTTATTTACAGTATATCACTCATATTACTTGTTTTGCTTCTTATTTATTAGTATAAACACCCAAATATATTACTTCCTAAGCCTATTTCTAACGTGTTCATTTAATTTGTTTTTAAATAATTGCGTTAGATTACCATTGAAACCTTCAAGTCCAGTAAAGCGGAGCCTTTCAATCGAATGTGAATAAAACCATGCTTACAACCTTCCCTGGTTTAACATTACAAAATATCTAACCTCCTCAATATTACAAACACCATTGTTTACATTCCAAAAGTTGTAGAAATCTTTCGGAAATCATTATTTACATTTGAACAGCTGTTACTTTTTGATTCATTTAATACTCTCTCCATGTTATTCTTATGGTGGCAAAATGTACTGTGAGCACTTCCCATAAACCTCAGGGAAAATATTGAAGAGACCTTATTGCACGACTACAAACAGAGGCTAATGTTTTGACACCTCAACCAATTCTATTGGTCAAAAAATAAAGGAGGCGTTACGTTGAATAAAAATGGCTTCATGATATCCAAACATATAAGGATCATTTGGACTTCAACTCAAACAATTTTTGGTGATTGCGAAGTCTCTGTTACTGATAACGCTTCAAGCATTACAATTAAGTAATTACTTATTTGTCTCTTTTTATGTGCATGCTTACAACTGAGATTGTTTTACATTACATTAGTTTAAGCTTCTTTTAAATTGATTTTAGTTTTTAGTTAGTAGTAGTGTACCGACAAACGAGCGGGTAATCAATGTTACGTATTTTACATAATTTACACTTTTTGTATTTTTTAGAGACATGAACAGAAATCATTTCATAGTGATGTATAATGTAGTAATTTGACTCATAAAATGTTGTAAATTCAAAACAGTGATAAATGTTTTGTTTTCTCATTCTTTTTCGTAACTTCTTTCGCGAGCAAACAAATATAAAAACCTGTTGGAATAATCCTCCGCGGTTTTTTGCAAGATGGTTATTAGAGGCAGAACTTTCAATGCTATAAATAAATGAAATATGACTCAATGAGTCGTATTTTTCGGTCTGAGGATGGTTAAAGAGGTGTCTGAAATTGATCATAATAATTATTTTAATGTTATTTAAAATTAATAGTGTTTTTCAGGTACCTTATATTTATTTTATTTATGATTAGTTAATGTAATCTCATTTCAGTCTGATTCGAATATTAATTGAATTGTGTTTTAACATTTTTTCGTGGATTTCGTGACCTGGGCAGCGCCTAATTGGTTACATTAATTTAACCTAGTTAACATTTTTATGTTTAGCAGAAGTTCATTTTGTTGTACCTCATTCTATGATCTAGGTAAAAACATAATTATTAATGTAGATAAGTTTATTAGTTTAAGAACGTAGTTTTACAACATGTTTGTGTAGATGTAATTTAGTTTTTAGCACTTGAAAGAGGTTGGGTTCTACCAAATCGAAACTTCGTGATTGGTAATTTTCACGTAATGATGGCAAATGTCCAACACCTTTGTCTTCTCCATCAGTATAATATATAGTTTTTTCATACTATACTACACTTGTGTTTTGTGATTAAAATTATTTATACCAAAACGTAATGTTGTAAAGAACAAAGTTATTATAATAGGACGAATTTCAAGTAGTGGCTCGTAATTTAACGTAATTTACGTTAAATCGTAATTTAAGTGTGAAAAATCCATGAAAATACTGATATTTTGTGACTTTCAGACAACGGTTGTATATTAAAATTATATGAAAGGGTTGCAATTATACGAACTTTAGTAATTTCAAAGAGATAAGGAAACTTATAAATAAACTTAGCCTATAATGTAACAAATTTTAAATATATCTAGGCAGATCAAAATTGAAATAAATGAAATATTTTACAAATACTTTTTAAATTTCCTTATTTGTAAAGTTATTGTAAGATTCTTAGGTGATCAGCAGTCTTGAATAATCAAAATATCTTCTCTCACCTTTTGACTTATGAAGGTTGGCAATCGATCTTTATTAGGCTACAATATACAGTACTTTTAGTAATTTATTTATGTTCAGAAGAAATAATTCCGTTAAAAGTTGTAATAACTTTAATACATTAATGAAAACTAATAATATTGGATTATTAGAAAAATACAGCTTGAATTAAAAATATAATTCCTGAAGCTTCTGCTTTGCTCTTTACAATAACACTTACAGTTAAGGGTTGAAGATAAAAATGTTCAATCAACCCTAGCAGATGAATGAAACTCAGTTGTAGCAAGTATACCTAATAGAGCATTTGAGCACTTCCAGTCAGAACTTCCTTCCACACAAGGAGTTCCAGTTCATGGCATAAGGGGCCTGGGGCAGTAGCCCACTTAGACTGGTTGTCAATGTCAGGACCTTCGTTCAAGGTCGATGGTGCAGAGGATGACCTTGTTAACACCTCCAAATTACCTTTGCTCGATTATCCGCTGTAAGTGTCTTCATTTGTCAGCTCATTTCGTATCAATGATGTTAGTTTTGCCCTTCAAAACAAGTCCATCCTCTTGATTACAGTGTTAAACCACGTACGTCTGCGTACCATTGCTTTACTTCGTAATCATCTGAGGTTCAACTATAGCTCCATCCAGTGGTCCTTTTACGGGCTTAAGGCCAATTGACTGTTTCGAAATAACAATTTTAATAAAGATTGTACTTTTCCTTTAAAAAACTATCAAATGAGGGTAATTGGATATAGCGTTTCCTTATTGAAATTCAAAATTAAACATCTCAGATGATTCTGATAAAAAGTTCAATTTAAGATGGATTTTGCCCATCCCATCATTTTCAATTGGAATACCCCTACACAGTTTGTACGTTGTGCTAATAGAGGATCTTTATAGCCAAAAAATTTAATCATTTAACTAGTTGATGGAATCGACGGGAATTTGGTATATCTAAAATAAAACAAAAGTTTAATCGGTTTTTCCAGCCCTTAACAAAATAGTATTCATGATTTAAACAGTAAATGGGGTTGAATTTACATGATTAAACTGGTAAATATGTTTTGGATATTTTTTATAACTCAGTAATATCAGAACTCAAATTAACACATGTAAATTAACCTTGATATGATCTAAAGAAAATGTTGTGCTAAAGAGAATGGATAAATAATACTAACTCGTTTAGCCTTAGTTTCACGTTCATTTCTAGAAACATGCTTTGCATTCCCAGCACAGATCTAGTGCACATTGAATAGACAGATAGACTACACTTCTTCCTGTGTATTAGATAATTAACGATTTCCTGATCTGTAAAATATATTTGACACATTTTTCACATGCACTTCCATGAAGCTAATCCACAAAACAAACTCCTCGTACATTTTTATTCCCTAACCTAACCTAACTTAAAGACACACCACCTTCTGTTTAGTTCTGGAACTAAACCAGTAATTCTGTACAAAGCAACAATAATTGTGAAAAACTAGTTTATTAGAAATAAATCTGTAACCATCAAGGTGTGATGTTTAGATATAGTGATTCAACTATTACACTGAAAATGTGATCTTATAATGAACAAATAATTACAAGCCGATTTCACTCATGACAAAAATTAAAAATTACACTAAAAAGAATGAAATATTACTAAAAGGAATACTCGCTTCATACAGATTATTGAAATATTCACAAACCGGTTTTCTCATTTTAAACAGGAAATATTTCAGACTAAATCACCTCGACCTAAATATTTTATTGTTACGATTTATCTAATTAATTAATACAGAAAAAGCTGAATTGCCAAATTTACATTGTACGTCTGATATGTTAATTTGAACAAAGGTTACCAGCTCCGATCGTTGGGTCACTAATTAAATTTCTACACATGGAATGTTTTATTTATTTACATTCAGTATAGACCTACAGAAATGATTTTTTAACTATTCCAAGATCTTGTTCAATGCATTTACGAATTATGAAGTGGAGTGATAGAAAATGTTTTCATATTTACTGAGATTAAAAGAAAAAAAGATGGTTAATAGTTCAAGTTGTCAACAATCTACTCTTGTACGCTATTGTATATTATGTTCTATTATTTTGTATATATTGTATAATAACGTCTTTTTACATTTTTTATAGCAGAAACTATACAGTCATTCTTGTTTAGTTAAACAACGTAAAAATATTGTTCAAATCTCACTACCTATGATAGTTAAAATATTGGCCTAATATTTTCCTTGTAATGATATACAAATATAGGTTTAAATTACAAGTTAAAAACAATATTTTTTTTACATGATTAAATTTGTACTTGAACAGGAACATCACAGGTCTTAAGGTAAAAATAGAAATGATTTAAAAAAAATATAAATGTATATGTACAAAAAGAAAAATAATATATAATCTATATAAATAACATTTACACTCAACTTAACTACTAATACACTGAAAGGTATAAAACAGAAGGTATAATTATCTATTATTCTATGAATTTCAGTGTAGTGATAGTGAGGTTTATTTTACTTATTCATTGTTTATTTATTAATTTAATTCAACGGTAAACCTTTTTGTGGTGTATACATATTGTACATGATGGCTTATGATACGCCATCTTAACATTAAATAACATACATCTGCTATAGTAATAATTAAAGGAATGCAAAAGTCATAGATGGATTATCAACTATCGGCAGTTAATTTCAGTTAGTTAATTTAGTTAGTTATAGTATTGATACTAATCACAGCATTAATCAGTACAAGCAGTTAGTTGAAATAGCCTAGCGTGATAGGTACGATCCGATTTAGTAACAACTTGTATACAAACTACTCATCACAAGCATTAGTAACAACTTATATTCAGGCTACTCATCACAAGCGTTAGTAACAACTTGTATACAGACTACTCATCACAAGCGTTAGTAACAACTTTTATACAGACTACTCATCACAAGTGTTAGTAACAACTTGTATACAGACTACTCATCACAAGCGTTAGTAACAACTTTTATACAGACTACTCATCACAAGCGTTAGTAACAACTTGAATACAGGCTACTCATCACAAGCGTTAGTAACAACTTGAATACAGGCTACTCATCACAAGCGTTAGTAACAACTTATATTCAGGCTACTCATCACAAGCGTTAGTAACAACTTGTATACAGACTACTCATCACAAGCGTTAGTAACAACTTGTATACAGACTACTCATCACAAGCGTTAGTAACAACTTGTATACTAACTACTCATCACAAGCGTTAGTAACAACTTGTATACAAACTACTCATCACAAGCATTAGTAACAACTTATATATAGGCTACTCATCACAAGCGTTAGTAACAACTTGTATACAAACTACTCATTACAAGCGTTAGTAACAACTTCTATACAGACTACTCATCACAAGCGTTAGTAACAACTTCTATACAGACTACTCATCACAAGCGTTAGTAACAACTTCTATACAGACTACTCATCACAAGCGTTAGTAACAAATTTTATACAGGCTACTCATCACAAGCGTTAGTAACAACTTCTATACAGACTACTCATCACAAGCGTTAGTAACAACTTCTATACAGACTACTCATCACAAGCGTTAGTAACAACTTCTATACAGACTACTCATCACAAGCGTTAGTAACAAATTCTATACAGACTACTCATCACAAGCGTTAGTAACAACTTCTATACAGACTACTCATCACAAGCGTTAGTAACAAATTTTATACAGGCTACTCATCACAAGCGTTAGTAACAACTTCTATACAGACTACTCATCACAAGCGTTAGTAACAACTTCTATACAGACTACTCATTACAAGCGTTAGTAACAACTTCTATACAGACTACTCATCACAAGCGTTAGTAACAACTTCTATACAGACTACTCATCACAAGCGTTAGTAACAACTTCTATACAGACTACTCATCACAAGCGTTAGTAACAACTTCTATACAGACTACTCATCACAAGCGTTAGTAACAAATTTTATACAGGCTACTCATCACAAGCGTTAGTAACAACTTTTATACGGGCTACTCATCACATGTGTAACGACCCGAATAATTCCATATCGTTCGCAATTTTATTTCCAACTTTCACGAGACGAGTAATACCGCTGTGGTGGCTGTATAGGAATGGCGTGGCACGCCTGCAGAATATTTCCTGCGATCGAGTGTTGCCAAGTCACTAGTAAATTAGGGCAGTCTATGACCCCGTTGATCAGCTTGTGTAGAAATAGAGCATCAGTCATCTTCCTTCTAGTCTTCAGCAGTGGGAGACCCAAGGTACGTCTAAGATCGTCGACAGACACATAACGTATTATGTATCATATATAATTATACAGTATTATATAGCAATACAAGTTTAGTGTAAGGGTACTGAAAGGATATCTAGTACATATTTTTACTAAATTCTAACAATACGGTGTGAAGGGACACTGTGACCAAGTGTGAAGGGACACTGTGACCAAGTGTGAAGGGACACTGTGACCAAGTGTGAAGGGACACTGTGACCAAGTGTGAAGGGACACTGTGACCAAGTGTGAAGGGACACTGTGACCAAGTTTAGACTTTCACATACCCTTCAAAATGAGTATGAAGGCTCTTTATCAACATTGCTGGATTATCAACGATGGTGTAGTTGTGAATAGAGAGAATTCAAATAGATCGCTACTGCGCGTGAACATTATTCGATTACAGAAACCATACTCAGTGAGCGTTGTGCATCAAGGTCGAATGCCAATGTGCTACCTTATTGTAAAGAAATATGTTAACATTACCTTAAATAAAGTTTAACCATTACGGAATATAAATATATAGTAAAATACTCTTATAAAAGAAAAAAATTACAAATAATTAAAAATCAAAATAACGCTGACAGGCAATTTATTCAAAAAAGAATTATAAAGTAGAGCATTTTTAAAATAATAATTTTTGAATGAAATAATCTTGGAGTTTATACATTATTTTTGTTTTTTGTTTTTACACAAGTAGTTTTAGTTTTAGTTTTAGTTTAAAAGGGGATATATAGTTGGTCCAGCCAACCCTTGCAACGAAGCCTATGGCTTTTTGTGCCAATCCCGGTGCCCAATCGTCGTAAAGCTGGCTGCCCTTGACCAAGTCAAGGAGCTTCTTCACTAGATTGGTAATTTCCAACTGTCCCAGAGGTGAGCCTTCAAAAGGTACTCTTCTGCCGGCACCAAGAGCCTCACGCTCCCGGACAGTGTGTTCTACAGACTCTTCGTCCAACCCACAGAGGCGACAGATGGGATCCTCCGTAAGGAGTCCCACCGTTCTTAGATGCCTCCGGAATTTACCGTAACCGGTGATGAGTCCCACCACCAGCTTTACGTAAAATTTACTCAACCCAAGAAGTTACTTTGTTGACTTCTGGGAAGGATTCCTGACAAGAAGCTTGTCGAGTCATTGCCCTGGGAACCGCCGCCATCTTTCCAGATGTCTGGGACCCAGTTTTGGTTGGTATTTTGACAGCTGCAGCCGAAACGCCGCAGGCCGGCTCAAGACCAATGAAGGGCTTAATAGCGCCTTCCCTAGCCAAGGCATCGGCCTGCACGCTGCCTTCTATTCCCCTATTTCCTGGGATACATTCCAGCAGGACCTGATTTCTTGAACCCAGGATGCTGAGGGACTCCACACACTCCCAGACCAGACCAGACGAAACCTTCCAGGAGTCAAGGGCCCCCAAGGCCGCCCGACTATCTGAGAGGATATGGATATGTTTCCCGCAAACCTCTGTCATAATTTGCGCTGGACGTATGGCGACTTCAGCTTGGAAAACGGTGCCATACGCTCCCAGGCTCACGCACGCGTTTGTCCTAGGGTCGCCAGTATAGACACCAAATCCAGCTCTGTTGCCTATTCTTGACCCGTCTGTGGACCATACAAATGGGTCGTGAGAAGAAACCGGGCTAATAACAGCGTCCCAGTACTCCCTCGACCCAAAATCCACAGTATGGGGTCTGGTGAAAAGATACTTAGTCCCAATGAGGTCAAACCTCATTGAGAGTACCTCATCTTTTACTAGATTGACCACTGAGGAGTGACCTGTACAGGACCCCCTCCAGTGATCAGTCAGTTGAGGCCTATAGGCCTTTTCCTCTGATTGCCAGGAGTGCTTCTCCTGGCTATCTTCATCCTATTCAGAGCCCCAGCTGTCCGATCGAGCTGATCAGAGCCTGGGCTCCGAGAAGGATGTTTTCGAGGTCAGAGAGCGACATGCCCCCCTCCGCCGAACCCATGACCCGAGCACCGGGGACTTCAGACTGGCCTGCCCCTGCCTTCTTTCCCCGAGCCAAGGTCCTTGTCTGAGGGCTCTGAGCGGTCCTCAGCCAAGTTGGATTCAGAATCGGAGAGAGACATGCCCCCCCCCCGACATTGATTTGGCCCGAGCAATGGAAAACAAGGGCTGGCCAGTGAGGCTGCCCTCTGCTCCCATGCTCGGTTCATTATCTAAGGACTCAGTGCGGTCCTTAGGTATGTAACTATAGGTGTGTGTGTGGTAATGAGTTCAGGGTACCGCGGGGTCACTAAGCCCGTCAGCTGCACACCTCAGCTGCCCCTGCGGACCTCGGTCCGGGACTGCTTATTAGGGTTTTCCCCTTATTCGCAGTTGTCCACCCCATCAATGACGAGGTGGAACATTCGCTATCCGCCACCTGCGACCCGCCCAGTAGCTGAGGCTCGCCCTGGGTTACACAAGTAAGTTTGTTAAATAACAATTTTACATTTTTTCTTGCAATAAAGCGTCACTCCAAGCTGGCATTTGCCTTATAAATGCCAGCAGTAATGAGAGTACTTAATTGTGGGAGTACGTACAAGTGGGAAAGGCAATACACCCTTCGGTTACATAATATACCGCGCCTACACAACTGGTTGTTACCGAGAAGTGGTTGTATTGCAGTAGAAGCAACAACTAGGGATGGCAACATTTTTCAATCGATATGTCGCAAACAAAATATCGATCTATCGACAGCATCGAAAGAAAAATATCGATATATTGGGCAACCAATATATCAAATTATAGATAATTGATGTTTAATATTATGCACTATCTCTTATGTCATGACCAAAAATGCACTCATGTTTTGCTGTCACTATTTAGAATAGCCGACTGAATGTAAACATAAATACATTTATCTACACGAAACAAGTTGTGGTATGTGGAGTTAAATGAATAATTCATAATAAGAATAATTATACCTTAAATGATTATGTTAATTATAAATGAGTAATGTAATAACATTGTTATTTTTGTACTTAAGATTTAAAAATACCACTAGGCTTCTTATAAACAGAAAAAGTAAACAAACTAATTCATTAAACTACATTTTAGTGTGTTAATCTAACGTAAAATACTAAATAAAGTTGTTTTATTGTTCTAATCTATGTTTTGTACACATAAGTGACAATTTAAATGTTTTTTTCGACTCGTCATGATTTTGAGGACAGAGAATAAGGTTAACTTTTAGTGATATGATGTATTGGACCATAATATCAATATGGCCGATATAATCGAAAGAAAATATCGATACTAATTTATCAATATATTGAAACATATTTATTGATATTTCCAATATATCGATTTATCGTTGCCATTCCTAGCAACAACAGCAGTCATCACTCGAGACGATCGGGCGTCACAGAGTGGCTAATAGAAAAGTGGTGTTGTAATTAATGTTAAAGGATTGTGGACAGTCAATAATGTCAAACAGGTTATGTTTACAAGTTAAATTAATACAAAATGATTAGTTACCGGTGCATTTCAATGATATGAGTTCCAGTCACCAGATCGGTATGACGTTTTTAGAAAAGTACCCCCACCCTGTCCCGCTTCTACTAACCTCTTCTCAAGGTCACACGCATCTTCAGGCTGGGCAACTGTACGAATTTAACGAGAGTTTTGCAATTGAACTATTACGAAGTGCACTAGCACCGGACATTTTCATTTTAAATGATAAAGAAAATAATAAAGAAATTTCATTTTACCTCTATTAAAACACTATTATTAAAATATGACAGATATGGAGGAAAAATCGTCAAATCAAATTCAATCAGCATTAGGAAGCACCCCAGTGAGGGAGGTTTTATGCAAATCCGCTTGGGTCTGATATTCCTGTACTCACAGGATATCTTTACATTACAATTGCAAGGTTACATTCATTCTTATCTAAGAGTTTTTATGGTGCTGTATATTTTAATACAAAATGATTAGTTACCGGTGCATTTCAATGATATGAGTTCCGGTCACCAGATCAGTATGACGTTTTTAGAAAAGTACCCCCACCCTGTCCCGCTTCTACTAACCTCTTCTCAAGGTCACACGCATCTTCAGGCTGGTCAACTGTACGAATTTAACGAGATTTTTGCAATTGAACTATTACGAAGTGCACTAGCACCGGAAATTTTCATTTTAAATAAGGTTATATTAGGTTTTCCTAGGTTATGTTAGGTTCTATTACTTCATTTTAGGTTTGGTAAGGTTATGTCACGTTAGGTTTGGTTAGGTTAACGAACATGAATTTAAAGCACCAGCCGAACCTCTAAAAAACTAATTTAACCTACCTAAACTTACAAATAAAAAATCTAAAATAACCAAACCAATCAATACCGAACCTAGGCCTATTATAACAAAATTTAACCTTACTGAAACTGGACATTTGCAGCAATAACGCGTTTAGTGGTAATAGTTCTATTTCCCCTGCATTACAGTATCTTACTTTATACTTACAATACAACTAACTCGTCTTCCAATTTACATCTCTGTATTACATATACACAATATTGGCTGAAAGAAAAACAATATCTAAGTTTGAATTTTATTAAATAAATACACATGATGAAATGCGGTTAAAATACAAATAAAATATAATGTTACTTTGAGGTTAACTTTTAAGAAGATTATTCAAGTAGTATGTACAGTATACATGAAAATAAGAAAATTTTCAAATACTAATTTATTAATTAATCACATTTAGCTTTTGAAAATTAAAATTTTAACTTCGTACTTAAATTCCCTCTGATTATAATATGATGATTGTGGTTTATTATAGAAATCTGATAAAACACTTAAATCAGGTGAAACCACGTCCGACCTAAAGGTCAACAATATTTTTGGGCGTGGTCCAATCAACATGAGCCTGGTCTTGATATTCAGAGCACAACAAGTTCTCAAAGGTCTTGGTCCCAGTGTCACCTTTCAACCTGTTCCAGAAATCTCTTTTGAAACATTTAGAACAGCTTTGTTGATTTGCCATTTTAACATAATTTGTATGTACTTATTTACTTTTGCGGGGTCACAAAGTACTAAACGAATAAGTTATGATTGTGAGTGGGGGAAGGAATATGCTTTTATTGTAACATTAAGCTGTTTATTTCCTCTAAAATGAAATAGAAGACAAAAAATTACAATCTGAGAGCTGCTATTTGATTTGTGAAACATTTTTGGAATTTTCGGATCATAAAACTTGGAACATATTTCATACAAAGTTAGACTTTTAACCAACTATGTTAAGTCGGTATTTGAATAAGAAAATAAAACGTTTATCAATAAAATATGACGTAAAAATTTTCATTTATGGTCATAGTGGAGGCTTCTTACAATAAATGTATTATGTCTCGGTTAAAAATACGTTAACTGGTTAAATACAGACACAATTACGTAGCTTTTTAATAAGATGTCGACAAGAGTAGTTTACATTAGAGAGGGGTGTTTTTAAGTCTACAAAGTGGCGACAAGTCAATATTCTTTTTTAAGGAGATTCTGATCCTCCTTAACACTCTGTCCGTTCCCCATAGACTATTAATCTGTGTGAGTAACTTATTCAGACAGAATAAGGAGGCGAAGGTGAATATTATTGATAAAATATTTCAGTCCAGGCCGGATTCGAACCAGCGACATCTCTAACCCGAGATCAAAGTACTGGCCCTTTAGACCGCTCGGCCACCGGCTCGCCCAATCAAACCTGCCATAAATCAATTGGTAAATTACTCTCTTGTTGAATGGGAGGTGAACAAACCTTGACGGAAGCTGCACTCCCTCCAAACCATCAGGTATGTAATTAAAGTGTCCCGTAGCCAGCACGTGGGAGAGTACCTCCACTGGAGGCACGTCTGTGTGTCCTTTCCGGAAATACTTTCATGGGATGGCATTTCCCAGTGTCCTGTTCTAAGAAGGACATTAGGATATAGATGGATAGCATAGTATAGAAAATGGTAGAATATAGATACTTTTGAGTCCTATCATATATATTCTTAATCTAATAAAACTTTGAAATAAAAAAATCAAAATACCTTGTTGATACGCTGTATCAAAATATTGATTAAAAATCCTTATATATAATACGTGGAGCCGTTTTTTGTCAACGCATCTCCTCCTTATTTCTTAATCGATATAAATGCTTAAGGTGTTACAAGTTTGCCTCTGTCCATAAGTTGTGCAATAAGGTCTTAATTCTTCACTATTTTTACTTTGAAGAGTATGGGAAGTAATTTTACGACCTCTAGAATACAAGAAAACAATGTTTCAAAGAATTGATACTAAGATTTTTTTCTCTAATTTAGAAGTTAAAATCCTAAATTTGATTAAACTTAAAGAAAACATTCCTACTAATCAGGTAATAAAATATAAATTCAATATTATAACTTTTTTTAGTAATAAAAGTGTAAATATTATGTACAGAGAAAATTAGTTCCTGTACGTTTTTGGTTCCAACTAGAATAAAAATTTCTAAACCTTGTAATAAAATCTAAACATTCATTAGTTATAACGTACATACAATTAAACGAGGTAAACAATGGTGTGATTAGATTTTTCGTAGGCTTTTTAGTTTCTTAGTAAACAACCTTCAAACTTGAGTGCACATAATTTATGCACCGACAGTAAGTATTAAACTTGTCTACATGTAGGCGTAATCAGTTTTATTTAGCACAGTTAGGTAACTAAACCTAAGTAAAACTATCTTAAGTTCTTATTCTATTATAGGCCATTTTGATCGTAAATTTTGTATGAATTTTCGTTTTGTATGAACTTTGTATGAATTAATGTTTGGTCATGGACAACTCGATATGCATTTTGTTAATTTTCTATGACATGTACCGTTCATGTATGTTTTTAAAAGATCGTGACTTTTATTCATTATTAAGATACCGATCGTCAAGATATGGCCGAATATGAGGTCAACTGTTGATCAGAAAGAGGTATGTATTAATAGCCCAATAGCCAAGGCAACTAAGAGGCCTACAGATTTACGTGGAATCCGAACCACGTAGTGTTGGTCTGATTTTCAGCTAACTGCCAGGCCTGATACTCAGTTCTCTTCTCTACACAACATCTAAACTTTGACTACCATCCAACATGGACACCCCAGATTTCTCTAAATTTAAGTTCAATGTGAGTTCAAGGAGTTTGTTTCTAGTGTTCCTGGAACTCACGACTTCTTCGTGTTTCACACGTGTTACAAAGTCCCGTCTCGTCGCCCCTACTTTGGCCGACTGCCGACGTTTCTACGGCAAGTTCCAATTCCCTTCGTCCATCCTAAGTACTGTGCACTCCGGTCGTTTCACCTCGCCGCCTTCCAGGTCCACAACTCACTATATCAATGGTGATTTATTTTCCCTAGATAACCCTTCACCTCCGTAAGTGAAAGGCTAAGGAAAGTAATAGAAAGATTTACCATCGTAAAGAACATGTTTCCTACCATAAATCTACACGCTTCAATATAGTCAAAACACCTTTATAAAGGATCTTTTCCATTAATTCACTACCATAAGCATCAATTAGGTTTACCTAATGTAACGTAACGTAACCTAACATAACATAACTAAACTTAACTTAACCTAGCCAAACCTAACATAACCTAGCCAAACGTAACATAACCTAAACAAAACTAACATAACATAACCCAACCTAACATAACCTAGCAAAACCAGACATTACTAACTAAACCTAACATAACCTAGCCAAACCCAACATAACTAAACCTACCATAACCTAGCCAAACCTGACATAACATAACTAAACCTAACATAAACCTAGCCAAACCTGACATAACATAACTAAACCTAACATAACCTAACCAAAGTAGTGATAGTGAACTAAATTGTTTGCTTTTACGTTAAAAAAAATAAATGTTTGGCTTTTATTTTTTGTATTACTCATGAAGTACTACGAATAATTTGGATAGTAAGATATTTTTCAAAAATATAAAACAATAACCTTTATCTACTATGAATTATAAAAACCATTATTTATGTAAAATATAAACTTCATAAATTGTCTACAGAAATACGAAATATTTTAAATTCACGCGATTGCAGTACAATTAAAGTAATAACTTATAGAAAAAATGTATTCAAAACTTATTAAAAACTAGAATTTATTCATACAGAAAATAAAAAAAAAATGGAATTTTAAGAGTAACAGATTAAAAAAAAGCTATTTAAAACAACAAAGATTAATCGTTCTTTCTGTAAATTTTTTTAAAGGTATATATTAACTTCTAAAACTATAAATATAGTATATACAAAGTGTCTCTTTTAACACGCAACCAATGATTTGAAATGGGTTGAATTTCAATACAATAATGTACATACAATTAACAATACATAGTCAATACAATGGGTTCAGAATACTGTTCGTAAGCATCTTGACATAAAACTAACATTTTGTTTTAAAATATTCCTCCACAATAAACACTCTGTGGTCTTTACTCAAAACCACGTTTCTAACCTCAACTTAATGACATTGCCCGTAATCTAAATAAAGAGAACAACAATGTAAATCAGCTGATAGCCAAGGAACGAGAAGAACCAGGGTTACCAACCTATGAACTTGTAATTATCTTTAACCTTCATTTTCTGTACTTATAAGTAGGGCTGTGTTTTAAAATAAATGCCTGTATATAGTGAAAAATATATATGTACACATTTGATAGAAAACTTAAATTATTGGCTTTGTACTATAAAATATCATAAGAGGGCAGGAATTGTGTGAGAGCTTGTCCAAAATCTGCGTACTCTAGGAATCCACAAATAGCAAACATTTACTATATAAAGAGTATGAGATACATCGGTCATTCATTACTAGAGCACGTCATGTACTACATACACACAGATTGTCTCCTTTATAGAGCACAAGGATTCAGCCCTGTCCATTCCACTGAGTCTAAGGACCCGCATAATGGGTCTTACCAATGAGCGCTGTGTTTGGAAGTGCCCTTGTGTTCATGTATCACCAGGTTGTCGTTGTAGCTGATAAGGTCATTTATGGGCTGCAATAGTATCGATGCAAACGGAATAAATCCAAACTGGTTGCAATATCTAGCTTGGCCAAGGAATACTGGAAGGTCCTTCATAGTGTTGAAGCTACTGGAGACCCTATTATGTAGGGAGGCGGAATTCAAGATGTAACAATAATGATTAGGACCTGCCAACCGTTCACTTGAGGCTAGTTTCTTTTCCATAAAAGGGAAGGATCGTTTTAAGTTGTAGAGGAGGACTGACTTAAAGGTCCAGAATTTTGGAAAAGCAAAATCTTCTCTTGGAAAAGTTGAATACTATCTCTGAATAAGTGTTAAACTACCAACACGTTGTATTGACTTTACATTGAAGTAGTACAAGAACATACTCCAATTCTTTAAGTTCCCAGTGTTGATTAAATATGTGTCGAAGTGAGTCAGGATAGAGACGAAGAACTTTGTTATTCGTAATTTAAGAAAAAGAACAAATGTTTTGGTATACAACCTCTCAGAATTGAAATCGTCACATAAAATCAAATCAGTTTTTATTTCAGAGTACATAAAAATGCATTGCAAAAGTCAAAATACTCTAAAAATAACTAAAATTTTAACATCAATCACATTAAAAATGGCATTAAAAAACATAGAGATGTAGAGAACATTCATTCTTCCAATTAATCCCACTTCCAGCACCGGTGTCAGCTTACCAACTATACGGTCTTCCAGTTGTTCGACAAAAACTCGTTCATATCATAAAATGCGTGTTGCCTAGAAATAATCTAAGACGAGTTTTGCAGGCTTTAAGAGTTGTGATGATTTTCATTGAATTAGAAGGTCTGTTATCGAGATGAACTCCTGCTTTCGAGGGCAAGTGCTCAAACGTTACTGTTCTGTGGCTCTCAGTCCTGTTGTAGTTGTCCCTGCCTCTGTGTTATATTCGTGAATGTCTCTCCCCTGAGTCAGGGAACCTTTAGAGATGAAAAAGGTTGTTATTTATGCAAAATATATATTCATCAGCAGGTCAAAAGTTACCAGGAACTTATTTTCGTCAGATCGTTTGTGTAGTATAAGGTTTAATAACTGCTATTATACAAATGTATATCTGAATAATGAAGTGGTAGTCTAATGAAAGCTGATCTAGAAGTAACCCAACTTCTTCTATATAGAAGAAAAAATACACTCAAGAAACGTTATAAATACAATATTCAAGGGGGAAAATGCTCCAGTGATAAAAATTATAAGATACTAGCTGTACCCGCCCGCTTCGCCGGTCATAATATTGAGTTTGATTTAGAATCTAATAGCTGAAAGAATTCGAGCATTTTTGCTTCTTCTACCAATATTAGATTTTTTAGGAGGCATGTCATAAAAAGTAAACTGCAAAACAAATAATTATTAATTTTTTATTTTCACGTTTCACCACATGTTTTAATTACTGAGGAAAAAAGGTAAACACCAAATACAGATCACTTGATCAAGTAAAAGTAGTGTGTGCTACACTCTCAAGGTGAAATGTGGAACTACAATAAATCAAAAAATATACAGTACTGTTGTTGTGAGAACTTCAATCTTCTTATGGCATGTGAAACTACATTAAGCCACACAGTCATATGTTTTTTGTAAACAATTCAGATTCTCCATTTGAATAACATGGGATCTTTAGGAGCCCGTGGGGTGGAACCCTGTGAACGGATCTGTATCAAACTTCACAGAAACCATCTCGGGAGTATACAGGACACCATCCTAAAGTTTCATGGCGATCGGTTGGATGGTTTGGCAGCGCATAAACTTCAAATATACAAACATCCTCTTTTATAAATATTGACTACTGAGACCCTTATTTTGGCGGAGGAAAAATTAATTGGGGATTGAATATTCTAATGCAATTGCTCTGTAGATTTGATCTCCTGAATAAAGTTTGGATAAAAAAAATTACGATTGCTTTATATTGCTCAATGTGACTGCAATAAATATTAATTTGATGTACTTATATAATAGTTTGTGAATAGATTTATGTTTCCCTCTAACAACAATTTTAAATACGACACCTCTTCGATTGGAAATGTACTTAACTCTGAATTTATTTCTCTTTCCAAGCGAACACGCTTCTCCGAGAAATACAAAGGCCTATAAAGTAGAATGTGAAAGGCTGAATGCCGACTGTCGGGAATTGAAGTGGTAATCCGACCTAATATGCATTAGCCCACTCTTCATGTGTGGTTTGTGCGTGAGTGTTTGCACGATGTACAGTTTGCGTAAGAACAGCTGATATCTCTTCAAGTATATGTCATTTACATATTAAGTAGCAAAGCAATTACTAATAACACAATTTATAAAATTAAAGTTAAATAAATGGTTCCAAAGAATTGGCACAAACTCTCCCCCTTGTTAAACGATAAAAAATAAAAAATAAAAAAATTACCAATTTGATTCCCAAATTTGTTTTTTGTCATATCTAAAAAAATAGTCAAGTTAGGTACATGTGGTGCTTAATAACATATTTTGAATTGTAATTCACATCTTTCCTGCACATTTAATCAAAATCTTTAGAACAGCTTTTGAGAAAATGCCATTTTCGTATGTTTTTGCCCATACAGAAAAATAATAATATAAAATTTCAAAATAGTGAAAAAAACTATCTGGAGATATTGTCTTAATACACCTACATACCAAATTCAATAACATTTTTGTACACAGACACACATAGGTACAAAAACATTTTTTTGGAAAAAAACACTTTTTGGGTTCAGAGGACCCTAAAATGGATTTTTAGACCAACTAGTAAAAAGTTTTTTTTGGACGAACACAATACTTTATGCTAACGCATATGGGAGAAAGTTAAAAGGTACAGTTAAAATAATTTTAAATTCTCAAAAGTTCCAATAAAATTAATTTATTTGTGGGAGGACTTTTATCTACATCTTTTTCCTGTCCATTGGGCTATTAATGAATAACACTTTCTTAGGAACAGTCCATCTTAGCTAGTAAAAATGACTACATTCGTTCATCTACATTCATAACATTTATGCACATAATAATACAGATTCAACAAACCATACTATGGATAATTTTGAATGGCTGGAGATGTTTCATTTTATTGAGGTGTATCATGTTACAGAAAAATCTAAATATAAGTATTGCAAACCTTATTTAGTATCTCAAAAAATAATAAAATTATGTCCTTCAAGTGCACGTCTAGCCATTGTTGATTTTTCAATTCGCCCGTATTAAAAATAAAAATGATTTACGTTCTTCAAAACGGGTTTTAACTTTTCTTTTTGTCTGGCCAATATACACCTTCTCACAATTGATAGATCCCTTATTTATCTTCTGCATGTATTTTTTATTTTGGATTTTCCAACAGGTATTTTGATTTTCAACTTGTTCTAAAAGAAAATCTATATTTTGCTTTTTTAAACGTCCAAATAAGGGGTTATTTTGAATTAGTTGGCTTTTGAAGAAGGAATTAATTTTACAAAATGTGAAGGACTAGAAAATGTTTGCAACAATGTAAATTTTGATGGTTCTGAAACACACTACATAAACAAGTATAGTAAATTAATTGCAAATTTGAGCTTCCACCCATTACAAACAAGCCGTAATGTATTTTTAAACAAATCTAGAATATTTGTATATATATATATATATATATATATATATATATATATATATATATATATATTAACTTAATTATTTGTTTAATGTACCATATGTTATGAAAAGCTCTATTATTAAATTTTGTTACAAAATGTGAAATGTTGTTGCAACCAAATTAAATTTGTTGATGTCTGAATATTGCTACCTTTTAGAGATAGAACAATAATTATTCTGTAGCATTTTTTAAAAACAATTTTAAAGTTATTTATTTTAACAATAATATATATCCAATAATAAAATTGGATAAGATAATAAAATAAGTGAAATATAGAATAAAAATATAAAATACAGAAAATCTAACATCGTACACACTTCACGAACTTTTTCAGGATAAACATATTTATAGGTTTTAGGAATACTGCTTAAAAAATAGTAGTAACGTTTACTAATACTAGACATAACAACGTCAAAGTCAAACTTTCTTAGTTAATTAACAAATACCTTAAAATTATACTCCATTGGTCAATTTTAAGTTATATAATTCAGTTATCATCGTGTATTACTGTACGTATAAAAGTAACTATACACAAAATATCACAAAACAAAAATAAACACAAACACAAAATCTAATTTATCCTCACTTGTACAACCACCACAGGTCCATATAACAAGTGGTTAGTGTTGTTTTAGAACAATAAAAAGACAAAAGTCAAAATTAACTTTTCAATGCAATTAATTATTGTTTACAAATTATATTATGGTTTTTAAAACTATATATAAACTATAAAAATCAATATAGTTTAATAAATCTCATTATTTTAAAAATACATCCTCATTTGCACTGTAAACAGTTGTCGGGGTTGGGGCGTGCGAGTGTGGCAACAACGCTAGATCCGTCGTAATTCATTAGACATGGACTGCGCGTGCGCGAATACCCGGTGCGCATGCGCAGTGAAAGTCCCAGAGCTGATTGACGGCCAGATAAACGCCACCCTGCTCCAACCTCATTGTTCTAGCGATAGGGAACCAGGATGACAGGACCGTGACGTCCAGCAAGTCATCTCCCGTGATGGTGTGAGATCCCGAGGGAAATTAAATCGGTCCTGACAGAAGAAATGTTGTGGTGGATTTCTCATGATAGTTTAGTATAATGGAACTTGTAAAGAAATTGACTATAGAGAAACTACTGGAAAACTCCAACTGATCTAAAAAATTAAAATAAATAGAAAGATTAAAGTAAACGTATGCTAAATACTCAAGAAATTAAAAATAATAATTTTTTTATTTAATGCAAACATTTTAATCAAGTAAAAATATTACATATTCTTTGTGAATTGCTATTACATACAGGGTTGGGCAAAAGTCTGGAATATATTTATTAATTCAAAACTATTGAAAGAAATGTCATGATACTTTGTAATGATGTACAAGTCCCTATACCAAACATTTAGACATATTTTACTTGTTTTTCGCATAGCCAGATGGTGGCACATTAAGGAAGTCTAACAAGCTTAAATAAAAGCCTACCTCGAGTTATACCTCATTTTAAAGGTATTTCCTTGCACAGTACAAAAGTGTAAACCTGAGGTAAAAATGATGACGCAGTCAGAAAATACAACGATTCAAACAGTTTAATGTCACATTGCTAATTCTTCTTAGTTATACGACTATTTATTTAACTGTTTGATATTCCTTTGTTGAATATGTTTTTGGTTATTAAAAGTTGTAACTAAAGACTGCGTTATAAAAATGACTATGTTATTTAACGAAAATAAAAACAATTATTAAAACTTTGTTGACAACAGGTTTACCCTAAAAATAGTTTTAAAAAATTATTATAATAATTTGTTACATTTTTATGAAAATTAATTTATATTATTCATTACGATATAGCTGTACGAATCAATAGATAATAAATATCTTATCTTTGTTCTTAACAAATATTAGTTATATGACATTAAATTCTTTGAGAGGCTATATTTTCTGACTGGGTCATCTTTTAAACCTCAGGTTTGCCATTTTGTGTTTTTCATACAAAGACCTTTACAATGAGGTGTAACTCGAGGTAGGCTTACGTTTAAAATTGTTAAAACTTCCTTCATGGGCCTTCCCCTGGCTTTGCGAAAAACAAGTAAAACATGTTTAAATGTTTGGTACAAAGTTTCATTATACTTTTTCAATGGGTTCAAAATTAATAACTAAATTCCAGACTTTTGCCCAACTCTGCATGTAACTAAACTATACTTGATCAAAACTGTATTTATTTCAACATAATATACTCAATTCTATCGTAAAATCTTAAAAATGTTCGTTGTATTTTCTTTTAAACGTTTTTAAATTTGAAGTTTAGTTAAAAATAATTGATTGAATCTAAATTTGCTATATTTAATTTATTCTTCAAAATTTATGCATTTAATTTTAATATTTTGTAAATTGTATACATCCAAAATATTTATATTAAATCTAAAAAATATTTATTTATAGTCAATAGTAATATTGTATAATTACATTAAGGTTTACTAAATATATTCCTTTGGAACCGTCTCTTATATTCAATACATACTTATTGTAAAGTAGAGAGGTCCTTACATCCTGAGAGCCATCGAGAAGCACTTATAAATAATCATTAAGATCGCAACATAGTTAAGATTAGTGATAGTGATAAGGGATGGATCCTACTGATAACAACGACGAACTGATGACGTTGTTACTATGTACTCACGTGTCATTAATTAATATTAATGACGTGTGACTGATATTTACTCACACGAAGTAGTTGAGATTCACCTGTCTTATGTTAGCTATGCCAGTACATTAATAAGCGTGTGTTCTGATAAAATAATGTTTGTACAAGATAGATATCATTGCCCTCTAGTAGTACTTTGAAGTGAACAGATATCATTGCCCACTAGTAGTACTTTGAAGTGAACAGATATCATTGCCCACTAGTAGTACTTTGAAGTGAACAGATATCATTGCCCACTAGTAGTACTTTGAAGTGAACAGATAGATATCATTGCCCTTTAGTAGTACTTTGAAGTGAACAGATATCATTGCTCACTAGTAGTACTTTGAAGTGAACAGATAGATATCATTGCCCTCTAGTAGTACTTTGAAGTGAGCAGATAGATATCATTGCCCACTAGTAGTACTTTGAAGTGAACAGATAGATATCATTGCCCTCTAGTAGTACTTTGAAGTGAACAGATAGATATCATTGCCCACTAGTAGTACTTTGAAGTGAGCAGATAGATATCATTGCCCACTAGTAGTACTTTGAAGTGAACAGATAGATATCATTGCCCACTAGTAGTACTTTGAAGTGAACATATAGATATCATTGCCCTCTAGTAGTACTTTGAAGTGAGCAGATAGATATCATTGCCCACTAGTAGTACTTTGAAGTGAACAGATAGATATCATTGCCCACTAGTAGTACTTTGAAGTGAACAGATAGATATAATTGCCCACTAGTAGTACTTTGAAGTGAACAGATAGATATAATTGCCCACTAGTAGTACTTTGAAGTGAACAGATAGATATCATTACCCACTAGTAGTACTTTGAAGTGAACAGATAGATATCATTGCCCACTAGTAGTACTTTGAAGTGAACAGATATATATCATTGCCCACTAGTAGTACTTTGAAGTGAACAGATATCATTGCCCTCTAGTAGTACTTTGAAGTGAACAGATAGATATCATTGCCCACTAGTAGTACTTTGAAGTGAACTGATATATATCATTGCCCACTAGTAGTACTTTGAAGTGAACAGATATCATTGCCCACTAGTAGTACTTTGAAGTGAACAGATATCATTGCCGTCTAGTAGTACTTTGAAGTGAACAGATACGTTCCATGTTATAATTACTGTCATAATTAAAGTTATCAATTTATTTACTGGATTAAAACTATCCTTAGGAAAATGGTGTACATTTAATGAATTTAACATGTTTATAACGAGATTAATTATAACTTTTCACACATTTTGGCATGTTGCAGAAGCCTCTTATGGGGCTACCTCCTCACGCTGTTGGCCCATTGTGGACATCCCATCCAGTTCTCACCCCTGGACGACGTGCTGGGTGGGTCCGAGTGTGCCCTCATGGTGGGTGGCGACAGGTCCACCCTCTACGACTATGGGACCAACCTTCTCAGAGGAACTTTGTAAGTACTCTTACTAGCATGAGATACGTACAATTTCAATGTAACATATTGGAGTATGAGTTGTCGTGTTTTTTAAAAAATTTTTTAATTTTTTTTTATTATAAGGGAAAACTATAAAAGAAGCTGTCCATAAAATGTCCAAAAAAATGTTCTATCTAAATTAAATGTTAAGATTCGTCTATAAAAGATTTACGAACGTAGTTTAGGTGAATCTTTAATTACTGCAAGTAAAGTATGTCAAAGACAATTGTTATAAACATTTTACCATTCCTAATGTCTAGTTTAAAAACAACATTATTTCGAAAATAATATCTTCGTTAGATATTATTGATAGCGTTAATTACTGATTAAACAGCAGAATGTGGGAAAATAATACACCAATTTGGGCATGTTATATAATTTACTCTTTGAAACAAAATAATAGATAAGCAAGATAAGCAAAAAAGAAACAAAATTATAAAAATAAAGCAGTAAGTAAAATCTGCCAATGTTTTTAATGACATCAATGAAAAAGTAAGATTTGTAGCTTTAGAGTAATGTTTTGTAAAACAAAGCTGTCTCTTGTACTGGTGATTTACAAACCAAGCAGACATATCGTCGTGTTGTGTTGATAAAAAAATAATTCCAGATAACAACAGCAACAAATTTTTTTAGTACAAACCACAATTTAATTTGATATGTTATGTTTTGTTTTTACAAATTTCATTGACCTATAATAAATGTAATGTAAATAAATAAATGCATGTTAAAAAGTTCAAGTGCACAATTAACATGCATTTGGTTTACATTTCAATTAAGTCAGATTTAAACCTGCGTGGACGATAGAAAGAAGAAGTTAACAATGATTTTAATGTCAAAGTGAAATAATCTGCATACTTACTTGTGTATAAAATACACATGGATTGAATTTTTAAATATTTACTCCCAACTAGTATTAAGACTGAGAATTGAACATCCTGAAATTATGAAAATCCTCAGCCTGTACACTATGACAAACACTTTGCTTGATTCTTGGTTTTAAATATAATTACCTATCAAATAAATGGATCCAAAGAATTGGTACAAACATTCTCCAGTTTGAAAATTACTAGTTTAATTACCAAAAATGTTTTTTGCCATAGCTCAAAAACTCTTCAAGTTATAGATATGCGGTTTTTACTGAAATATTTTAAATTATAATTCACATCTTTTCTAAATATGTAATAAAAATCGTTAGAGCCATTTTTGAGAAAATTAAAATTTTGTATGTTTTTTGTTCATAAAAATAAAAAAACTAAAATTTAAAAAAGTTAAAAACAGTCTGTAGAGATTAGCTAAATACACCTACATACCAAATTTCATAGAAATTGATCCATCCATTTGGTCTTCAGCGAACTGCACATACACACAGACAGACGCAAATACTTTCCAGACAAGTGAAAAAATTGTCTGGAGATATTGGCTAAATACACATAAATACCAAATTTCATAAAAATTTATCTACACGTTTGGTCTCCAGCAAACTGCACATACACACAGACACACACACATACGTTCAGACACCAAAGTTGTTTTTTTTTTTAACCACTTTTTGTTAAAAATGTACGTGTATGTTTGGGTGGGTGGGTCAATACCACTGTACATGTATGTATTGGGTCAATACCATGGTATGTGTATGGATGGGGGGTGGGTCAATACCAATGTACGTGTATGGATGGGTGGTTGGGTCAATACCACTGTACGTGTGTAGATGGGCGGGTGGGTCAGTACCACTGTACGTGTTTTCAGTACCACTGTAAGTGTATTGATGGGCGGGTGGGTCAGTACCATTGTACGTGTATGGATGGGTGGGTAGGTCAAAACCACTGTACGTGTTTAGAAGGGCGAGTGGGTCAGTACTACTGTACATGTTTTCAGTACCACTGTAAGTGTATTGATGGGCGGGTGGGTCAGTACCATTGTACGTGTATGGATGGGTGGGTAGGTCAAAACCACTGTATGTGTTTAGATGGGCGAGTGGGTCAGTACCACTGTACGTGTATGGATGGGCGGATAGGTCAATATCATACTCCTTGTTTAACTCAGCACTTCATAGGAAACAATATAGTCTAATATGCAACAGACTCGTTTCATGAACAGGTCAAACAGGATAAAACAACAGAGTCATCATTCACTATGTGATCGACTCTTTAGCAACGAGTTATGAATAGAATAAATCTTTACACCTAGTTTAAAATTTAAAAAAAGTTTGAACTGTTAAACTTTATTGATGCCTATATATTGAGTTATCACATGTTGTGATTATCCCTAGCCTTTCCGAGTTCTTCAACACAACAGGATTTTTCTTCTAGTTTTCTTCGCCGAAACCACATTATGAATGTACTTATTCAAAGAAAATGTTATACTTTCTCAGGGGACTTTTTTAGAATGAATTTTTAGACCAACTTTTAAAAATTTTTTTGGCCGATCACAATACTTTCTCCATGCTTACGCATATGGGAGAAAGTAAAACTGCAAAATATAGAATAAAGAAATGAAATGAATATTGAGGAAAGCCTGGGAGATATCCCACCAGTGGTACACTGGAGCGTCTTCTTTATGGTAATAACAAAACGAACCTAAACGGTCGAAAGTGTTCCTTTGTCATGGAGAAGAGTGCTTGCAGAGAGTGAACGGTCTGTCAGAAGTGGTCGGTCACTCGGAATACATAATGTGTCGGAAGGAAAGGGCTTCCTCTGTCTCCTCAAGCGGATCCTTCCCCTGAATACACGTCACAGTTGTATTGTAGTTATGAATGCAGCGCGTGCATATCTGCTTAGCATCAATACATTGCATAGATGTGCATAGCACAACGCATTAGTCTGTAAATTCGTGTGTCAATGTGATACGTAATACTCCCTCCACTGATTCCACTTCTATCCAAGAGGAACATACTCTGTAGAGACGTACAATAGTGCATTTACATAACCTTGCTACAGAAGAAGTGTACGTCACTCAACACCGATTAATTTGAAAATAAGTACGAAATTCACAAAATTATGGTAATCAATTTCCGTAACGTTTGCCATCATCAGACCTGAGAGATTTTGTATTTTGTACTCTTTACCTTCACCCATATGCGTTAGCATAGAGAAAGTATTGTGATCGTAAAATTTTTTTACAAGTTAGTGAAAAATTCCATTTTAGGGTCCCCTGAACCCAACAAAAGTAGTTTTTTCGAAAAAAAACCTGTCTGTCCGTGTGTGTCTGAGTGTATGTGAAGTTCGCTGGAGACCAAACGGATGGATATATTGTTATGAAATCTTGTATGTAAGTGTATTTAGCCATTAAACGGATGGATATATTTTTATGAAATCTTGTATGTAAGTGTATTTAGCCATTATCTCCAGACTATAAAAGTTGAAATTAAAGTTTCTTTTTTATTTTTATGGCGAAAAATATACTAAAATAGAATTATCTTAAAAACGGATCTAATGATTTTGATTAAATTTTCAGGAAAGAAGTGAATTTCAATTTAAAACATTTTAGTAAAAATCGCATGTACCTAACTTGACTAGTTTTTTAGTTATAGAAAAAACATATTTGGGAATCAAATTGGTAATTTCAAAATTTTGATTTTTTAGTATTTAATATGGTGAAATTTTGTGCCAGTTCTTTGGAACCATTTATTTCGTTTTGTTCTGTATGACGTTCACTTGTATTGTTTTTCTACCAACACGTTATACGCTATAACTATAAATTTTATGTAGGCCTACATTATAATTTACTTTATGGTGCTATCGAGGTAGTTTATAAAAAGATATAACACTGTACAGTTCAAATTTTATAACGGTAGACTCGGGCTCCGGAAGCGGCGGTAGGCGAGAGGGCGACGAAGAGTACCATTATAAAGGGCGTCTTACAAACATTCGCTCAAATTAAGTCACTCGATGCAGTAATGACTCGAACTGAATTCATTCGTTTAGGTTAGTAGTGCACGGCCGAGTTTACGATTATAACAATTGTACTGTACAAGCGTTTCTTCAGTTGCTTGGCCGAAAAGTGCTTTAAAATAATGTCATTGCTCTATAAAAGGTTCGAAAAGAATTTGAATTTATTTTTAATATTTTTTATAAACATGCACTGATTATACAAACCGTGTTTAACTTAGGTTAATATTATATAAATAGTACGATCAGATTAGTAGTAAAAATATTAATAAACAAAATAGTCTGGTAAAACAATAATTAATTATTTGACACAATTTTTATTTGGTTTTTTCTTCTGAAACTTTGGCGAATGATTTCTAATTATGAATTAGAATGTATCTAACCAGGAATGGAATTGTTCAAATAAATCGTCAATTATGATAGCTGAAAATCATAACAAATTGTCATTTCATCAAAACATTAAATTATTAGGTTAATTTTTTTTGTTTTCTTCAATATAAGTAAAATCACAGAGAAAAAGATACGAGGTCACATTCTTACGGGATAAGCGAACCTCCTGGTGGTGGTGGTTCACAACTGACTTAGAAACACCTTTATACGTCTTTGGTAATGATTACCACGTTAAAATCCTTGAGGATTTGGGGGTAATAAAGGGGGGTTACTCGTCCTATCGTATGGCAAAGTGGCGAGATACCTAATCGACACACATTTAGAGCACTATTGGATAAGACATCTGTTTACTTCTTCTCTGTGGTAAAATTCATTCATAGTACTTAATTCATTGATCCCCCTGGCTGCATTTTGAGGTAGGTATTGGATATTTCACGTTTGAAAATATCCAATACCTACCTGAAGGAAACGTGAATTTGCATTAGATAAGTATTACGTTTTACTTTCACCCATATGCGTTAGCACAGAGAAAGTATTGTGATCGTTAAAAAATTTTTAAAAGTTGGTTTACAATCCATTTTAGGGTCCCCTGAGCCCAACAACAGTAGTTTTTACTAAAAAAAATTGAGTCTGTTCGTATGTGCGTCTGTCTGTGTGTATATGTAGTTCGCTGGAGACCAAATGGATGGATCAATTTTTTTTTTGAAATTTGGTATGTAGGTGTACAGTATTTAGCTAATCTCTAAAGACTGTTTTTAACTTTTTTGAAATTTTATTTTTGTTTATTGTTATGGGCAAAAACATAAAAAATGGAATTTTATCAAAAACGGCTTTAACAATTTTGATACAATTTTCAGAAAAGACTTGAATTACAATTTAAATTATTTTATTAAAAACCGCACATCTCTAACTTGACTAGTTTTTTAGTTATAGCAGAAAAACATATTTGGAAACAAACTAGTTATTTTAATTTTTTTACTTTTTAGTGTTTAATATGGGAGAAAGTTTGTTCCAATTATTTGGAACCATTTATTTGAAATCGTGAAAGGCTTGGTTATTAGTTATAAAGAAGCTCAATAATTAATATAATTATAAATTCGCAGAAGATTATTATTTATTAATGATAAATGAGAACTGATTGAAAAAATGTTTGCAGAGACTTTGGGGGTGGATCAACCTGCATCACATACGACGCCGTCAACCAGGCGTACATCGAGGCCAGGAAGAGGATCCGTAAGTGAGCTTTCATTGTTTTATAGCAATCCAAGATTTCTTCCGGATACAGTTAGTTCTCTGATGACGTTCGCCAGCTGTTTTCTACAGTAAAAACCTTCACATTAATTCAAGGAAAGACAATTACGGGCTCATAACTCGGCGTTTATCTGAGATATGCCGGCGTACACACGGTGTAGCGGAGATTTCATGCGCTGCTAGAGATAGGCTGCTACAGAGAGCCTTTCACCGGACTCTTGTGGGGTTCCGGATTCGATACACTTAAATCATAGGTGATTCATAACTGATATTTACAGCTCAAAACATATATAATGTCCAGTCAACGATATATATCGAAATGGATAGTACAAAAGAAATCTGGCGTTTCTATGTTGAGTTGTAATCAGGGTCTGGGTGCTGTGCAGGAAAGAGAACTGAGTATTTTAGCTGAACAACAGACAAAAACTACGTGGTTCAGATCCCATGTAAAACTGTAGGTCCCTTAGTTACCCTGGCTATTTATTGGGCTATTAATAAATGGTTCTTTCTATGGAACAATCGACCTCAGTAGTAACAATGACTACAATTGTTCATCTACACTCAACATACTCAATCATCCCTCATATTCACTCACATCTCAAGGATCGACGCCTTAAAGATACAGTTAAGTAAAAATATTGTTTAATTAATTATGTTGTTCATAAAAATAGACAAAAAAGCTAGTGTTGTATCTGAAATTTTGACTAAAAATGTTGACCCTGAGAAACAAACTTTTACATGATTAAAATTATAATTATTTGACTGTTTTATCTTAATTTTGTGAACATTTTTCCAATTCCCTTAAGTGTTGCTCTTTTGACCCCCACAATGCAGGATTCAGTTCCTAATTAGGGCGTAATTAATTTTGGGACATTATTAACTCCAATTAAGTTCAATGATAGTTTTGTCTGTGGCCTTGACTGGAGGGTTCCGACGTTATCGCAAAATAACGGCGTCAAGAAACATCGAGCGTGGCTCTTCCTTGGATGGGTGACCGTCTGAGCGATCCCGTCCATGCATGTATCCCACCTGCCTGGTCACTGATTGTGGTTCGGAAATCACCCTTAAGCCTCTAGTCCCAGTTAAGTGTCTTATAGAGCTTCTTAACCCTAACTTCATCTGGTAAAATAAGACTTTGTTTAATTTTTAAGCTACTGCATTAAAATTTACTTGGTAGAAGATTATTTTATTGACGTGAAGTTTATGAATTTCATTAAAAAAAATATTAGTAGTTAAAAAAGAATTATGTTTTTAGATTCAGTGGGTTGGATAACTTTTGTTTCATGAGTAAAGGATTTTTATAAATCAGTAACATCCATGCTCCTTGGTTGGCGACCTTTGAATCAATAGTCAGTTGTCCGGAAATCATTAATTAACATGTGGCAGGCTTTGGTAGCACTACTGAAGGCAAAGTACTCTGTCTGGCAGGTCTCCAGGTCTCTAGCATGAGGTCGACCTTGGAGTAGATACACTTTTTAACGGAATATTTCTGTATCTACTTATTCACAATTTATAAGTAACAAGGTGACATGTTTATTTTTATGTAAAGTAATTGTGAGCCTACGTGAAAGTCATTAGCCTAGTTTTCAACATCCTTGGTTAGCAGTCTTTGTACTACTGTGGGTTTAGAAATGACTAAAATGCAACATTGAAAAACAACATCAGACTGATAATCTAAGTTTATTTTACAAAAATAGTTTTCACTTCTAGGGTAGAAGAAAACATTAAAAGGAATATGTTCGAAGTCCAGAAAGATCAACGGAATGCTGTAAAAAGTAAAAAATTGGAATTAAGAGTTTTAATTAGAATATTACCAAGTATTATTTCTGCAAAAAAAATTAGGACTTTAATTATCACTTAACTTGTAAATTTTGTTATATTGAATTTTACTGATTTTCATAACATATCACATTAACCAGAACTTAAGTTATATAATTTTATCTTTTACTTGATCTTTTGCTTATTACAAGAATTATCTCTTTTATTCCAGTATAGCAAAAGCTTTCTATATAAAACTAAAAAACCAATATAATATCTAATATATAAGAGGTTTTATAAGTATTGTTTTATTTGTTATTTATAATTATAACAAACTCCTTACTTTCTTATTAAATAGTCAACAGATATTGCAACAAGCAGTTTAAATTAGATTTGCTTCCTTGGAGACAATACCTCTCCGTGTATTTATGAGAGAATTTATTTTCAATTGATTAAAGACTCCAAAATATTTTACCCGTGCTAAATTAACAAAATTGAATTTTGTATATAAATCAAAATCTTAGAACAAAACGAATTAAAAATACGAGAAAAGTATTCTAAATGTATAAGTAATGATCACATTAAACTACAATATAAGAAATTATTAGTAGAATTGAAACCATTATTATTTTGATACAAAACTCAGAACATTAAAAATCTTAATAATGTTAAGAATTTCCTGGAAATTGATTAAAATCTCGAAACAATTTTATTCGCACACGATTTTGAATTCTGCGTTTGAATAAAAACCAGTATACTCGAAGACAAAAAATATAACACATTATTATTTTCAATAAAAAATAAATGTAAAAAAACCAGTTAAACCATCCTAATGTTGTAGAAGGAATAAAAACTTGAATGTGAACAGTTAAATAAATATAAAAAATGTTAACACAAAATTACGACAACCTTGAATTGTGAATTGATGTAAAACACAGTGAAAAGAAATATACTTAACGCTTAGAAAGAGAAAACAATCATTCAGATTTAGAAAACCACACACACTAAATCAACCATGGAACCTAGTAAGTTGGCATGCTGGAACAACTAAACCTACATACTTGCCGTTATGAGTCATTAAGCATATCGCCTGAGTGTAACAGCTTTCCGATTGGAAATTGTCTTCCTGATGAAACAATAGTTTTCACTTAATTGTGACAGTTTCCATCACGATCATTTTACTTTCGCCAATATCAGTGTGTAGCTACTACAATCTCGTGTATAGTAACGGTTTGATAATATTTATCATATATTAAAAAAAAATAAACATTATTTTTAAACACAGTTTCTTCATCTCTTTTTTATGTTCATATGAAATATACACGATCTTTTATAAGTATTGGTGACTAATACAATTTTCATATTTTTGTTTCTGTGTGTTTTATATTCTGTAATAATTATGAATGTTTGTGATGGTTTATAAGACGACATGTCTGTATAGAGTCCACCTTAATTAATCTCTTAGCAAGTAGTTGTTTTAGTTAAGGGGTTTCTATAAATGGTGTAGTTCTAAATGTAGAATAGGGTAGTATGTAAAACATGAAGACGACTAAAGTTTTATACCAGTCAATACGTTGTGTTAGTTCACTAAAACACTTAAAGTGTTGAAAATCTGCAACAAATTTACCAATCTAGAATTTAGCCATTTCTGAAAATAATCCAATTTTGTCAGAACTAATATGTAAAGAACTAATACAAGTCACAATTACGTCCATTACTCATAGATTACATTTCAACTGCATCCAACTACTTGTTGTGAGCAGTTTATGGTCCCTGAATATACTGACATAAACAAGGATCAATGCTTGTCACTGGTTCAACCCTTAAAATCTTCCGGTCTATCTCCCCCTCCTCCTCAATCCCTGATTTAACTAGCTTCACACCTCCCCTCTTTCTATATATTACAAAGAACTGACGTCACGTGATCTCTAGCGTGCTATATAACCACATCCTGGGGCAGACTGACGTAACTAACCACACTCTCGTGGCGTGACTTCGTATGTCTTGTCTTTGTACAGTAATTAGGAGCCTTCTTCTAGGTCATTCCCTAGTTTAACTAGATTAATGCCTTGGTCTTTCTAAATGGTTGGGAAACAATTATAGTTTCTCAGCTGCCAGATTTATGGCTCATTTGACGGCTATGTTTTAACAGTATGAGGTTAATTGGCACATACGTTAATTGTATGTATTAATAATAATAATAATAATAACCTTCTCAATGACGTTTATATACCTCTTAAAAATGTAATATACTGTATTTTGGACATGAAATACCATGTGAATAATTTTTACTAACCCGTCTGCCGATTGTGATATATTTACCTAAAGTGTTTAAAGTTATATTTTAGTGTGGGGTATATTTACATAAGTAAGTTTAAATAAGTCCATAGAAATTATTTTAGAATAATGATATATTTTAAAATTCACAAATGTCATGAAAATGTTATTTTGTCAAACCTCCTTTAAAAATAAAATACAAAAGATGTATTTAGTATATTATCAGAAACCTAAAACCACCACAAATAAGACTAAACAACTGTTCTTAATTAAGAATCATAATGCTCCCCATGTAAGAATTTTTAATTTGGATATATCTGACGAGAATCGAAATGATATTTAATTATACTAATAATGTAATTATCCCTCCAGCTTCTTTGGCAATTAGTTGGTTTGTGAGTAATGGCTGAATTTACACTTCTGAGTGTACGTGATGTTTCATACAAGAACAAACTACCTTATCTAGACTGTGTGTAAGATTGTGTTTCTTGTGTGTAGATATAACAGTGCCTCCAGTGGAACGAGAATGGAAGACCGATGAGATCGCCAAGGTTGGTGAACTTCTATTGGACATCTCGTCTCAGCTCACAAGGACGTAAGTAACTGTATATATGTGTTGATATGTAAGTTATAAAGGAAAACTTGAATTGGAAATAGTATATTTTAAGGAATACAAATATAAGTTTATTTATTTTGGCAGCATTTATAAATTAGTGTAGAATGGCAAAGTGCCGATCAAATGAAAGGAAAAGCCACCATTTAACACATTCTTAAGTATACGACGCTATACCTGAAGTGAGCATACATTATAAACTACCATTTAAAGAACATTAAAAATGCTGATACTAATACTAATATTAGTATTAGTAACAAAACTTTGTAGCAAAACTTCAAATAACAAACCAACAATAATAACCTTACATTCATTAAAATACAAACGTTGAATTAAACATTCTTCTTCAGGCCAAGGTTACCATAAATCAAAATGAATTGACATGTGAACGGCTTAATACAGGCTTTCTAATCCACCCTCCATTCTGGGCGTTGAGTTACCCAACCACTATTCTAGCATTTATAGGTCTGGTGACTGTCTAAGGATGTCGCCACAGGGGATCACCATGGGTAGCTTCCAAGGTCTTGAGCGGCAATACGATCGCTCTACGAGAAAGGATATATCAGGATACGCTGGCGCTGTCAAAGGGGCAAGGACAAACAGGGGCATTAAGATGTGGGATGCGTGATGGAGAAGACATTTGACTTTTAATGCACGGTTGCATCAGATAATTGGTTTATAGCCTAACAAGGGTAATACGTGTGTTATTTATTTTATAAAAGAAGCAGCAATTGTGATGATCATTAATTATAGTATCATCACTGACTTGATGATAGCATCATCACTGACTTGATGACTAAGTAGAACTGTTCCTTTTATTCTTGATTTGAAAATTGTATAAAAAGACTTATTATACCTTATTTTATACAAAATGTCTAAAACATCTTTAAACTCGTTATCGTTTGGAAGTTTGTTAAAGTTAAGAAAGAACATTTCTAATAAACAGACATGAGGGTGGGTGATTGTTTAATCATCTCTTTGTTTAAAGAGATGATGGCTCTCACCCACCCTGACATGTATACGGCTCCTAGGAAAACTCTGTAACATACACACTTTAGTGCACGTTGTGTACGTACATTATGTTGACTTTGAAATTATTTACAGTGTGCTTAGAAACGTGTTAATAGATTTTATTAGGAAAGAACGATGTATAACAAAAGATTATACTATTCTATTTATATTAATCTTTGTTATAACAATTTTCATAAAGGGACTTATTTCTAATTATCATGCATATAACTTTTAGCAACTAACGCTCTGTATTATTGTTATGGTTTGATGAGGTAAAATTTTTTTGTATTTTTGCTCAGATAAAAGTAACGATTTTTACTACGTAATCAACTGTTATTTTTACTAATGTTAGTATGTGTGTGTGTGTGTGTGTGTGTGTGTGTGTGTGTGTGTGTGTGTGTGTGTGTGTGTGTGTGTGTGTGTGTGTGTGTGGGTGTGTGTGTGTGTGTGTGTGTGTGTGTGTGTGTGTGTGTGTGTGTGTGTGTGTGTGTGTGTGTGTGTGTGTGTGTGTGTGTGTGTGTGTGTGTGTGTGTGTGTGTGTGTGTGTGTGTGTGTGTGTGTGTGTGCGTGCGTGCGTGCGTGTGTGTGTGTGTGTGCGCGCGCGCGTGCGTGCGTGCGTGCGTGCGTGCGTGCGTGCGTGCGTGCGTGCGTGCGTGCGTGCGTGCGTGCGTGCGTGCGTGCGTGCGTGCGTGCGTGCGTGCGTGCGTGCGTGCGTGCGTGCGTGCGTGCGTGCGTGCGTGCGTGCGTGCGTGCGTGCGTGCGTGCGTGCGTGCGTGCGTGCGTGCGTGCGTGCGTGCGTGCGTGCGTGCGTGCGTGTGTGTGTGTGTGTGTGTGTGTGTGTGTGTGTGTGTGTGTGTGTGTGTGTGTGTGTGTGTGTGTGTGTGTGTGTGTGTGTGTGTGTGTGTGTGTGTGTGTTTGTGTTTGTGTTGATACACCTTTAAATATTTATTATCATTATAATATTTAACTAACAAATAAGTGGTTCCAAAGAATTGGCACGAATTTTCCCTCACATTAAACACTAAAAAATCATCATTTTTTAAATTACCAGTTTGATTCCCAGATATATTTTTGTGCCATAACCCAAAAACTAAATCAGTTAGACATGCAGATTTATTAAAATAGTTTAAATTGTAATTTACATCTTTTATGAAAATTTAATCAAAATCGGTTGAGCCGAAAAGTAACACTGAAAAGTAAAAAAGCGTTCTGGCGATATTGGCTAAATATAGGCCTACATATCAAATTTAAGAAAAATTGATCCATCCATTTGGTCTCCAGCGAACTGTACATACACACAGACAAACACACATAGGTACAAAACGTAGGTACATATTTTTTGTTTCAGGGGACCCTAAAGAAAGTAGGATTTTTAGATCAACTTGTAAAAAAATATTTGTTGGGCGATCACGATATTTTATCTATGCTAACGCATATGGGAGAAAGTAAAAAGTTAAAAATATCAAATTATTCTAATAATTTAGAACGGCCATATTGTAATATTTGCTTAAATAAATGTAGTTTGTGAAGATTGGGGTAGGTACTTCTTACAACGATCAGAAGAAATACCTAGTGACTTGGTATTAAAATGCTAATGGACCATGTTGTACCATGTACGTCAAAATACGTTGAGGTGTCAGTGCGACAAATCTAAACGGAAGGGGGAGTCACGTTAAATTAAGTACTGAACAAGTTGATTTATTATACGTTCAATAAACTTTTATTTAAAATAAAATATTATATGTTTAATAATTTATACTTAAAACATACATTTTTTGCAAATTGTGTAACTCGGTATTTAGCTTGTTGCTTTGAATGTTTTGAACTAACGAAAACGTAACCTCATCATCGATTGGGGAGAGGGGATGGGGCAAAGGGTATCGTCAATATGAGGTTGAAGGCAAATGAACTGGGAATGGAGGAAAAATAAAAGTTTCAGCTTATGGGCCTATGTCAAACTTAAACTGCTCACTTTCCATTAAAGCTTCCTGGAGAAACTGTTGATATAAATGTAGTTTTTGAATAATGGGGTATAATTAACAATAATAAAAGTATAATTGATTAAATAATTAATATTTATCATTTAAGAAACAAGTTAACGTGATACAGTGTTCGGATAAAAATTACGGGCTTTATGAAAGAAAATACAGGCCGACTGGCGAGGGACTTTAACGGTGGTGTATACAAATTTTATTACCGGCAGGGATGCCAAATATTTTCAACATATCGATATATGGTATCATCGACATATCGCAAACCAAATGTCTATCTAATGGTAACAACTAAAGAAAAATACCGTTAGTTATTAAAATAATAAAGTAATAACATTGTTATTTTTGTTTTTCACATTTAAAAATGCCATTAGGCTTCTTATAAACACTAAAAATTAAACAAATAAACTCACTAAACTACATTTTAGTGTATTAACGTCACTTAAAAAGTTACTTTATTATTCTGAAGCATGTTTTTACGCATAACAGGCAATTTAAATGTGTTTTTTCCGTGATGATTTTTGAGGAGAGATAATAACGTCAATATTTAGTGATATGATATATCGGACCAAAATATCGATATGGCCGATAATATCGAAAGAAAATATCGATACTATTATATCGAAACATACTTATCGATATATTGAAATATACTTATCGATATATCGAAATATATATCGATATATTGAAACATACATATCGATATATCGAAACATACTTATTAATATATCGTTGCCATCCCTAATTACCAGTACTTAATTACAGTAAAAAATAAGGCCTGACAACAAACTGTATATACGTTTTATTGAACGTATTCTAACATATATAGATACACACTAAGTGAAAAAAATTCAATACTAAACTGAAAACGTGGTAATATCTCAACAGTGTTTTTTGATGTGGAATGATGTCTAACCTTGCAACATAGATTTAACAAAACTATTCAAGTACTAGAAATTACAACTTGTTGTTTCCACATCATTTATAATAAATTAAGACATTGTTAAATTAACCAATTATTTACGTGACAGTTCTATCAGAATATGGTTGTTTCACTGGAACTGTGATAGAATAACGTACTCTTATATAAGTGAATACTCGACACGTATTTACGTGTGGCTGTAAACCATCCATGTGACGATGTTTCAACACGTATTTACGTATGGCTGTAAACTATCCACGTGACGATGTTTTAACACGTATTTACGTGTGGCTGTAAACCATCCACGTGACGATGTTTCAACACGTATTTACGTGTGGCTGTAAACCATCCACGTGACGATGTTTCAACACGTATTTACGTGTGGCTGTAAACCATCCACGTGACGATGTTTCAACACGTATTTACGTGTGGCTGTAAACCATCCACGTGACGATGTTTCAACACGTATTTACGTGTGGCTGTAAACCATCCACGTGACGATGTTTCAACACGTATTTACGTGTGGCTGTAAACCATCCACGTGACGATGTTTCAACACGTATTTACGTGTGGCTGTAAACCATCCACGTGACGATGTTTCAACACGTATTTACGTGTGGCTGTAAACCATCCATGTGACGATGTTTCAACACGTATTTACGTGTGGCTGTAAACCATCCATGTGACGATGTTTCAACACGTATTTACGTGTGGCTGTAAACCACCCATGTGACGATGTTTCAACACGTATTTACGTGTGGCTGTAAGCCATCCATATGACGATGTTCACAAGTCCCAAGAACAGCCCGAGGTAATGTAGATGCCGTTACGTCACGCAATATGTAGACGAGTTCAAGATCGACTTGACTATTAGGCTGAGGGAGTAATGATGGCGTAGGTAAATGGGAATAGGGACGGTACTCTGAGATTCGAGGTCAATACTTGTTGAACTTGTCCTGCAAATGTGAGTACATTAGTGGACTTCTTTAGTGATTGAACGATTCTCCTCTGCAAATATGTTAATTATTCCTGGTATCTTTTACTACCAGATCAAACTACAAGGACGGAAGTAAAATATTTAAACTAACCTGTCAACAGTTCTTATTCTTCTTATTCTTATTCTTACATATGAGACGCCGACACAACGTTGTTGGTATTTTAAGGCGAATATGAATGATTATATGAGTGTAGGATGAGTGTGGATGAATGTAGTCTGGTTACTATCTGAGTTCAACTGTTCATCAGAAAGGGCAATTTTTTAATAGCCCAACAGCCAGAGCAACTAAGGGACCTACAGCTTTTACGTGGAATCCGAACCACAAAGTGCTGGTCTCATTTTCAGGTAATTGACAAGCCTGATACTCAGTTATCTCCCCCACACAACATCCGCATAATGATTACCATCCAACATGGACACCCCAGACTTCTCTAGTAGTGTCCACGCCGATAGCAACCATTGAACGGACGCCATGTCGGTATTAAGAGGACCGAGCATCCAACCTATTGCCTACAATCTCCCAAACACTTTTTTCCCAAGTAGCTGGGTTACAGCACTGCGCCACCAGTTCAAAATTGATATAGTTGTTTTAGTTTTTCTTAACATACGACATGTTTCATTATATCATCATAACATCATGATCACCATGATCATCATATGGATGGTTTACATCCACACGTAAATACGTGTTGAAACATCGTCACATGGATGGTTTACATCCACACGTAAATACGTGTTGAAAATCGTCACATGGATGGTTTACAGCCACACGTAAATACGTGTTGAAACATCGTCACATGGATGGTTTACAGCCACACGTAAATACGTGTTGAAACATCGTCACATGGATGGTTTACAGCCACACGTAAATACGTGTTGAAACATCGTCACATGGATGGTTTACAGCCACACGTAAATACGTGTTGAAACATCGTCACATGGATGGTTTACAGCCACACGTAAATACGTGTTGAAACATCGTCACATGGATGGTTTACAGCCACACGTAAATTCGTGTTGAAACATCGTCACGTGGATGTTATAATGATATCGTTATATCATTATAACATCTTCTAATGAAAACAAAAAATATCTTCTTTAAGGCGTTTCTAAAAAATAAAAATACAGAAAACAATAATATATTATAGTATAGGAAGAGAAAGAACAGATAACATTGTTTTGTTGAGTCAAATAAATATGAAAAGTGTCCATATTGTTGAAGATGATAGATAATATTAAACTAGAAATTATATGAAAAAACATGACATCGAGTTTGAACTGTTTACAGCTTAGTCAAAATATTGTAATATTTATAGTGAAGAGGAAATAAAAATAAATTCATTGATGAAAGCAAATCACTTTTATGTGATTTAAACATAAATAATAGCCACTAAATTAGTTAAAAATCTGTTGAATGTTAAATTTGATAGATTATTCCTTTTTTATAAGTTCCATAAATTAGCTGGAAATAGGTACAAACTGTAAGCAGTTATAACAGTGTATTATGTACTCGCATAGCTCATGACGTATTATAGTAGGGAAGACTGCTTTTCGGTATGGTGTAGTTCATTAGAACTGTAATTTGTTTTTAGCAATAATATGCCAACAAATTAATATTTAAACACATGTTGCTAGTCGCTCAACCAATAGCCATAATCTAGAGCGATCTTAGATCCTGAGTTAGTTAGCGGTGCAAAAGATTGACAATAGCTTAAGACTGAACCAAAACTTAAGCTCGTCAACTTAAAATATACAAACATAATATATATATACAAGATTGGGGGGGGGGGATATGGAAATGATTTTCACAACAACAATATTTTTTCATTACAATTTGATAATTAAATTTTCATTAATAATTTTGGTCCATAAAGTATAATTTTTGACCAGAATAATTTACTTAAAACCGTTCAATAGCGAAAAAATAATATTGTTCAAATTAGTTACTTTGAAGTTCAAATGACCGCTGCTCTGGAAAGGACAAACCTTTCGAATTCAGGTTTGTGGCAATTAATTTCTCTTGAATATACCTTTAATTTGATACCAAAGTCGACCTAGGCTTACGTTGAAGATTTTCGTTCAACTACTCATGGGCCGTCCCCCTGAAAAGATGAAATGTCGCTAATGGTGTCAAAAAATTATGTTCTGTGTAACCATGATCATGTACAAGATTTCACTTTTACAAGTGAAGTAAAGTAAAGTTACAGTTAAAGTTTTCATATTTTTTCACCCAGTATAATAATTTGCTAAATGAATTTGAATTGGACTTTTATAACATACAACCTTGTAAAACCAGTTAATATGACAATAATTGAGTCAATAAGATGAGCTGAACGTTTACTATCACATTTTATTGAATTGTTTCTTAGTATATGAGTGGTAATGACTATTTATAGTTTTGTAAACTAAAAACAAATATTTATAAACTTTAGAAAGAGATTTGAATAAATGATTTAAGGAAATAGATAGACAAGTGGTGCTATCACAGCTCAATCAACCGTTATCATTCAAGTAGTGTTTATACCATGTTCCTAGTTATGAAATTCGTATTGAGTTTTTCTGTATGATGTGGTCTTTCATTATTTTCCCTCTATAGTGCTTGACTGAATATCCAATGTAAATGCTAAACTTCACCTCTGATGCGATCTCACACAGAGATTTAAGATCAACTGAACGTTTAGAGCCGAGAGATAAGGCGATATTTATGCACTACCTACCCAGCCAAGCCACCTTTGCAAGTCGTCACCTGATCCTGCCAGTATGTGGCTCATGGGCACGGAGGTCGAAGTGTCGTTTTGTTTGTATATGAGCACCTAATTGGATGCTGGAACCTTGCTCCAAATCCTCGCCCAAATCGTCTGCCACGCCCGGTCACTGGCATATATGTTAATAATCGCGTAGATAGATTTTTACAAGAGTAATTCGATCTAAAGCCACTTAGTGTAAGACTTGTACACTATTTATTTGAAGTAACTTGACCACTGTATTATGGTGTTAGTGCTTAAATTGATTGTCTTCTTTGACAACACCATCTTCATTAAATAGATACGGACATTTTTTTATATCGTGTTGTTTAAGATAACTTAGTTAATTGTGTGGGTGACATATTCTGTCTGCGTCAGAGATAGATATTTCACTAATCTCGTTTTTACTAAAACAAACTGCGATGAATCCAAATCCCCTTTTCTGTTCATGCTAAAACATAAACCTTCATCTACAGCTTTTACTAAGTTTGATCATACAAGCAGTCCCGGTTAAATAGACCACAATTTGACTAAGTATAGCTGTGACAACATTACCCAGTACACAGAACGTATGCACTAAGTAGCATGGTTACAGCACTACACTACTTTGCTGCCATGACTGCATTAATAGAAAACTACTAGTATTACAAAATTCATATCTTACTTTTTTAATTTTGTAATATTCAGTTGGTTTGTAATTTGATAAAAGCATTAGAATTTTAAAACACTATAAACATTGACTATAGAAACAAATATATCATCCAAGCCATCTTCTCTAGACGCACTCATGTGCTACTATCTAACGGAGAGATGTTAAAATAAACATTTGGACTAATACGTTACGTAATATTAACTCAGCTATTAGTAACCTCAGTGTATGTTGAAGAGAAACAGACAGGTGGACAAAGAGAGACAGACAGAGGGTTGAAGAGATATAGAAAGAGGGATGTAGAAAGATAGACACAAGGATAAAGAGTGATGAGGAGTTATATACAGAGGGATGAGGAGATATAGACAGAGGGGTGAGAAGAGATAGACAGAGGGATGAAGAGAAACAGACAGGGGGATGAGGAGAGTTAAACAGAGGGGTGAAGAGAGATAGACAGAGGGTTGAAGAGATATAGAAAGAGGGATGTAGAAAGACAGACATAAGGATGAAGAGGGATGAGGATATATATACAGAGGGATGAGGATATATAGACAGAGGGGTGAGAAGAGATAGACAGAGGGATGAAGAGAAACAGACAGGGGGATGAGGAGAGTTAGACAGAGGGATGAAGAGAGATAGACAGAGGGATGTAGAGAGTCAGACAGAGGGATGAAGAGATATAGAAAGGGATGTAGAAAGACAGACATAAGGATAAAGAGTGATGAGGATATATATACAGAGGGATGAGGAGATATAGACAGAGGGGTGAGAAAAGATAGACAGAGGGATGAAGAGAAACAGACAGGGGGATGAGGAGAGTTAAACAGAAGGATGAAGAGAGATAGACAGAGGGTTGAAGAGATATAGAAAGAGGGATGTAGAAAGACAGACATAAGGATGAAGAGGGATGAGGATATATATACAGAGGGATGAGGATATATAGACAGAGGGGTGAGAAGAGATAGACAGAGGGATGAAGAGAAACAGACAGGGGGATGAGGAGAGTTAGACAGAGGGATGAAGAGAGATAGACAGAGGGATGTAGAGAGTCAGACAGAGGGATGAAGAGATATAGAAAGGGATGTAGAAAGACAGACATAAGGATAAAGAGTGATGAGGATATATATACAGAGGGATGAGGAGATATAGACAGAGGGGTGAGAAAAGATAGACAGAGGGATGAAGAGAAACAGACAGGGGGATGAGGAGAGTTAAACAGAAGGATGAAGAGAGATAGACAGAGGGTTGAAGAGATATAGAAAGAGGGATGTAGAAAGACAGACATAAGGATGAAGAGGGATGAGGATATATATACAGAGGGATGAGGAGATATAGACAGAGGGGTGAGAAGAGATAGACAGAGGGGTGAAGAGAAACAGACAGGGGGATGAGGAGAGTTAAACAGAAAGATTAAGAGAGATAGACAGAGGGTTGAAGAGATACAGAAAGAGGGATGTAGAGAGAGACAGACATAAAGATGAAGAGGGATGAGGAGAGATATACAGAGGGATGAGGAGATATAGACAGAGGGATGAGGAGAGATAGACAGAGGGATGAAGAGAAACAGACAGGGGGATGAGGAGAGTTAGACAGAGGGGTGAAGAGAGACAGACAGACGGATGATGAGAGATAGACAGAGGAATTGAGAGACAGACAGAGGGTTGAAGAGAAATAGACAGACGGTTGAAGAGATATGGACAGAGGGACGAAGAGAGATAGACAGATAGATGAGGAGAAATTGACAGAGGGATGAGGAGAGATAGACAGATTTATGAAGAGAGACATACAGAGGGTAGAAAAGATATAGTCAGGGGGATGTAGAGAGACAGACAGAGGGATGAGGAGAGATAGACAGAGGGATGAGGAGAGCTAAACAGAGGAATCGAGAGTCAGACAGAAGGTCGAAGAGATATAGATAGAGGGATGAGGAGAGATAGACAGAGGGATGAAGAGAGACAGACAGAGTGTTGAAGAGATATAGACAGAAGGATGAAGAGAGACAGACACAGGGGTGAAGAGAGACAGACAGACGGAAAACACTGGCACTTCCTGTGAAAAAGTAACATTAACTAATTACACCGAACAGAATATTTGCAATCGTGGGTTTCATGCAGAGTCTTCTTTTTTCTATACTCAATGCTTTACAATTTGAATATACGAGTTGCAGTTGTCCAACGTAACTTCCAAATGAAATTTCGTTCAGATAATATGATAAATAGAAAGGAAGATATCAGTATACTGCATGTGCAAATCTTAAATAAACCAAAGTGTACGCAATGAAGAGAGCAACAAGATAAATGGTTCTGGCTAATAATTACACTACTTATTGCCACAGAGAATGAAGTATCAATTACTATAATACATGTTTGACTCCCATCGGTTACAGATGCAATCACAACAGAGCAATCAGCGTTACTCAACCAGACAATGATTGACGGTCGCCATTTACCGTTCAACAATCACGGAGGTATTTACTCAGCATTGCAGTGATTTGTATCTGCCAGGCGGAACTGTAAGGACATTCCTCCAGATTGATCCTCCTAAGTCCTCGTTACAGGAGTGGCCTTCAGGTTCTGGATAGAACTTGGCCTAGTTAGGGTATTGAAGATTTTGGAAAACATTTAAATATCATGTGAACATAAAAGTACATATCGCAAGTATTGGTTTTCGACATGTTAAATAACAACAATCTGTTATTGATTGTTGTTATAACTTTCAATAAATTGTTATAGTGTACATGGACTTGTAGAATTTAGAGGAGATTGAACTATGTTCAGTGCAGCTCCTTGAAACCATTCCACTTATTTACTCTGTTTACAAACTGTACAACTTAAGCAAGTCATTTATTGAAAGAAAAAGAAAAAATTGACGGTAAAAAACATTTGAACAAACACTGGAATAACAGTTACTCCATGGGAAAAGACTAAAGAAATTCAATATTGATTACTCACTATCACTAATATAAATAAATTGATCTAAATTATGGAACTATTTGAAACTAAATCAACATTATGATTTTATGACTGTGACAAAGTTATTTATGATTCATTTTACTTAATTAATTACAAGCTGAATAGCAAACAATTATCAATTAATAAAATTTAACAAAATTAATAAAAAACGTTGAAACCTATTTTAATTAATAAATCATAAGTGGAACTTTCATTAATGTACCCATTTTTTGTTAAGTTTGGTAAGTCACTCCTGTAACAACTTTACATAACTTTGTATTAACCTCAATTGTTGGATACTTACATATGAAAACCTTTTGGTAATTTATACACTACTAGTTTTATTTTACTTTGTCACTTGACGTAAATGTTAGAGTAATAGAAGTTAGGTTATGTCTATTTATAGACGTTGCAGTATTTATACTACTGAATTTACATAGTTTCACTTTCTGTAAAAAGTTGAACGATGATGTAACGATAGCCAGGAGTATGTTACGACCACATAATATGCAAAACTTTCTCAACCTTCAGTTCGCCCTTCAAAGTCCCCACACACCCCTATTTGTAAATTTAAATTACAACAATAGTTGGTGATTATAATGCTAACCAACCGTAACTGGCAGCAGTCAGGTGGCACACTGAGTGGGTCAAGGTCACGAAAGGTCAGTGTCTCAGTTAAGTGCTGCGCATACCGTACTCTGCGGTCTAGTCCTCGCCTCGCAGACACAAGGGCAAGATCACTTTCTTTCCACCAAGAACCACTAAATCTGTGAGAGATAGAATTGGCCAAGGGCATGAAAGATTAGTGTCTTGTCTTAGTAACTCCGACTGCTTCAGCCTGCAGTCTAGTCTTTTCCTCATAAATTCCAGGGGAAGACCACTTTCTTTCCAGTCAGAACTACTAGATCCACAGGAGATTGAGTGGGTCAAGGACAAGAAAGGTAGAGTCTTCGTGACTCCAACTACTTGAGTCTACAGTAGTTCTTGGCTCTTAGATTCAAGGCCAAGACCACTCTCATGTTTAGGGAAAGCCAACATTAGAGGCATTTTATTGTTAATAAAACAATATATCTTCTCTTTCCAGTTAGAACTGAAAATTCGATTGAATATTAAGTGGATGAAGGGTTTTAGTGGCTCCGAATACTAGTCTTTGGTTCCCAAATAAAAGGGTAAGATCAATTTCTGTCTATTGGATCCATGGAAAATTGAATGGGTAAAGGTCCTGAAAGGTCTTTGGCTCCACACACTTTAGTCTGTGGTCTAATTTTTGCTTCCAGATCCAAGGGCAAGATCACTTTCTTCAATCAAGAAATACCAGATCCGTGGCAGATTGAGTGAGTAGAGGTCATGAAAAGTGAGCGTCAGTACATCCGACTACTTCACCCTGCATTCTAGTTTTTCCCTCCAGTTACAAGGACAAGATCACTTTCTTTCCATTCAGAACTACCAGATCCGTGAAAGATTGAGTGGGCCAAGGGTATGAAAGGTTGTCTTAGTGGCTCTGCGTACTTTAGCGTACAGTTTATTCTTGACCTCCAAGATCACTTTCATTCCGCAAAGAAATACCAGATACCAGTCATTATGAATTGGGGGCTATAACATTTGAATGTTATAACTTAAATACTACATAAATATTTTAACTCTTGTTAATTTTAGTGGATTCAATATTGACCATCCATTTGATTTGTAATGCAATTAAAATGTGTTTCTGTTACTGATCGTGTGTAGAAATTAAATATAGGTTATGAATTTCTATAAGTAGCTAAAATGAAAGTGTTCTTATCTTTATTCATTATGTTTAGGCAGAGTTTGAGACTGTTGTATAAGTTCTCATCCCATATAGCTGATTTTTGAGAAAATATTACAAAATGTATACATTTGGTATCTCTACTAATGTTAGAGTTTTAGCATACTCTCTTATTAGCTATCGTCTTTATAAAATTAATTTTCTTACAATTCAGAAAATAATTGAATAACGCAAATCATTTGTGTAGATTTTGACAATAAAGGACACTTAGAAACTTTTGTGTGTTTTCCAAAGAGTGAAGCATCGTGGGCCCAAAATATTGTACATTTTGATATTACACTGACTGTGACTGTTAAAAAACTGTTTGTTACGCATAAACAATTATATTTTGACATTTAAAACTATCTAAGAAGTTACATTTACCAATTAACGACGCAGCACTTATTTATTTTTTTACTTTTTCTCTAAGAAATGGTAGAAGAATGGTTTTTTTTAAAATGACAAGTTCACAAAATAAATCATTTGAAAATTTTGATTCAAACAATGTTAAGACGTATGCTGTTAGAGGAAGTTCGCATCAGTACAGGATACTGATACATTTATTTTCGTAAACATATTTCCAACTTAAAAAAATGTCTTTTAGGAGTCATATTTCACAATTGTTATAGTACCTGCAATCACAGTTACAACGAATCCTTAAATATGGGCATTTCGTGTGGTAAGTACTGTTTTCACACGCCTCATTAAGATTGAACAGTTTAATTTCGGTTTTGTTTGTCCAGCGGTTTCTTGTCTGCTGGAGGAATCTATGGTCTACTGGCTCGTTACAACACCAGGCGCACTGAACCGAGTCCAAGATAATTGACGATTATATATTCCGGTTTATTTAGTGAGAGATAATAACTGGTTTAAACTGGTTCACCTGGATGTAACCACCCACACAGTGCAGTTCCGCGTTCACTTCTGTGGAGAACTTAATTTTATCGTTGTTATTTATTGGGCCAATTCTTGCTGGCGGCTGTAAAATGCTGAAATGTTACCGTTTCGGCCTGATCGACTAGCAAGTTTTGTTAGGCGAATAGATGCAATTAAAAACTCGCGTGTTTTGTTACTGTTACGCTCTTTAACGGTTTTTATTGTAAATACTTAACTTTCAGTGTTTATTTGGTATAATTTATTGGGCGAGCCGGTGGCCGAGCGGTCTAAGGCGTCAGGACTTTGAGCTTGGGTCAGAGATATCGCTGGTTCGAATCCGGCCTAGACCGGAATATTTATCAGTAATATTTACCTTCTACTGTACTGGTTCGCCCCCTTACTCTGTCTCATTAAGTTCCTCGTACAGATCAATAGTCTATGAGGAATGGGCGGAGTAAGGTTAAGAAGGAGGTTGGCCTCTCCTTAAAAAAAAAGAAAAAATTATTCTCCCTATTAGTGTCCTAGACCCACTGCCGTTAAAGAACAACAACACAAATACCTCGAAATCAGAAGCGTTGACTGGTTTCGAGGTATTTGTGTTGTTTATATGCATATTGGCCACGCTTTTATCACCCATAAACTAGCAAGGTATTACTTTGTAGACAGCGAGGAATGTTTCTGATGAAATTTTAAGGAAAACACTTTCTCGGACTAAATTTCAGGAGAGTACAGTTGCTTATTTTCATTCACAAATAACATGGGGCTGTTAGTTCGTTACGCTCAGTTACGGTAAGTAGAGATAGCAAATTTCTCGGGACGTTCCGCAGACCTGAGACGTAAGACTGTCTTAAGACATTACAATGGTCTTATCAGTATTATACAGGAAGAAACATAAAGAGCACCATAAAACCAAGTAAAAAACGAAGTTACCGATCGCAGACTTATTAATGTTTACATACATAGTTGTATGCTGTGAAACCTTATATTTAAAAAATCGAAGTTTTTTGGCTAAATAGACTTACATCTCGAATGTCATAAAAATTGATCCATCCGTTTGGTCTCCAGCGAACTGCACATACACACAGACTGTCACACATACGGACAGACACCAACATTTGTTTTTGAAAAAAATCTTTTTTTTTTTGTTCAGGGGACCCAAAAATGGATTTTTAGATCAACTGGTAAAAAGCGTTTTTTTGACGATCACAATACTCTATGCTAACGCATCTGGGAGAAAGTAAAGAGTAAACTTACAAAACCTTTATAACGACTCGGTTTCTGTGGTATCGACACATTTTATCTTTTGTTGACAAAAAAAATGTAGGCTACTGATGTACCGATAGTTCAGTCTATCTGGGCCAATCTTTTACTGTGCAGACAGAATGGACTGGAACTGTGCCAGGTCTTGTTAGGATGAGGAGCGCGTTATTCTACTAACACTGATTCTGACTGAGAATTGCAAATCACTAACTATAACAAGATCGTAGATATTGGTTAAACAAGCAGCAAAAAGCAGAACCGACGAACAACTTTCCCGCCAAATACAGATGTCAAGGTCCGTAGATTTCAATTTATCGCCAGCAATTTGAGGCTCTGTTAGACCTGTTACTCAGTTTCCCAACACAGCATCACAAATAGTGACTTGTACAATTTTGTGATGGGATTATATGTATTTGGATAAGTATAATAAGAAATTTATATGAATAACTTTCAACTTAAATTACAATTAAATTGATAATAGACAGTCTATTCGATATTAGTAAGACATAGATATTGGTAGTGGCCCCTTGCATAAGTACTTCAAGGCTGTTAAATGCATAGTTGCAAGGCACTGAAATAATCGTATTTTAAAAATGTATTAAAACTCAGTTAAACATTGGCAAAAACATTAAATTAATCTGGAAGTACTGAATACAATAGAAGTATATTCCACAACGTAAAATGTTTGACACAAATTATGGTTTCCTCCACTCAACCTCTCATGAAACTACGGAAAAGAATGATAATGTTTCACAAACTTAGCAAACAATTTACAAACAAAACAGTAACAATGGGTGATGTGAGTAAAACCTGAAAACCACGAGTACCTACTCAATTATCGTCATTTGAGAGCACACTCCAACCATGAATCTACTTATGACTTGCGAGTGGCCACTCCGATTTTAGTTGAATAAAACCGAGTGGCCACTCACAAAATGGAGTGTCCACTCGCGAAAAAGCGAGTCTGCTCCGTAGCAGACTCACTGCTGCCGAGTGTGTACTGAAGTACGAGATGGCTGAATGTATGCCAATACTTGCACATACAATTTACAATGTTCGAAGAGAGTCAAAAAATGATGAATATTTATTTAACGAATTCGATAAGGAAAATATCTTGTACATTTGACTTTTCGATTATAATAGGATAGTGTATAGAATTTTTACAAATTTTACCTGATTCTCAGATGATTCAAAAATAATTTTATCCTCCATATCGAAATGGAATCTGAGTTCAATAAATAAATAAGTTCATAGTTCCAAATATAAAATTTTCATATGAATTTATAAGTCTTGAATTGTATAAAATACCACGGTTCAGTAGTACATTTGGGAAGAATTCGTTGAGTTAAGCTACTCAAAACATTTGTAATGAAACCGATTGATTACCAATTCCAATATATATATATATTCGTTTTCTATTGTAGATATGTTACCAGTGATATATATACATTTTTAAACAAAGGGTTTCTTTAATATATTGGTAATGAAAAATTAGGCTAGGAAATCTTATTTATTTGTTTTCTTTATAAGAAGGTTGTTGAATTTTTCTTTTTGTTATGTCCAACGAGTGTCTGTCGTTCATCTATGCTCATCACACTCATTCACCTCTCACATTCGCCGATATCTTGAACATCGGCGTGTCACTCAATATTATTTCATCAGTAAATATATATTTTATTCCATTATTTGCATATTTACTTAAAAAATACTAATAACATCTCATAAAACATACGTTGTAATAAAACGAATACTCAAGAAAGTTATCGGTCGAACGCATTCGATATGTGCGTCAAATTGCATGGTTTATAAATTTGAGTAAATGAAGTGTTTCCCCCTACAATAAAGAGAAAAGCTCAGCGCCTGCAAACTAACCGATACTCTATCCGCCACACATTGTCGGCTGGCGGGGAGGGGAAGAGGAAGGCCGCGACCTTGCTTGGAATGCGGAAATCTGGTAACTAGGTTATCACATCGATAGTTATCAGTCGTTTGAATGACTTAAAGAGATTTAAATGTCCGAGCTCCACTGCAGCTTAAAGTATCGAACTGTTGTATTTTGAATGGCGTTTCTTTCTGATTCTGCGACTCTGCTGGTCACTCCGTATAATTGTCACTCGTATATAAGGCAATTTATATTTGTTCATAGTGCTATATTTCATGAAATCACATTTTTTGGTGTGAGTATGTGTGTATGAACGTATATGTGCATACAGTATGTATTATATTTTGTTCGTTATAATAATCTTTTTACTTAATTTTTTAAATAATTATTATAGTTTAAATTGTATTTTATTTGTGTTGTTTAAAGTATAGTTTTGTTTTCACCACTTAGATGTTTTAATTGTACAGTATCAGTTATTGTACAAAGCTGCCACAGAGCGCTATTTGGTTTTATTTTCATTTACAACAATTGATTATTTTTTCCTTTTTTTAATATACAAAATATATTTGATTTATTATTCTTATAATATAAAATTTGTGCGTACAGGATATATTATTGGCACACAATGACAAGCCATGTTGTTTGTTGCTCTATTATTAATTATTGTAAAGTGTTCAATAATGAACCATTGAACTGAATTTTATGGACATTTTACATTGTGGTGATGTTGAAAAATGAATACTTAATTTGCCACAGTTAAAGGAGCATTGCTTTTATTTGTAAGAATCAAAGAATGAAAGAGTAAGTCGTAACGGACAAGAGATCTTTCTACAAGTCATTTGACTTAGGAAATGTTAATTTATGTAAAATACAAGTTGTTATCGAGTGTTAATTGGTTACGTTTCGGAAGTAACATGAGGCAGGAATCAATAAGGGTTGATGGTTTGTTACATGTATTACATGTATTACATGTATTACATGTAACATGTTGCATGAAGGGTCCAAAGTACGTCAAAGCAAACAAATCTCTACCACAGAGAAGAATGAAATATAGGTCGCATTAATAGTGTGTTAAATATTGTTGATTTAGTGTGTCGAGTCGTTATATCTCGAGTTTGTCACGCAAGGACAGGGCCAGCACCTTGTCAGTCCCTTCCTTTATACCCCCTCAAGGATAAATGTATTATTTATTACTACATATGTATAAAAATGTAAATTAGTTGGAGTCTAAACTAAACTGCCACTTATGCGTTCACTGCGGCCATAAGAAAGCGACCTCTGTTCCTTTCGTCTTTGTGCATCTGCCAAATACTCATAGCTGTGTATGACAAATTTGGAAAATCAATCTGAATTAAAGACCGAACTAGGGATACAATTTTAAACTGTTTTTGGTATTTTAGGAAATAAAACTGTTTATAAATCGGTGTCAATCTGATCTCAAGTCTTATAAAATAGTTTTTGCACCTTGGAGATGGAATTCATGTTATTGATTCACTCATAAACAGCCTTTGATCATTGCAAGTTAAATTGAATGAAATTAGATGACTGATTATATTAACCTTGATAAATATATCAGGTATGAATAATTATAATCAGGGCAAGTTGATTTTTCATAAATTTACAATTTACATGGCATTTGTATTAATACAAATTAAACAAACTTACTCCTCATAGACTAAATGTCTGTTCGTGGATAACTAAAGGTTCATTTGAAATAGTGAAACTTAACATAAAAAATACAGTTATCTGCTACATTATATTATTATCAAAATGATAGTAATATAAAATCATTGTAACATTAGTATACATTTAAAAAAACATAACAAAGAGGTCACGAGCAGTATATAACATTAAAACAACTATTGTTTTAAATTATGCCCTATACCTGCATTGTTGTGGACTTAGAAAGACAATTTTTGTGCTTTTTACATTCTCCCATATGCGTTAGCATAGAGAAAGTATTGTGATCATCCAAAAAAAATTTATAAGTTGGTCTGAAAATCCATTTTAGGGTGCCTTGAACCCAAAAAAGTGTTTTTTCCGAAAACAATGTTTGGTGTATGTCCGTATGTGTGTCTTTCTGTGTGTATGTGCAGTTCGCTGGAGACCAAACGGATGGATAAATTTTTATGAAATTTGGTATATAGGTGTATTTAGCCAATATCTCCAAACCATTTTTTAACTTTTTTGAAATTTTAGTTTTCTTATTTTTATGGGCAAAAGCATACAAAAATGGAATTTTCTCAAAAACTGTTTTAATGATTTTGATTAAATTTTCAGGAAAGATGTGAATTACAATTTAAAATATTTTAGTAAAAACCGCATGTCTTTTACTTGATTAGTTTTAGATCAGTCAATCAGTTATCGAACATCGCAAAAAAAAAAAAAAAAAAAAAAAAACATATTTGGGAATGAAACTAGTAATTTTCTAAATTTTTGATTTTTTAGTGTTTAATATGGAGGAAAATCTGTGCAAATTCTTTGGAACCATTTATTTGAGTTAATAAAGGTAATAATGATTAAATGAGCAAAAAGGAAAGAAAAATAAGAAAGAATTTAAACGTTGTTGCGTTGTCTCATCTGACCCAACCTTATAAACACGAATGGCCGTTTTCTTTTGACTGTTGTTTACTTTTTCCAAGCTTCATTTCAGCTTAGAGAGGTATTTGCACTTTTATACGAACAACAACGACAATAATATATATTTTTATCAGTTACCTGAAGATCCATAGATTAGAGCAACTTTTTTATCACCGTTCATGTCTAGGTATGGTCTGTCCATGGAGGAGGTGGAGAACGGCCTCCCTCAGATAGACACATCCAAGACCCTCATACAGGAGGTGTGTCCTCCCTACCTGTCAAACGTGGAGTGCCACCCAGGCAAGTACCGTAGGCTGGACGGACTGTGCAACAACGTGGACAACCCTTCCTGGGGCGCTACCATGACTCCCTTCACCAGGTAGGAAAGCTAAATAACTCGTAGTGAAGACAACTCTACAATGTTGTCAATGAATAGTTATCAGAAATACAAAAACATTAACCGAGTGCAGAGTCGCGATCGTAGGATAATGTAACATTTTTGGTAATCTAATAGTATAATTCGCATTTATAATTCAAAAAAAAGTTTTATTCTCAATAATGAGTTACTTCAAGATACACCTAAGCATATATGGTGCCTGATTCCCAAATATTTGCAGGTCACAAGTTTTAAGTTTTAGAAAAGTATAAATCTTTTATCAAATTTGTACTCAAACTTAAATAACCTTGAAATAATTGTATTAAATAAAAATAAACATTGAGTTCTAAAGTACTAATCGATGAAGTGAAATTTTTACAGTTTTTTTTTAAGTATACAGATATCGATTAAATAAAAAAATTAAAATAAATCTATTTATTAAATTACCATTGCAACTTCAAAGGCCAGTGAGCAGGAGCCGTCGTCAGGTGAACAAAACCACACTTAAAACAAGACGTAACTTCCCAATGTTTCTTGACGATAGGATGAGAGACAGACTTTCGGTTTTGTATAGATAGATAATACATATTTTAAATTGTATATTTACACACTTATAGTGGAACAAACATATATAATTATCCATGTATTAAAAATGTAACACTTCTTTTGTGGTTGGCAGTAGTTTAAAAATATTATATCAACATTCACATACCAATCAGCTGATTTATGATGCCTAGTTTAAGCAGGTGAGGGAATTGTGCCTTAGTTAGGCATCTCCCCCCCTTTACTAGAAGCTATACGACATTTATTTTTCTATTTTAGCTCTTAAGCTGTAGTATATATAATAAATAGGTTTTGGTTATTTTAGTATTAATACAGATATTTGTTTTGAAAGATCAATGTTTATAGTCAAATGCCACCTAATTTTATAAAATAATGAAAAATTCAAATAATTTGCATATTAAAAAAAAGCTCAAAGTTAAAGGAGTAATTTGAATTACTATTTAGGCTGGTACAACCCCAGTTCGCCGATGGTCTCAACGCTCCTCGCCAGTCTATCCTTGGACAACCCCTGCCACTACCTAGGGTAGTATCCCGCACCATGCACCCGGACGAAGGATACCACGACCATGCGGGTACTGTGATGATCGTCGCCTGGGGGCAGTTCATGGACCACGACTTCACTCTCACAGCCACCCCCCTGGGTATGACCATCAATGATCTATTAATAAATAAGTAAGAAGGGACCTAAATGATGTCAATTAGTGTATATATTACCTTTAAAAAAGATTTTAATCGAAAAAAATACATTTACGATTGGATCGACTAACCTTTGAATTATTACAGATAAGAGGGATAGAGTGGCGACCGTTTCAGTTCTTTTGTCTTTTCAATTATTGTTAAACGCATCAGCCATTTTTTTCATTCTGTGTTTTTTCGGTCAAACTATCTCTGATTATGTAGGTATTATAATGGGTAGCGTTTCATTATTACTTTCTTTTACTTTAATGTTAATGATACACTACAAGGCGTATCAGAAAAATTAAATTATAAAAAATGAGTATACGTAAAAAATTATACGAAACGAAAATACTAACAAATTGGAAAAAAGGAATAAGCAACAAACCCTAGGAATTTAGTCAGTAGTGTGTATACAATTTAGATACAGTAGTTGAAATTGAATAGATTAATAATTTATTATACATATATTATAAAATATACTTACACGATTTATTATACATTTCATTTCAGATATGGAAACAATCTTCTTCACTTGCATATTTAAAAACATGTCATTTTAAGCACACATTTAACACAAATTCAAATTTAAGTACTATGATTATTAGCAATATTATAGAAATTAAAAACAATATATCCTAAATGAAATGCTAGTTGAGATAAGAGAAAATAAATAGGGCCTCTAAGGCTAAGCCTGTGTAGAGGTTTCATCGTCTTATATTAGATAACATAAAAATAAAAGCACACAAGGAAATAGCCATAAATAACTAGAACAAAATAAAAAATTCATATTACATTTAATGACATAAATATCTAATGAAATAAAAACAAAATTTTTAAACTAACACCAAAATAAATAATAACTTTAAATTAGTCTCAAAATAAAACATAAATTATCTTTGTACATTTATCAAAAAATCAATGTTATCAAAAGATAACAGCCATTTTTTAAATATTCCAAAAACAACATTTTCCCTATAAACTGTTATATTATACTGGCAAAATATTGCATTTTCTTGGTAACAAATAGATAACATTTTTGAAAAAAAATCAAATTTGCATCTGGTACAATATATATTTGTTGGTACAATAATAATTAGCTTTTTAATGTTTTTTAATCATAAGCCAATTAATGCCAATTAAGCCTTTTATCATAAACGCTTTTTAGTGCTACCAGTGAAATTATGGTTTTGCTTGATTTAATACAATTAAACATTGATCTAATAGATAATTGAACATTGATCTCACAGAGAATTGATTCGTTCTGACCGGAACTCATCAAAGTTTCCGATCCCTAAAGCCTATTTCTAACCTCTTCATGCATCTTCCTTCAAGTAGTCTATTATATATCCTCTTGCAGATCCTCGCAACAAGAACGACCCCGAGGAATGCTGCAACAGGCCTCCCCACCTCAAACACCCCTACTGCCTCGAGATAGTCATCCCCGACGATGATTACTTCTACAAGGGCTTCAAGGTTAAGTGCATCGACTTCGTTCGCTCCTTTCCCTCCGTGCGACCTGGGTGTCGTCTGGGTCAGTTACTTACAAATTCAATTACATTAAATAATATTGTAATATTACAGCCTATTGTTCATTACACGAAAATATATAAATTAATATAAGATGCGGTTTCTAATTTGATCACAAGTCAATAATACTTTTGTCAGGAAGAATCGGGAAGTGAAATTTTTTTTCGTAATTCGAATTGAAAAACTGAATAATCAATGGAAGACATATTTTCGTGCATCGAGGCATATTGAAACAAAAACTTTATATTTGTTTTAAATTACATCTTAAAGCTATCTATCTAACAAAAACAATATGCAACATAGTATAACTTAAAATGTAAATAAATAAAACTCAACCCCCATTGTTTACAGCTATGTTAAAAATAGAATACTAAGTGGTAAATGAGTTTAGCAACACACAGTAAACGATAAACATTTTATAGAAACTCAATAAAAGCAATATTACTAATTTATTGTACTTTGATTATGAACAGTATCTTTGTAACGGTTTTATTTGGTACTTTTTGCCAACATAACGTAATAATATCATTAACATTGAAGTCCCATCGATACTCTCGAATTGAACATATATGAAATTAAACCATTCTAATTTGTTTTAAATTTATTTTTATTTATTCTTAAGACGCCGATCGACAAGATATGGGCGAATATGGATTTTGAAATGAGTGTGATGAGTGTAGATGAGCGAATGTAGTCATTGTTACAAACTAAGGCCTATTCAAGGGTCATTAATTAATAGCCCAATGACAAATGAACAGCCGGTGGTTATCAGCTGATCCCTTTCGAAATTTGTTACGACTCTGATTGGGATCGAACTGAGAACCTTAAGGTTATGAAGCTGGGTTTTAATAAATTAAGCTACAGACCAATTTGATATTTGTTAGAATTTTGGATCAAATTTCTTTAGCTTCCCGCCAAACCCAAATTTTTTGTTCTATTACCGAATATCCATAAAGGAGATATGAAAGATGTCGCAGGACGTATTACACTTATTATACAATATGTCCTAGGCACTTTCTCCACATAAACTCACAAAGAAGGTTAGGTTAAGTTAGGTTAGGTTAGGTTAGGTTAGATTAGGTTAGGTTAGGTTACAGGCAAGTTCTTTCATTACATTATGTTCTTGTAAATACATAAGTAGTTTAGGTAGTTATTGGCATAGAAAAAAGTTTGGGTTTTGCGGGCAGCTAAAAGAATTTGACCCAATTTTGAAATTCAATTAAAAACTTAACTTAAACTGAACTGTCTTGTTTAAAGTACAAGTACGATTACAATTATACTGACATGAAGAATAAAAAGTTAATTATTTGTGTTATGGCCATTTTTTATATACATTTTTTAAAGTTATAGGTTATTAAATAATATTTATTACCTACTTTTGGTAAACGGTAATTCGGTTTTTGAATGAAATTTAAAAAACGAGTTCTTTTATGTTGATATTGTTTATATTAATTTTATTGCAGGATCCAAGACGCCATACAACACGTTGACTGGAGTTATTGACGGGAACACAGTGTACGGCGTCAACGAGGAGTTTGGAAGGTAATTTTGTGTCAAGTTATTTAATTATAAAATCGTACGTGAAAAGATTTAGCAATTTCAGTAGACGGGTTCACAGCTACCGATCGGCCCACATTTTACGTTGTCTACACAGCTGCTGCGTTCTATCAGGACAAAATGTAAAACTCCTATTCTATAGAATATAATCCAGTGTAACAGAAATGCATCATTCACATAGTTTCTAGATAACGAGCGAATCCAGTATCTTTAAGGAGGAGCTTCTTTAGCTATTTATTTTACGTAGTCTATCACTTCGGCGTAGTCTTGCTGGTGGGGCCAACACACTTACTCTCTATTTCAAGAGTATGTAGTTCTGAGTTTACAAAGACTCTGTACCTAGACGAATAATTATAATTGCATGATTCTTTTTGATATTACAGATAATTTTGTTGCGCGTTGAGCCATGTTTATCAAACAATTTTCATAACTCTTTTACAATATTTTGTTAGCGTTTGGTTATAAAAAAGTACCGGTTTCGTAATTTCTAACGAGCTATCAAATTGATAAAAACGTAAATTTTGAATTGACGTTTGATGTGAATTAAACTTTTAACTATTTTAAAGCTTTTGTGATTTTTGTGGATTAACTTTTAGTCGGATGTGATAACTGGAACTGTTGATACTGTTGGTATCGGATTGATTCGTGCAAACCAAATAAAACACTTTCCAGCCATAAATGTTGACCAACGATTTTTAATTGACATTTATTTGGTATCGTTGGAATGTGCAGTCAACCATTAACGACGCCTTCAAATGACTCGCCCGCACGGCATCAAAACCCCGCGTCGTTACCACGTCTCCGTTCCTGATATGATGTTGAAACGTGTTTATATTTTATCTATATATTACATATATATATATATATATATATATATATATATATATATATATATATATCTATATATTACATATATATATATATATATATATATATATATATATATATATATATATATATATATATATATATATATATATATATATATATTACAGATGTTTGTTTATTTACATTTAAATAATTGATTGTTAAATAGAGTTCAGTTACATAATGAATGTGAATTGGTTCATGAATATACTTGTTTTCATTAATTCAGATTTATTAATTATTTCCTATTGTAAATACAACAGCTCAAACTCCAGCAGCACGTCATGGCAAGTCTGACTGCCGATGTTAAAACTCCGATTTGCTGTATACTTTTAAGCTTCATCAACCATTTTCTATCACCATTTTCTCACGATGGCTTTGGATCTCATGAGAAATGTATTATATTGTACTAGAGGCTAAAATCCTGCTTCTGAAAATAAATATTTGAATACATTCTAATGTGTTTGTTACTCAAACCTATACATCTAAGTTTCCTACAGTAGATTGTGCAAACCACAGTCTTATTCAATAATTTCCCGGTGTATACAGGCACCTCCGTTCCGGTTTCGGCGGTGAGCTGAGGATGAACCCTGTCTTCTCCGAGTACGGACTCAAGGACCTACTGCCCCTCAAGTTGGACGTCCCTGACGAGGGGTGCACCAGGACCAACAGTTCCCAGTTCTGTTTTGAGGCCGGTGCGTACTTCTCCTTAACATATATTGTATCCCTATAGTATGGAAATGCTGTAAAATGCTTAAAGGAAGTGTTGAGTTGCCTTCTACCAACGAATTTATACATTTATGGCTTGTGGTGCTATATTTGATAATTTTGGAAAACATTATTTGTTATATTATGTAAATGAAAACCAACACTTTTTTGTTTGTATTTTTAATGTGTTTCAAAGTTAGAAAATAAATGGTTCAATATGCTAAAAGTAAAATTCTTTAAAGAATGTTGGTTTAATTTTGTCAAAGTAAGGAAACACTTCTGTCAAATAAAATTCTAATGTGCATTAAACATTGATGCTGTAAATACCAATTTATTTTTAAATTGAATGAACTTTCATAACTAGCTCAAAGAACACGGTAATTTTCTAAACTAGCTCAAGGAACACAGCACATTTATGAACTAGCTCAAGAAACACATCACTTTTATGAACTAGCTTATAGAGCACAACACTTTTCTGAACAAAGTCTAGGAACCTAACTCTTTATGAACTAGCTCAAGGAACACAGCACATTTATGAACTAGCTTAAAGAGCACAACAATTTTCTGAACAAATTCTAGGAACCTAACTCTTTATGAACTAGCTCAAGGAACACAGCACATTTATGAACTAGCTTAAAGAGCACAACAATTTTCTGAACAAAGTCTAGGAACCTAACTCTTTATGAACTAGCTCAAGGAACACATCACATTTACGAACTAGCTCAAGGAACACAGCACATTTATGAACTAGCTCAAGAAACAAAGCACTTTTATGAACTAGCTTAAAGAGCACAACACTTTTCTGAACAACGTCTAGGAGCCCAGCACTTTATGAACTAGCTCAAAGAACACAGTACTTTTTTGAACTAGCTTAAAGAGCACAACACTTTTCTGAACAACGTCTAGGAACCCAGCACTTTATGAGCTAGCTCAAAGAACACAGTACTTTTTTGAACTAGCTTAAGGAACACAGCACTTTTCTAAACTAGCTCAAGGAACACAACACTTTTATGATCTATCTCAAGGAAAAATCATTTTTATGGACTAGCTCAAGGAACACATGCTATTTATGAACTAGCTCCAGGAACACAGCATTTTTATGAACTAGCTCAAGGAACACATCACTTTTAGAACTAGCTCAAGGAACACAGCACATTTATGAACTAGCTTAAAGAGCACAACACTTTTCTGAACAACGTCTAGGACTTTATGAACTAGCTCAAAGAACACAGTACATTTTTGAACTAGCTTAAGGAACACAGCACTTTTCTAAACTAGCTCAAGGAACACAATACTTTTATGATCTATCTCAAGGAAAAATCATTTTTATGATCTAGCTCAAGGAACACATGCTATTTATGAACTAGCTCCAGGAACACAGCATTTTTATGAACTAGCTCAAGGAACACATCACTTTTAGAACTAGCTCAAGGAACACAGCACATTTATGAACTAGCTTAAAGAGCACAACACTTTTCTGAACAACTTCTAGGAACCCAGCACTTTATGAACTAGCTCAAAGAACACAGTACTTTTTTGAACTAGCTTAAAGAGCACAACACTTTTCTGAACAACGTCTAGGAACCCAGCACTTTATGAATTAGCTCAAAGAACACAGTACTTTTTTGAACTAGCTTAAGGAACACAGCACTTTTCCAAACTAACTCAAGGAACACAACACTTTTATGATCTATCTCAAGGAAAAATCATTTTTATGAACTAGCTCAAGGAACACATGCTATTTATGAACTAGCTCCAGGAACACAGCATTTTTATGAACTAGCTCAAGGAACATATCACTTTTAGAACTAGCTCAAGGAACACAGCACATTTATGAACTAGCTTAAAGAGCACAACAATTTTCTGAACAAAGTCTAGGAACCTAACTCTTTATGAACTAGCTCAAGGAACACAGTACTTTTATGAACTAGCTCAAGGAACACAGCACATTTACGAACTAGCTCAAGGAACACAGCAATTTATGAACTAGCTCAAGAAACAAAGCACTTTTATGAACTAGTTTAAAGAGCACAACACTTTTCTGAACAACGTCTTGGAACCTAACTCTTTATGAACTAGCTCAAGGAACACAGTACTTTTATGAACTAGCTTAAAGAGCACAACAATTTTCTGAACAAAGTCTAGGAACCTAACTCTTTATGAACTAGCTCAAGGAACACAGTCTTTTATGAACTAGCTCAAGGAACACAGCACATTTATGAACTAGCTCAAGGAACCCAGCACTTTATGAACTAGCTCAAAGAACACAGTACTTTTTTGAACTAGCTTAAGGAACACAGCACTTTACTAAACTAGCTCAAGGAACACAACACTTTTATGATCTATCTCAAGGAAAAATCATTTTTATGAACTAGCTCCAGGAACACAGCATTTTTATGAACTAGCTCAAGGAATACATCACTTTTAGAACTAGCTCAAGGAACACAGTACTTTTTGAACAAGCTCAAGGAACACAAAATTTTTCTGAAATAGCTTAAGTTACACAGCATATTTATGAACTAGCTCAAGCAACATAGTAAGTTAAAAATTAGTTAAAGGAACAAGGAACTCTCTGAACTAGCTAAAGCAACATATTAAGTTGTGAACTAGCTCAATCAACATAGTAAGTTATGAACTAGCTCACGGAACTTTTTTGTACAAATTCATGTAACTGTTCACCTTCTGCAGGTGAAATTCGAGTGAACGAGCAGCTGGTGCTGACGTGCATGCACACTCTGATGGCCAGGGAGCACAACAGGGTGGCGAGGGGGCTGGCCGCCGTCAACCCCCACTGGGACGACGAGACGCTCTATCAGGTACTTACCCTGATCGTAGGACAGAAAAGAAATTTAAGTTTAGTAATTTTGACGTATTACGTCGACAGAAGTTGAATATCTTAGCCAAAAGTGACTTATCGTCTTTAGGAAACCTGTTTTAAATCCGATACCTTTTATTTATTGCCTTTCACATCCTTATCTATATTGCAATATAAAGTTATTAGCGTTTAAAATACATACCAGAGAAAAACTGTAACTTTGTAAACGGGGGGATAATGTTGCTGAAAACATTATTCTCTCCTTAAATCCTTAAACTACTTTAATATGGTGAGGTAAGAAGGAATGAACACCAACGCCTTAATTGGATTTCAACAATAGAGCAGACGCAACGTTTACATCACACTGCCAGCTTTCTGTTCGCTCTAATTGGCATCTTATATGTTAAATTTCAGCAAGGTATAAACGCTTGAGTTTGTTAGATATGAACAAAAAATTATCTTAATAGCTGGAAAAAATATTTACTTTATACTGCCATAGTACTGTAACAAAGTTTTAATGATTTTATGGTTAATTTTCATTACGACTGATCGATTGCTATGCTGTAATTATGTGCTTAATAGTTTTACTCTGTAAATCGTCGCTTATTTACTCTAGAAATTCACAATAATAAATATAGACATATCAGAATTTGGCAATTAAAGATGTTCTAATTAAGAAAAGGCATAACAAAAAAACCAGATACATGCCTCTTCAAGTAGACCAAATGTTCTTAAAATATGAATGATATTTAGTTATAATTTTACTATTTTTTTGTACTATGAAATTTATTCATGTACATCAGACATGAAAATGACCAATATAAATTTAAAATATTTTGTAATATAAGGTATTTTAAATGTATGGTCCACTAGGATTGAGGTATTATAAGTAAAACAATAGTTCCTTCATTTTGTAGAATGCTATATGGAACTCACAACTGACCGAGAATATAGGTGACAAAATTGAAGGCGCTTCCAATAAATCTGTATGACCGGTTTGAATATTTGGGTTTGAACCGTTACGGAAAACCTATTATTTTATTGATGTCTCTAAAAGATTTTTACTTTCGTTTATTTTCAATTATCATAAGTAAAATCACAGTCTACCTGGGCAGCTGTCATAATTTATTTTCCTTTTAAAATGTACTGATAATATATTCATAAATATAAATGTAAACCTCATTATAGGAGTGTTTTTATTTATAAGTACTATAAATATCAGTGTTTAGTCACTGAAAATAAAAGTAAATTTGGAGTTATAAGATTACTTATGTAAAACATATAATTTGAAACTAAGATAATTGGATATTAAGTAAATGACATTCCCCAAGCATCTCTTTAAGGGTTTCTTAATTTACGTAACTTCCCTAAGTCTTGATCTGGTAGCCTAAGTAAGTTCTGTTGAAGAACCATCTTAATTTTCTGTTATTGAACACAGCTACAACATAATGAGTTAAATTTCACGTCCTATTATAAATTCGTTGTTAATAACCCAACATAATTAATAACTAAAGATTCCGGTAACGATCACGTCAAGGTGTTATTTACAGTGTTTACATCACCTAACGTTTCGACCATGCTGAGATGTGCCATCCTCAGTGGTATCTCAGTCACAGAGATACCGCTGGGCGAAACGTTTGGTGATGTAAATACTGTAGATAACTCCTTGACGCGGTCGTTACCGGAAGCTTTAGTTATTAGTAATGACGCCGGCCGCTTAAGCCTTCGATATAAGATAATCCAACATTGTTTTCAACTAAAAACTTGTTCTTAAAGGAATCTCTTTGTGCTGTATTATCAAAATTGTCCTTAAATTTACTCCAAAATTTGAAAGGGGTTTTAGGCCTCGAAGCTAAACAGGGTAAGAAAGGTGATCCCTTACTGACTCAGACAAGAGATTACAAAATAAACTCATCTCACACATTCTGTTTAAAACTTGTATTTCATAACATTCTCGTCCACTTTGTTTTGTTATATATTGTATATGTCGTTTGTTCCTTGTCCGACACCGCAGGAGGCTCGTCGCATCGTCGTTGCGGAAATTCAACACATCACGTTCAACGAGTTCCTGCCGATTGTCCTGGGCAAGGACGTCATGACCAAGTTTGGCCTCATGCTTCAGAAAGAGGTTGGTAATTTTATATATGATGGCTTATACAGGGTGTGCTACCATGTGAATCTATTAAACCTGCAGAGAAACAACAAACTTTACATGGGGAACTTCACCTACTTTTTACTCATTAATAAAAATGTGCATTTATCATTTTTTTTCTTTTGGAAAGCTACGTATTTAATAACTGTTCCTGATAGAAATTGTAATTTAAAAACCTTTTTATTCATTGCATTTTTCCCGTAATATTATCCGTTTCTAATCTATGGACACTCAAATAGTTAAAAACGACAACTTTTGACATTGCAAAATTGAAATAACAGCCATGTTTTATTCTGTAATATTAGGATGCAGGCTTAATGATACATGTTAGTTATCATAAAGGTTGAATATAAAATGAACTATTTTTCAATAACCCAGTTTCTACTACTAATTTTAAAAATATTTTTTATTTCCTTTTCAACGTAGTTTCACAATGAAATATATTTTCTATGATGAAATAGCACTTAGTACAACACAAGTAAATTATTGTGATAGGTATGTTATCGCAACACAGTATATTTTTGATTATTTAATGCCCTGGCTCCGTAAAAAGTTGCCGTTTTAAACTATTTTAGTGTCAAACGGCTAAAAATGCAAATAATAATACGTCTTAAAATTACACCTTCTATCAGAAACAGTTATTAAATACATACCTTTCCATAATAAAAAAAATTAAGTTGTCCGCCATTTTGGAAAATTACTTTTTTTAAAACCATTAAATGCATATTTTTATTAATGAGGAAAAAAAACACTTAAAAAATCACCCTGTATAGTTATAAAAAGTAAGGACTCTTACAAATTAATTAATATCTTATTAAGGCCATGCTTTAATGTTTCCAATAATAATACAGTAGTTACATACTGAATTGTGTTTTGTGTTAATATTATTAAGAATTTCTCCTTAATTCTAGCCGACAACCCTTGCTTGGTTATCTCTCAGCCAAGCCCAACCTGCTGGAATTCTCCTAGCTAATAAAGTTTTACTGTCTATAAAGTTATATACGCGTCTCCTACTTTAAGAGGGTGTAAAATAGTGCAATCAAGCCATGATTAGTAGAAATCACCTTAAACATTCCACAATGAAAACCAAATAATCCAAGATTCTGTTTCGTATTTATATTTATATCAGCTGTTTGGAATAAATAATTAAATTAATGCCAATTTGACTCTTATGGTAAAATGAAAAGTTGAAGGGCTGTTTGTACCCCTTAGGAAAGTAAATAATTTCTTGTTGCGTCTCTATAATATAAAAACTAACTTATTTTAAATTTCATAACAATCGGGTAGTGGTTCTTGAGATTTCGTTATGAGTGGTTACATCGCTTTTTGATTTTATATATTAAGATTATTAAGAATGTGGTATAATATTAAAACTAATTGGGCTTTAATTTAATTTACACATTGTTCTTAAATGAAAAGCAGATTCTATTTTATAATTGATAGTACTATGTGATCGATAGTAGAACATAACATTTCAAATGAAAACAGAAATTATTCCGAAATGGTATATTTTTTTAATTATTTAACATCATATTTTACAGTGTTCTTTCAACAAAGTGTTCGCAGATAATACGAATAAAAAAAAGTTGTTTATTTATCCTCATTTGATGTATTTTCTTTTAAAGCCGAAACCGCTCTCGATAACTGATGTCATTGATAGTACAAGAAAATCTCAAGTTACTACAAAGCAAAAATCACATTTTAAAATACAAACCAACACTAAGAAGTGTATTGTGGATTCACGGGAATTCAGCGTGTTACGAGTCTTTGCAACCCATACAAAACTGAATAGTTACTACTCTTAATTGAAAATGTTGTGTTTCTGCAAAGCACTTATATGTATGAGTACTCCTCCCCCTAGGGTTCACGTGTTTAAGACAGCCAGAGGACTTATTTGTCACCCCGAAGGGTGAATTGGGGTTTGTAGCCACACTAGTCATGAATTTAGTCATGCGTATTGTATAAGGGATGAGAGGGTTTGACTATGTCTGTCCTGTGCATGAAGGCAATCGAGTTTTCACTTTTGTGTAAGCGGGCAGAGGGGTGTAATAGAATCATACTTTTTTTCAAGGATGTGGGAGGGTACCATTGGAGTTACCTCTAATCTCTTACATCTCAAATTTACATTTGTTTTGCAAAGATATTTTTGAAACATACATACCTTCTTTAGTTTAAAAATTGAGGCTTATGATAAGCACAGATTATCATTTTACGAACTATTTTTAATAGGAGCATCCATTTAATATTTTACAAAAGATTACAAATATTATTGAGGATGTCAATAATTTATAATATTACAGTTTTTTTATTAATGTCTAAATCATTCTGTTTATGGTGTTTTGCTTTATATTCCAGGGCTATTGGGACGGGTACGACCCAACAGTGAATCCCAATATTATTGCCGCCTTCTCCGCAGCTGCGTTCCGATTCGGCCATTCCCTTCTTCCAACGGCCGTCGAGAGATGGAGCAAAGCACACAAGTTCATATGTCAGTAATACGCTATAGTAAACAGTCCTACGAACTTCATTAGAGTTGTATAGACACCATGGAGTAGTGGAAAAAAACGTTCTCTAGTATTTTATAAACTTGATTACTAATTAAATGGACAATTCATTTTTTTTCGTAAAAGAAACTTCAGCATTAGTTTTAACACAGATTGTGCATTCAACGCTATTTTTTTCTAATTGTGAGCTGTTTTAGGGTCTAATATTAGAGTTATAAAGCTGTTCCAAGCAAAATGCAACGCAGATTTTACAAGAATTGCCTCATTAATAAATGACATTACTGGTACAAATAGTATTACCACATAAAATATCTACTGTTAGTAAAATCCATAATGAAGATTTTAGTTTAACTGAAAAGACTTTTGTATTGAAATATTTATAAGAGATTAGATGTGCCATCAGGGTTAGGGTATGTATGTCCACGACAGCCCTTTCACGTCAATTTTAAGGGTTTACTGGGGTCAAATGGACGAGCTTTATCTAGTGATTTACTGTTTCAACAGCTTAGGTGAAAAATGTGTTTTTCTTACAAGATTACAGTTTACTAGAGATGTTGCGATACCACGTTTCTTCCGATACTTAGTCTGGATACCGTATCGCAAAGCTGGTATCGATACCAGTCCGTTATCGCAACAAAAGTATCGATACCATAAGTATCGTATCGAATCGATACTTTTATTTCTGTTAGTTGATTAACTGAAAAAGGTTTTAATAAAAATGAAAATAATTATGAACACTTTTTTAATACACTCAATAATAATAATTAAGGTAATAGTGTAAAAAAACTAATTAAAATCATCAGTTATAACACTTATTATCCGTAATTTTAACCAATGGAAAAACTAAGGGAATATTTAAAGAAACGAAGTTTAAACACATTTCAAACTCATGTCTCGTCATTCAACTAAGCTTTAAGTATGAAACTTATGAAATAAATCTATATCTGAGGGAACTATTTTTTCGATACGATACTGGCCCTTGGTATCGATATCAGTAAAGTATCGAAGTGTCCGATACCGATTCCAATACCAGTGGTATCGATACCAACTTTAGTACCGCAACTTCCTATAGTGTACTCCATAGATTGATGTAACACCTTGGGACCACTGGTTCCACCAAGCCTCTACTCATGATTGTCTACTCATTCCTTAGACACTTAAATGCCAAATGAGTTCATAGGAATGGAACTGTTAAATAATCTATACGTCTTCACGTATTTCAGCATCCAAGAGGCTGTCAGACCTGATCAGACGACCGTACGACCTCTACCGTGCTGGAGTCATGGACGAGTACCTCATGGGGTTGATGAACCAGGTGGCCCAGGCTATGGACGATTCCATCACCCAAGAGGTAATCTTATTTTATGTAAATTTTTATATCTAATTAGAATATTCTTACAAATCCGAAACTCTCATTTCATTCGTAACTATTTTAAATTATTCAGCTCTACTACGTCAAAAACTTAGTAGTGTACCCTTACGATATAACCTTCCATACATTGACGGAAATGTTTCTCATACGCGTATAGCTTCGTAAATATAATATAGAGTGGGAGTGCTGTTGACCTGCATGTTATAGTTTTTGGATGCATAAATCTATGCCTAATTGTGTTATTTGGATAGTAGTTGTAAAAATGGAAACCAGCAGTATTTTTTTTTTTTCGAAATTTGTTAATGATGGAATATCAGATGAGGGATACAAAGGTAGTTGGACATTTGCCATCATTACGTGAAAATTACCAATCACGACGTTTCGATTTGGTAAAACCCAAACCTTTTTCAAGTGCTAAAAACTAAATTACATCTACACAAACATGTTATAAAACTACGTTCTTAAACTAATAAACTTACCTATTTTAATAATTATCTACATTTTAACCTAGAACCTAGAATGGGGTACAACCAAATGAACTTCTACTAAATATAAAAATGTTAACAGGGTTAAATTAATATAACCAATTAGGCGCTGTTAAGGTCACGATATCAACGAAAAAATTTTAAAACACAGTTAAATTAATATTCAAATCAGACTGAAATAAGATTACATTAACTAATCATAAATAAAATAAATATATGGTACCTGAAAAACACTATTAATTTAAAATAACATTCAACATGCACCAAAAAAATTATATATATGATTCGGAAGGACTGAGACTACAATTACAATTACATTTTACTATTACAATTACATTTTAACCTGAAAAGACAACAATTATTAGGAATAAAACAATACAATAATCAAATATTACAAAAATTTGGATTGTATCATCCCCACTTCGTGCCTGGGACGTCTAGACGCCATCGTCACTGCGGGTCGTAAGACTTCATCATTTTTGTAATATTTGATTATTGTATTGTTTTATTCCTAATAATTGTTGTCTTTTCAGGTTAAAATGTAATTGTAATTGTAGTCTCAGTCCTTCCGAGTCATATATATTATTTTTTTGGTGCATGTTGAATGTTATTTTAAATTAATAGTGTTTTTCAGGTACCAAATATTTATTTTATTTATGATTAGTTAATGTAATCTTATTTCAGTCTGATTTGAATATTAATTTAATTGTGTTTTAACATTTTTCTTTGATATCGTGACCTTGACAGCGCCTAATTGGTTATATTAATTTAACCCTGTTAACATTTTTATATTTAGTAGAAGTTCATTTGGTTGCACCCCATTCTAGGATCTAGGTTAAAATGTAGATACTTATTTAATTAGATGAGTTTATTAGTTTAAGAACGTAGTTTTATAACATGTTTGTGTAGGTGTAATTTAGTTTTTAGCACTTGAAAAAGGTTTGGGTTTTACCAAATCGAAACGTCGTGATTGGTAATTTTCACGTAATGATGGCAAATGTCCAACTACCTTTGTCTCCCTCATATCAGTATTTGAAAGCACATTTAATTTTTAATTAAATACTAAAACAGTCTGGAAAACTCATGTTAATTATGTTTTTAGTAGATAGTAATAATTTTGAAAAAAGTTAAATTTCAATGTTAAGTATAAATTATTAATCAGTGCTAATTATATTATGTACATTCTTTGTATTTTGTAGCTTCACTCGTTCAGTTCTCATGGGCCGAAGGCCTGCATTTGAACCTCAGTTGGGGATTCTAATTTTGGTTCTCGGTTCCGCAGTCCGAAACCTTGACCACTGTGCTGCCAATTACGACAGAATTATTAGGCAAATCATTAAAAACTTTTTCTAAAAAAACATCGGTTATTATCATGTATGGTTTAAATTATAGTATCAAAATCAATAAGTGAATTAATTTTTATTAAGGAAGTTTTAGATTTGTTACAATACAAAATGCAAATTATTATTTATCAATACTGTGAAGTTTTTTTCACCAAATGAATCACTTTAAGTGCATCTTTTTTTGTCCCAGCCTGTTTTCTTCGTCGCTGAAGATACAAGTCTTCCTGAGACTCGCTTGACGACACTGGATCAGACATTTTATAAGTGGTAGCTGGTTTGGGCTTGATTTCAAATATTTTAGACTCAGGCTGGAACCGAACGTTGCTTTTCTTCACTCTACAACTTGATTTTTCAACTTTCAAATGACTTTTTGCTACCTTTACTCGACTTGGAGGTGGTTCAGAAAACATTTTAGAATTATTAACTCTGACCGGTTCAGGTTCAGGCTTCTTGGATGAGGTGGAGTCTGAAGTGCATATTTTAGATACAGAAAGGATCTTTGACACTTTTTTATTGTCTTTAGGGAGGTTGTCCAACACCGTCAGACAGTTATTTTGTTGGAAATCTTGGTTCATATCTTTGACCAAAGATTTTATATACGATCGCAGATCTATTTCTTCAATAGCCTTCCATATATCGAGAGATTTACTATTGTTGGCTTGAGAGTCCCCTACTCTATCTAGTTTTTGTAATACTTCTTTTGCGAAACAGTTTTTAGATTCTTTTGATAGATGACTAGATAATGATTCTTTATTTTCATTTCTGTGTTCAACATCTTGAGGACCCTCGTTGTCCAGTGTTCTAACTTCATCTCTTAATACGTTTTTACTCGATTCATTTTTCAACAAGGAGGTTAATTCTCGGGCAAAAACTCTTTTACAATCATTATTTTGGGGCTCTAATAAACTTAGATCTCTTTTGCTGGAAGATAGATTCCTAGAGGGTGTAATAAGGTTAACGGTCATCCTGCTAACCTTGGATTCGACATCGATCTTCTTCATTTCAACATCATCATTAGCTGATTCTTTATCATCAAGGTAGGCCTTCACGTAGGTCATGGCCTTGTCCAGATCAGATGCATCAATATATGTCTTTTGCACCATCAAATTTGCCAGCGCATCTTTTACCTTAAGTAGGACGTTATTTTCGATGCTCGAGGATTGCTGAACGCTCTTGTCAGCAGTTCGTCTGACCACCGCCGTCCGTGGTCTTGATATCATGGCACATTGGGTCTGCTGAGGACATTTGATAATATCACTCCGCCGCTCCTTTACAGGTCTGAATTTTGATACTTTTGAATCCTCCTTCTTTTCATCCAACTTTACTGCAAAGGCGTTCCTGGTTCCCTTGGATGCACTGCCTGTCCGAATTGTGACCCCTGGTGGAGACGGCATGCGGCTGAACGAGCTGTTAGTGAATCTATGCGAAATCTCGGGCTTGGGGGAAGACGATTTTGATTTCGTTTGTTTCTGAGCTGAAATAAAACACACACAATTGACAATAATAAGTTTAGATGTAGATGAATGATTATGTGTTACGAAATCATATTTTTGTATTACTAACTTATAAATGCTCAAATTTTGTTTATCAAAACTAATTCAGTTTGACGACAAAGGGTGCGTTATAAGAGTTAACGTAATTACAATTTACTTGTAATTATGTGTGTCAAAGGGGCCGTTAAAACTCACGCTGAGAGATGGGGGTGGGGGAGGTTGGGTCACCCACCAATCACTTAGGGGGGAGGGGCTCGTGGTCAACTGTTTGTCCGACTTTGTATTGTTTTATTCAAGACCGCCGTGGTTTTTGATGAAAATAAAATCCAATCTAATGTTCTATTTTACGTATATCTTTATTTAATCTATTGTAGAAATGTATTGATATATAACAGACGACACTCTTCACTTGTATATCTATAAGGGGCTTAAAATCCACGTGTCAACCAAGGATGTGTCTCTTTAAAATGTTTTATCATTCATATTTTATTATTTTATTATTTTATTTTATTTTATTATTTTATTCATACTTTTAATTCTTTTTGTTATCCCTAACTATACTTTTCTTAGTATTAGGCAATATTAAACTCATCGGCCAATCAATACAATAAAAGAACATTATTATATTATTTTAACATATACACGTAAAACCTGGTACCCTGACATCAAACAAATATGGAGTTATTAAAAGAACATCGCTATGAGTACAGATAAAATTATATAACTTTCTCTTTTAGCAATTAACAAAAGTCTCTATTTGTATTTATTGCTTTTATCAAGCTACTAGTCTTGCTATTTTTTACTTTAGTTAGCCTGACTATTTTGCTGTTAAAAAATAGCTCTTTCTGAGATATATTCGATCTTAATAAGTAACAATGACTACACTCAGTCATCTCCATTCATCACAGCCATTCAGCTCTCATATTCGCCCATATATCTACGATCGGTGTCTTTAAAATGAATAATATTGAAAACTCAGAACTTACATTTTTTTGAATAGTGACAATAATATCTTGTCATACTATTATTTTTTCACTACACTACTCTGAGTTCAGCTGTTCTCGTTATGTGTTTACAACCTGCGAAACATCATATTTTCAACAGCTGTCTATTGTTTACTACCGAAAGTAACATTGTTTACAACCGAAAATTTTCCACAGTCAACAACACCTGTTTTTAAAACATGTTTCTAATTTAATAAACAGTTAAAATTCCAAAAATGAGTTTTTATTCCGTAGTGTAGTGAAAAGTATCGTTCAAAACTCGAGTGAAAATGTTTTGTATGTTCTCGACCATTCGAAGTGCTCGACAAGTCTCGCACTTCAAACATATGGTCTCAAACATGCAAAACCCCACTATCCACTCTTGTTATGAAATATACTATTAAATTCTATTAGTAAAACTAAAAAAATACAGTTGTAGTCAGAGTACTTACCGGGCCGGAGACGGGGGTTTAGAGGGCTGGGTTGGACCACGTGGGTCAATGGACGTGATGTGGGGCTGGCCTTTCTACCTCGACTTGCAGCAGTTGGCGACTACAACAACAATTATATATTGTAAGGAAGCGTAGAATGTAAGCTAAGCATAGTACATATTACGTTAACTTCACACGATCTCAGGCTACAACGTCACACTGTTGAGTTGTGTGAACGATAAGCGTGTGTACCTTACCACCCCGTGAGCGTGTGTACCTTACCGCCCCGAGAGCGTGTGTACCTTACCACCCCGAGAGCGTGTGTACCTTACCGCCCCGTGAGCGTGTGTACCTTACCACCCCGAGAGCGTGTGTACCTTACCATCCCGAGAGCGTGTGTACCTTACCGCCCCGAGAGCGTGTGTACCTTACCACCCCGAGAGCGTGTGTACCTTACCACCCCGAGAGCGTGTGTACCTTACCACCCCGAGAGCGTGTGTACCTTACCGCCCCGTGAGCGTGTGTACCTTACCACCCCGAGAGCGTGTGTACCTTACCGCCCCGTGAGCGTGTGTACCTTACCACCCCGAGAGCGTGTGTACCTTACCACCCCGAGAGCGTGTGTACCTTACCACCCCGAGAGCGTGTGTACCTTACCGCCCCGTGAGCGTGTGTACCTTACCACCCCGAGAGCGTGTGTACCTTACCACCCCGTGAGCGTGTGTACCTTACCACCCAGAGAGCGTGTGTACCTTACCACCCCGTGAGCGTGTGTACCTTACCACCCCGAGAGCGTGTGTACCTTACCACCCCGAGAGCGTGTGTACCTTACCGCCCCGTGAGCATGTGTACCTTACCACCCCGAGAGCGTGTGTACCTTACCACCCCGAGAGCGTGTGTACCTTACCACCCCGAGAGCGTGTGTACCTTACCGCCCCGTGAGCGTGTGTACCTTACCACCCTGAGAGCGTGTGTACCTTACCACCCCGAGAGCGTGTGTACCTTACCACCCCGAGAGCTTGTGTACCTTACCGCCCCGAGAGCGTGTGTACCTTACCACCCCGAGAGCGTGTGTACCTTACCACCCCGAGAGCGTGTGTACCTTACCGCCCCGTGAGCGTGTGTACCTTACCACCCCGAGAGCGTGTGTACCTTACCACCCCGTGAGCGTGTGTACCTTACCACCCAGAGAGCGTGTGTACCTTACCACCCCGTGAGCGTGTGTACCTTACCACCCCGAGAGCGTGTGTACCTTACCACCCCGAGAGCGTGTGTACCTTACCGCCCCGTGAGCATGTGTACCTTACCACCCCGAGAGCGTGTGTACCTTACCACCCCGAGAGCGTGTGTACCTTACCACCCCGAGAGCGTGTGTACCTTACCGCCCCGTGAGCGTGTGTACCTTACCACCCTGAGAGCGTGTGTACCTTACCACCCCGAGAGCGTGTGTACCTTACCACCCCGAGAGCTTGTGTACCTTACCGCCCCGAGAGCGTGTGTACCTTACCACCCCGAGAGCGTGTGTACCTTACCACCCCGAGAGCGTGTGTACCTTACCGCCCCGTGAGCGTGTGTACCTTACCGCCCCTGAACTGATTGTTCACATGGAACAAACTACTTTGACCAAATATTACCTCATAGCAACTGTTTTCATGAGATGCTCATCGTTTTTAAGATCATCCAATCCATTCCATTATATTAGAAGGTTTTGTGTAATATCATAAAAAAAACTCCAAAACACATACAGTTGGCTCAACACAACTGAAGCTATGGAAAACAGTTGCTACTAATTTATGGAATGTAGACTCCATACATAAGTCCTCTGCAGACCGACCACGTTCTAAACGATCATTCACTGCTGAATGAACATTTTTTAATCAAACGAGTTAAATGTCGATATTTGAGATGAATTTATAACGTAATGCTGTTCAATTTCAGTTGAAACTCATTACAACATCGAAAACAACCACGACAAAGCTTAACGAATTGACCAAACGTCATTAGAGGTCCATTCTCTAAGAATATATGTATATTAATAATACATTCCAATAACATATGTGTTGTAATCTAATTGAACCATATAAATGCAATTTAAAGCGTTTAAATGTTGGATCATCAAAAGTTAAAATGACCACCACTTTGTTGATAAGTCAACCGGAAAAAATTATCAAATTGATTTTGTTTTCTTAATGTGAAGAGAACTAAATAAATACGACTAAGTGTATTTCTGAATTATCACGTAAAAGAGTGAAATAAAGTGTTGGTTTTATTTACTGCAAAACTGCATGTGTATAGAAAGTATGTATGTACCTTTGGTTTGGTAGTTGTCGGCACTTCTGCGGTGAAATTAGTGTATCCAAACATCTTTGAACAAACACTGAATTTGCCTGTAACAATGTAAATATTGTATTAGGTCTACTCATACAAATATTGCACATGTATTTGAGGAAGCGATTATAGAGAGAGTAGCAAAATTCTTATGCTTTTATATGTGTAAATACAAAATATTTACATACAATTCCAAAAAATATCGATGGAAAATGTTTTAAAAATTAATTTGTTCAAAGTTACTAGTTAGTTGTTCGTTTCATTTCTACATGTAGCTCAAATACAACATTTTGGATTAAAATGGCAAAAAATACCGGTCCCAGTAAGGTATGTAGCTTCTACATGCGTAATTGGTAACGTTAAAAAATAACTGTTTACAAAAAAGAAAAAAATCTTACCTTATAATGTGAAGTATGTTATTGGTTTAGGGTAGTTAATTTTGGGTGGACAGGTGTCCGGAGTGTAGTTTTATATGAAAAACGTGAAAACTTGTGTTCAACTGAAATTTTTCTAAATGCGTGTTTCCATAACAACAATTAATTATTATTTTTTTCCTTGTGTTAGTAAAACACAAATTTATTGGTATTTAAAAAAAATAGTGCAATTTGTTTGTATTTACTCCTAAAGGCTCGCTGTTACTCTACTGGTGTTTATTGCATCACTATTGCTGACTCATGATTAATTCTATTTTTATCTCACCTCCGTCCGATTTCGGTATTCGATTTGGTTTTTTGCTTGTTTTTGCATTTGGTTTTCAAAACAGAAAGCATTATTAAAATAGAAACATGCTTAATGTTACTTACAGATTGTTTTCAAAGCATTTGGACTTTTAAGATATATCACAAAAGCACAGTAGAAAAAACTAGAATCACATTAAATAGTTTGCAAATAGTGTTTCCAAAAAACATATTTATGAGTGGCTTAAGAATGGTTTTTGTCGAGCTATATTTAGCCTGTGTTTTTGTTGTTTACCTCTATTTGTCTTTTTTGTATGTTTGAGACTGCAGTCATTCATAACATCATACTATAGCATACAAAATAATGTAAGGTGTCTAACAAGAATTTAAAATTCACTCACATAACCACTTTTAAAATGAATGTAAATAATTTGTTACTTGTATGGTCACTCCAAATTAAATTGGGATATTAGGTAAGATTATTTTGATTTAAATTGAATTATTTCAATAATACCATCTTCATGGATATAGAAGTGAAATTTGTTAATACGTGTATATAAACAAGTTAAAACACAAGGAAGGGGGATTCGATGTATTTACTAACTCTCTTTTTTTCTAATTTCTGTCTAGTGACAACATACTTCGCTCAGATTTGTGGGACATATGTCATAAGTCAAATACTATGCAAATAAAGGTGGTGCATGAGTAATCTACTAAAGAAGATACATTTTTAATGTCAATCAAAATATAGTAATATAAATACAGAATTAATTGACTTATGTTAATTTAAAGCTACATCTGCGTGATATTTTTGTTTGTTTGTACAACCATGTGCATGTTATGACCAAGTGATCTTATACAGCCATTTTCTCTTAAATATATTAAACACAACCTCAGTATAAGTGTCATGGGTTTACGATGTCTGCAGGAAATACAAAAATCACCATAATCTAAACTAAAGAATATGAAAGCAGTTTTAAGTTTTACCCCATTATTGGTTGGCTGTCCCAAAAATTACGTAACAAAAGATGATTACGTGCCCAAAACGTACATTAAAGGTAATGTACGTGTCTAAACAAATATTTTATCTCAATACTATAAAACATCAACGTTTGTAGTTTTGTTCCATGCTTTCTCCATAAACAGTTAAGAAAAATAACATATTAAAAAAAAAAAAAAAAAACTGTACAGTGTTTTACACATGTTTATAAATGTTTACTCGTGTAATATCTATCGAATAATCATAATGACTACTATTTTTATAGTAATATAAAAATATCTTTCATTTTCAGGTTACCAACCATCTGCTGAAGAAGCCTGGAAATCGGTTTGGCCTGGACCTGGTAGCTTTCAACATGCAGCGAGGCCGGGAGTTTGGCATTCCAGGGTACATGCAATATAGGTAAGTGTCTCTGACTAACAAATACAGAACATGAATAGACGAGGAAATCCAGAACGTGTGTCCAAACGGCGATACACTTAATAAGTATTGATTACAAGCTCCAAAGTGCAGGGTTTATTAAAAAATGACTCATTTTGAAGAGATATATTTATTTGACGAACAAATTTAGATAATATGTATATTTTGTATTGTTTGTAAACTTAAATGTGTTCAAAACTATCACTATTATCTGCATCTACCACAAGGTGCTCTCAGAATATGAATACACTTTTTGAACTGATATAAACTATGTTCTTGAAGAAAACACTTGAAAAATGGAAACCTATACCAGCTGATAATTCTAAACAACTAGAATTAACTAGATTGATATTAACATAACTGATTGTTGACGATATTCCTATAGATACTGCGCAGTTTGCCAATTAGTATGAGAACGTCGTGGAAGATGTATTGCAGTTAACGGTAACCATTTTAAAAATTGTTAAGTTTATGTTACGTATCAATCATTCATCTAAACCTTTTATTCAAATAAATATATTAGTTCAAAAAGTGTATAGTTATTTTTAGACACCTTGTAAATTTTACATGTAAGTTAAGATAAAAAAAAGCAAAATAAAATAAGGACTATATGTAAAGGCTAATTGATCATTCATTTATACATAGGCATCAAAGAAAACGACCTTTTCAACTCACTTGTGCGAGCTGCAAGATGCGAGATGCAAAAGATGGAGCAAGTGAGACAGAGAACTACTCTTCCCCCACTTAGTAATTATATTTAAACGTTATCATGGTAACCAGAGTGGTAGGCCACATAGTGACGGCGCAATAGCAAGTCCGCCCATCGTACATAATTATCAGCAGTGACCATTGGTTTTATTTATTTATTTATTTATTCCAACGGTGAACACCATTTTACAATATTTTGACATCGAGATATACATGCGACAAAGATACAATATTTTACATCAGCAT